>BMAU01000704.1:0-206153 GCA_019973935.1 Trichonephila clavipes | reverse complement strand
CCATTTTAATAAGATAGTTTTATAAATTTAAAATTAAAAATTGTGTAAGACTTTTAAAAATAGAATAATTCTATAAAATTAAAACTAAAAGCTCTTTTAAGAGCTAGCAAATCTGAACCAATGAGAGCCCAAAGTGGGCGGAGAAGAGCTGGCCAATCGGGTTGCAGCGAAGAACCATGATCAGAAAAGTGCGGGAAAAGTTATCTTGAGATGTAAAAATGAACAGTGATTGAGAGGGAGCATTCCTATTGGCCGAGCCAAAAGTTCAGCTAATTTGGTATGAGTAGAATCAAGAAGGTGTTAACCAATCAGAGCGCTTCTACGATTCAACAGAGTTGGATCGCAGAGAATGAAAAAATTAAGGAAGATTTAAGATAATACGAAAAATGTAGAGAAAAATTAATCAAAATCGGGGTTGACCAAGACATCTCTTGGCCTTCTGACAGAAAAGTGGGAGTAATAATTAAGAATATCTTGAATAGATGGGCAGTCGTGCTCATCTACTGTTTTAAAGAAGTTAGTGGAGATTTTACGGATAGTCTGTCTAATAGTAGGGATGTTAAAGTTTCTTCTAAGATCGACATTTCTCATATACCAATGGGCATCGAGAATCTGTCGTATGATTAAATTCTGAGAGCTTTCAAGTAAATTAATATTGGTTCTTGCTGCATGACCCCAGACTGGAGCGGCATAAGTTAAGAGAGGTTTTAAGATCAGAGTGTAGATAAGCAGTTTATTACATCTACTTAAATTAGACTTGCGACAGATAAGGGAGTAATATTTATGCGTTACATTTTTAAACTTAGTTCTAATTTGTGTGATGTGTTGTCGGAAAGTGAGAGTTTTATCAAGGTAGACACCAAGATATTTGGTGTGATGAGACCAGGGGATTCTTTGTTTTGAAGAGTGATTTCAGGGGGTGGGACTCTTTGCGAGAAAAATACTGCCTCTGTTTTTGAGCTGTTGAGCACGATTTTCCAAACGGAGAACCAGATCTCAAGGTGAGCTAGGTGTTCATTGATATTCTCAACAAGGGTGTTGAGGTTTTTATGTCTGCTTAGTATAGCTGTATCATCTGCATACATACAGAGCATAGTTTTAGTACTTTTTAGGATATTGTTTACGTAGAGATTGAATAAAACTGGGCCTAGAATTGACCCTTGGGCAATTCCGACATTAATAGATCTAGTTTGTGAATAAGTGCGATTAATTTTGACAGAGAAAGTTCTATTACTGATGTAGGATTTTAAAAGTAGGATTAGTGGAGTAGGAATATTATAGTTAATTAGTTTGAAGAGTAGGCCTGTATGCCATACTCTGTCAAATGCTTTCTGTATGTCTAGGAACACTGCAGCTGTGCATTGACCCATATTATTTCCTTCCTTGATATACTCGACAACTCGGAGTAATTGATGAGTAGGGGAGAGACGAGGACGGAACCCGTGCTGCTCCGGTATGAGGATCTTATTGGTTTCTAGGAAATCGTTTAATCTGGTGGAAATGATTTTTTCCGCCAGTTTACTTAAAATAGGAAGTAATGATATAGGTCGGTGGGATTCCGCTAACGTGGGATCTTTCCCAGGTTTAAGAATCGGGACCACCACTGCAGTCTTCCAGGCACTCGGAAAGTATCTGAGGTTAAGCATGTTATTTATTATGTTAGTGATTTTAAAAATAGTTATGAGTGGAAGGTAATTAAGCATTTTGTTAGTAATTCCGTCTCTTCCAGGACATTTACGAACTTTGATCTTTTTAATATAAGAGATGATTTCCGATGGAAGAGCGGGAGGTATTTGGTCAGTATTGTTAGTATTAGCAGTGAAGTATGCATCAACAGTGTTTGTAATGTATTCGTCTTTGTGTGGGTTCTGTATATCATTTAATTGAAATTGACTCTCTAGCGACTGAGCAATCAATTCTGTTTTATATGTATCGCTGAGAGCTGTACCGGTCGGGCCGTTAAGGGCTGAAATCGGGGCGGCCTTCCTTCTGAACGATTTGGCGGTTCCCCAAAGGGATCCGTCTTCAGTGTCCAGAGAGGTGAGGTGATCCTCCCATACTTGTTGTCTGTAAAGGTTTACTTTTCTTTTAATCGCGTTTTGCAGTCTGTTTAGTGTAGTTTTGTCTTGTGGGTGTCTGGTGAATTGCCAGATCTTTCTGGCTCGGTTCCTCTCCTTGAAGAGGTGTTTTAGCTCACCCTGTACAAATGGCACTTCCGAATGGGTTACTGGTTTTGAGGCATTTCCGTGTGCGGTGAGAATCTCACTAGTGAGATCTCTGACTTCATTTTCTATCTCGGAGGTGGAGCAGGCCGTGTTGAGATAGAGATTTTCAGTTCTCGCAAGATTAATAGTAAATTTGCTCCAAATTGTATTCAGTTGAGGGGGGGGGAGTTCAAATTTTGAAGTTCTAGGAAAATGGAGTTTGATCGGATTGTGATCCGAGCTGAGCTCGGGGATAGAACTAATAGTACATGGCCAATTTAGATTTTTAATGAGAGCATAATCAATTATAGATGCGGAGTTTATACCATACCTTGTAGGGGTAGGGGGTGCAAGTACGTCTATGCTATTTTTAACAATATAATTGTACAGTCTATTTCCTCTGGTGTCGCAACAGTGGCAACCCCACGAGGTGTGCTTAGCGTTAAAATCTCCCACAAGTATAGTTTTACTGTTGAAGTTAAAAATGGTGTCGAGGGCGGCACCAAGGTTTCTAAAATAGTTGTTGATAGGCGGGATGTAAATCGAGCCAACAAGAATGGGATCGTAATCGATGGGGGTGATAGTGATCAGAGTTGCCTCGACACCTGTAAAAAGGGGCGGGGTGGGGACATGATAGTGGGAAATGATATTTTTAATTAGGATCGCAGTTCCACCTCTGCCAGGGGCTGGGTGGGTCCTGTCGTTCCTATAGCAATTATAATTAGGAATTTTAAAAAAATGCTCTGGTCTCAGGTGTGTTTCTTGAATTAAAAAGATATCAGGGGAGTGCTTATCAATGAAATCGCGTATCTCAACAATACGCGATCCCACTCCGTCCGCGTTCCAGGAGAAAATTGAGAGTCCGAAAAAAGACTTATTCATCATGAACACTTAAGGTTGAGAGAGAGGAGCAAACTCCTTTAAGCAGACAGTTGAGTTTGTCTGCGGGATTTGTACAATTAAAAGATTTTTTCATCTCGCTTAAGAGCGATGGGAAAAGATTAAAGATTGTTTGAATTTCCAAAATGGCTTGGAGGAAACCAAACTCATTTGATTCATTTTGGATATTATTTACTTTTTCCTTATTAAAGTTTTTATTTTTATCGTTATTTTTGGTTTGACTAGTTTCCTTATTCTGATTAGACGCCGAGGAGGCATTCCCTCGTGTCGCCATCTGTTGGCTTTTATTGGGATTTAAGACTTGCGCGAAGCTTAAACCGGGGATAATTTGAGAATTTTGACTATTTTCATTTCTTTTGCGATTTTCAGCTGCGGTTTTCCCTGTACCCTTTCTGGGTTTGGGGAAGAGAGGACATTCAGTTGAGGAGGCCATATGGTCATTAGTGTTACAATTTATACACAGTGGGTTCTCTATTTTTTCCTTAATGGAGCATTGTCCTGTCCTGTGGTTTTCACCACATTTCAGGCAACGAGTTTTCATAAAACAATTCTGGCTTGCGTGGTGGAAGTTGTTACAATTGTAACATTGCGTTACTCTATTGCTTTTACGGAATGGATCTAGTTTAATTTGCATATAGAGACAACTCCGTACTTGATAAATGTCATTGACATTATCATCACGGGTTATCTCTATTAAAAAGAGCGGGAGTCTAGCTTTTGTTGCGAATTTCTTCAATTGCGCAACTTTTTCGATATTCATTCCTTTCGAAATTAAATCTTTTTTGACGTCCTCAGGTTCGAAATCTTCGGGAAGCCCTTTGATGACCAACTTGAGAGGCCTGTTTTCTGGGGGATTTATAACGTAGTAACCTACGCTTTTTCCCGTTAGGTATTCGGTAATTTCGCGATGGTGATCCTCGGTTTCAGCTTCTATTTTAAAGTACCCTTTCATATGGGTATTTTTAGCAGTGGGGTGAGTTCTATGGATTTCCTGTAAAATGGGATTATAATTGGGGGTAATTTTCATGAATATGGGTTTAATTTTAGGTTAGGGCTGGGTGACGTCCTCGGCGTCGTTATTTGCAGTGTTGAGTGCTGCAAAGCTATTATTAGTATTTAATTGCTCATTTTTCTCCTGAACAATATTTTTCGCTGTTTTTTTAGGGAAAACAAAATCTTTTTCTACTTCCTTAGGGTTAGAATTTTTATTGGCTTTCGCCGTAAATTTAGCCGGTCTAATAATAGGGGCGGCAGATCTTTTGATTGCCTTTGACTTAATATTGTGCTTACACTGGGCTTTTGGGCAAGGTAAAATTTTAGTCATCTTACCCTCCAGGTTCTGCAATGTCGTCTCAACGTTGAGTTGCTCTTCCTCAAGCTTCTTAATCGTCTCCTCCATAGGGCTGAAAGAGTTCTTTTCCATGTCAAGCATAGATGCTACATAAGTTTTCCTTATGGTATAAATGTTCATCTCTTTTTCGATCGCTTGGAGATTCAAGCAATGATTATCATCTGTGAGTAGAGGGGGGAAGGACTCATTGTCCTCCATACTAACGCATTGGTCTTCGACCTGCTCTTCCATTTTGCGTCCTGCTCGTACGAGGTTCAGGCAGACGACTCCGCCCAAGGTTGGGACACTGATTGTTGATTGGAATTCTGTTTGTTGGTTACTCCTTTTCGAATTTTCTTCTTCGCGACCCCCCCCCTGCTGTTGCAACAGAGATAAGAAACTGAGTTTGATAATTTTTTTGTGGTTTGAAAATGTTGGAAGAGGATTGGGTGTGAATTTTTTGTTTTACTAATTGTTTAAGGAGTTAGATAAGTTTGAGTTAGGGATTTCGTGGAATATTTGAGAAAGTTATTTGAAGGAGATAGATAAAGTTTAAACTGATGAATTTGTTGAATAATTGGGAAATTTTTTTTTTTATGGAGATAGATAAGTTTGCGTTCAAAGTACGTTTATTCGAGAGAGTTTTTTATATGGAAATGGAAAATTGAGTTGAAAAGAAAGTTATATGGTTTATTTGAGAAAATTGTTCGATGTACAGAAGGTTATTTTGAGTTGAGGATTTTGGGCAAAAGAAATTGAGTTGATATAATTATACGGTATAATTGAGGAAGTTGTTTTGATGTAGAGAAGATAATTTGAGTTAAGGATTTGGTACGGTTTCGAGTAAATAAGTTGATGAACATAGATAAGTTGAATTAATGATTGTGTGGTATGTTTAATAATGTTTTGAGATGCATCTGGGAAAGTTCGGGTTGAGGATTATGAGAATTTGTGTACATAAGCTGATGAGCATAGATGGTTTTAGTTATTGGTATTGTGGAGAAGTCGATTGATTATTTGGAAGTTGCAGATAAGTTTAGTTAGTGTTATTGAGGTATAAGATATGAACGATCTGACGTAAAGGCAATTTTGATTGATTGAGGAATCATTTTACGGTTACTAGTGTTATAGAATGAGATTTGAGCTATTAATTCGATGAATTTTGATGAATTTATTTAGCGGTATTGTTGGAAATCGCGGTTCTTTGTTTTTGTGTTTGTACATTGTTGCGTGTATAGTGAAACATTTTGAGTTTTTTTTTGTTATCTAGAATTGATACATTGTATTACATAGAATGTTAAAAAATTATGTTGATTAGTTAAGTGATATTTTTTTTCTCTTGGAATTTATGTTTAATTATGTGTTGCACTTGCAATAATTTTTTTTAATTAAATTACTTTACACTGTATGTGTCGCCTCACATGTCATGGGTCGCATTATCAATTTTATGTTTTTAATATTTTTTTTTGAAATTTTCAACTGCATTTGTGATTTCTGGAATTCATTTCTCAAATGGAAATTCGAATGTATTGAATGTAGAAGAATTTTTTTTTCTCTCAAATTTAATTTTCAAGTATTAATCGATATGGTTTTTTTTACAATCGGATTTGCAATTCTTTTTTTGTCTTAATTTCATTCTGTTTCTTGTGCTGGCGTTTGCGGCATGCAGCAAATCGTTTGCGCAGGGAATGGCATGTGCATTTTTTTTGCCTTTGTAAACTTTGGGGGTGCATACTGATCACATGCGCACTCATGGTTTGCAATTCTAAATTTAATTACATTAATTATTTTCTTAATTTCAAATTGTAACCAATGCTTGTAGTGAATTTTAAAATTCCCTAGGCTACTCAGCATTCTTACAGGTTATAAATTTTTTTACCGTTTATACTACTCGTTAATTTAGAGATTTTAATTTGCAAATCTGAATTAATTACATTAATTTTTTTTTAAACTTTCAATTGTAACCAATGCTTGTAGTGAATTTTTTAATTTCTTAGGCTATTAAGCATTCTCGGAGGTTATAAAATTTTTTTTCCAGCTATGCACACCCATCGTTTCAATTTCTAAATTTTTACTTTAAATTAATTAATTTTATGAAAGATTGTTATCCATGCTCTTAGTGAACCATTGCAATTTCTTATGCTTTGAGTATGTTGAGGGATAAATTAGTAATTTTTTTTTAGTGGTCTGGGACATTCACTTCACATTAGTCGTGTCAGGATTTCGATGTTAAACGATTATGAGGTGTCTGTTTCTGGGTGCCACGTTTGAATTGTATATAGATGTTTTCACTAGTACTTATTTCTTATCAAAATGTTTTGTTCGATACTCATATGTGTGGTTATTGTGAGTAGTGCTGTTTTTAGATATGCAATTTTGAATTTATTATGTGTTACTCGTTTTAATTTTTTATTATTTAGTGGCACACGATTCTTTGTGATTATTCAATTATTTCTATTTGTCATTTTGTGTTTGATGTCTTTGTGAATTGTTTGGGTGATCCAATCAGTAAATTTTTTTTCTCTTCGTACATGAACGTAATTGTAGTTGTTGATAGTTAATTTGTTTTTCCCTCACGGAATTGGGAAGGAACTTTGGAAATTGTTTATAATTTTTTTAAATTCTTATTTTAAGTTATGAGAGGTGAGAGGAGTGGAAGGTTGGTGCTTGGAGTCTACGACGGCGGTCACATAGGGCCAAGTTTTTTTTCTTTACAAAACAATTGTGGCTTCATGACTAATATGGTTTCCCTGGGAGACAAAGTTTTTATTTTACAGTTTAGCAGATTTCGTTGGAGATGTGGAACCGCCGGACAACCAACAGCCAGAGCATTGTTGTCGTATGAAGGACGCAGGAATCTACAGGCATCACGGACGAGCCGCAGACTTCTTTGGCGGTGTAGACAGAAAAGACCATTGAACTCTTTTCCAGCATTGATTAAATTTTTTTTTGTGCTGTTAATTTGAAAGAGGGGAGGAGTGATGGGAGGTCGCCAGTCCCCAAAGTTACAATTGCAGTTTTTACATTTGCCCTGTTTACAGGAAACAGAATTTTGTGGAAGGAATGTGTTGTCTTGCCCCACCTCTGTAAATGAACTCTTAGGGGTGCATAGTTCTCACGCCCGCAAGGTTCAATAGACCCATAAACAATTGGGAAGCGTCGGAGAACTTTCCCGCGCTTAAAATGTCATTGACCGTTGGGCGGTAATCTTGCGCCGACTCCGGACCAATCAAAAGAAATTAAGCGGACGAGGTAAAGAATCCGCTCTAGGATTTAGGAGCAAATAGGCGCCAAATAAAAACGGGATGCACCCCGATTTTCGACACGCTCTCACACATTCACACTTGAGACTCTCTACAATCTCAATCCAGGGCTTGAACTGGACTCCGCGGGACTCCGGGCGGCGACCATGATTCACTCCCTTTTACCAGACTCCCCCTTTCAAAGCTAAGTAGAATTTTGTTATTACCATTTGTACAATTACTTAAAATTAATCTTGTCAATCATTAAATAAATTAAATGTTAATTTAAAGAACGGCCTTTTAATTTAGTGTACTGTTTTATTGTTTTTAGAGGATTTAGTCTTTAATTTTTAACATAAGCTATGATGCGAAGTGCTAGTAGAACCTGGGTAATTGAAATTGGGTACATGGATTGGATTAATCAATTAAGTTTAAACTAGCTCCGCATCGATAGTCAGCGTTTTTACACTCTTAATTAAATTTTCTAAATTATTTGTATCTCCTTTTGAACTTTGTTGCGTTGCTTGCCCTTCTGCCAAAGTTTTCTGAAGTTCAATTTCTCGTTCAATTTGCTGTAGCTTAATTTTTTCTAACTCTAGTTGTGAGTTGGTCTCTTGCAGCTGCCGTTCGGCTTTCGCCTGCCTGTCCTCGACGGACAAATTTAGCAGATTTATCACAAAATCGGGATCGTCTTTAAAAGCTGCGGATTTTTCCAATTTGGTTTTGAATTCAATTATTGTTTCTTTAGACTTAGCTTGTTCTCCAATTTCCTTGAGAACATTTATTAAGTCCTCCTTTCTTGTATTTTTGTGGAACGTCATATTATATACAATTATACTTATTAAAATAGAAGGATATTAAAAGGTATCTTACCTTTTTTTTTCGTGGAACTCCCTTCTACATGCACAGGCAAATAGGTATCCAATGAAATGCACACACAAATGTTCACAGTCCAGATCGCGTTAGTTGCAATATTAACAGTCCTCACAGTTCATATTGCGTTTGTTGAAATATTAAGAGTCCTCACAGTTCATATCGCGGCCGTGCCCCCATATTTTGTGGGATTATGGTACAGTTCTAGGGGTATTCAATAATCACACTCTCGTTTGTTTCTAATCTAACGTTTAATGCTGGACAAAATACACAGTTCTACTCACTACGACAGACGTTTAAAACATATAATACAGTATCTACAATTCGATTAAGACCCTCTGGCTCTTGGTGGGTCCCTACTCGGCCACCGTTCTCCTCCCTCTTTCTTCAGTCCCGGATCATCGACCTGCGCGTCTAGAGTCCGCTCGCAGAATTCTGATCTTCACAATAATACTGAGGTACAGGAGTGTTGAGAGTGACCTGCGCGTCTCTCTCGTGGACAACGGATTGGTGGGTCCCTACTCGGCCACCGTTCTCGTCACTCTCCCTTCAGCCCCGGATCATCGACCTCCGCGTCTAGCGTCCGCTCGCTGAATCCTCTCTCCTTCGTTAACTCCTGGTGGCTGCCTTGAAAGCGCCCTCTATCGAATGTTCATGTGGAAATTTCACACACACACACACACACACACACACACACACACACACACACACACACACACACACACACACACACACACACACACACACACACACATATATATATATATATATATATATATATATATATACATACATATAAAAATTTTCTTTTTTCTAATGGGAGAAATATTATAAGTAGCTTATTTTTTTAAATTGTATTAAAACAAAATTATTTAAACCTAGCATTTATTTGAACAATGAGAGAAAAATATAAAAAAGTTTCCAAGAAATGATAATTTTTTTAAAAAAATTTAATTTGACATTTAAATTACATTTAAGATTACAAAACATCATAAAAGCGTATTAAATATAACAGTCTGTAAAATCATATCCAACTAATTTCTAGTCAAATAGAAAATTTTACAATAAAATGATAGAAAACTGTATTAAAATTTATTTTTCATAGAAGTATCTATTTCGAAATATTTTTTAGAAAGCAGTTTCCCACAATTCTTTAAGAAATAGCTTTTTTTAAATGATATCGTCCACCTTAATTGAGATTGAAAAAAAAAAGCTTACATTGTGTTTAAAAGTTAATTAAAATTACAATGCAGATTTGAAATTTTAAAAAAAATGAAATATAATACACAGTCAACCTTTTCAAACTCTTGCTACAAACAAATGTTTTAAATAAGTTATCAATTGCATATGATTTTCCTGTAAATTTAGGAACAAATTCGATGAATTTAATTTTATTTGTAAAATTGTATATGAAAATTAATTGATATTGAAATAATTAATGCATATTAGGAACTCTCTTGTGCTGTAAACAGCACTAAAATGAAATAAAACTTAAAATACTTACATACACCTTACAAATACCTGAGTTTTCTTCAGTCTCCATGGTAAAATTTATTTAAAAAGATTATATGTTAGCATTTTACTTTCTTACTATTTCTCCTTAATTATTAAGTAATTTTTTTCAAGAAAAAGTCTTGGTGATATGGTTTTAAATAATTAAAATTATACTTAAAGTTTGACTCAAAAATTTCCTCGCATTAATCCACTTTTGAGGCACTACTTTTTTAATTTGTTTTCATATCTTAAATGGAATTAAGTTTTTGTGAAACTTTTAGTGTTGTTTTACAAACTCAAGTTTTGTACAAAAGAGTGAAATATTAATTAAATATATTTTGAAAATGACTGGATTTCTTAGATATATGCCACTTAAACATTTCTGAAGAAAAAACCAGATAAAATGTAAATTTAAAATAAAATTTTAAAAAAAATTTATATTTTTAACACGTTTTTATATATAAGTTTCACTTGCATGTAATGGAATATCCAAACTCGACTTTTACCCACTATAAATGTCAGACTAATTCGAAATTTTGCACACTTGTCAAGGCAATACAATAATTTCATAATTTTGTTTCATTGCCCTGATCAGGATTTTAAGGATTTACGAGATTTGGTGACTAATTCATTATATCGTTTCGACATTTGGAGACTAATCCATTATATCGTTTCTAGATTTAGCGACTAATTGCATAAACCATTTTCAGATTTGGTGACTAATTCCATATGTCATTTCCAGATTTGAGCACTTATTCTAGATTTATTAACTAAAAGATTAAGGACCAATCCTACAACCGCAAAATAGGCTTCTGGTTAGTAAAAAATAAATAAAAAAAAAAGGGTTTTTACTGTGAAAAAAGGTAGGGTGGGTAGATTTTCTGAAAATGAAAATAAAAAAAAGGCTCGTGCACGTGAATAAAAATAATTTATGTTCTAACTGCTAAATATTTTTTTTTTTTTATAAAGCAATGCGTTTAGAAGTGATGATACGAATTAACATTATAGCAATCCGAGGCCCTATTAATGGATAGAATTAATACCCTTCAGATCCATTAATTAACATCCATTAAAGAGCAAGACTAATTCCAGTAGCCACATAATTCTGGCCCCAAATATCAAACTCAATGATAAATTCGACAAAGAATAAATGATAGTTTTTAAAAACTATAAAAACAGGCTTTTATTGTAGATTGAACTAAAAAAATGAAAAATGAATTATAGTTTTTAAAAAAACTAAAAGCATGCTTTTATAGTGAATCGAACTAAGAAGTAAAAAAAAAAAAATAATTCTAAATAAAATGATTAAAACGAGAAAATAAATGTCATTGTGGTAAAAGCGTGGGGTGCTTTGTACTACATTTTTACACTAACTCAGCATTTCGGAATGGAACTAGTAAGGAATTATAACAATTAGTATGGAGCACCCCACGCTTTTATCCCAATGACATTAATTTTCTCGTTAATCATTTTATTCTTACATTAAGAATTATTTTTTTTTATCTTTTAGTTCGATTCACTACAAAAGCATGTGTTTTAGTTTTTTTAAAACTATAATTTATTTTTCAATTACAATTATAGATTAAAAGTCTTTATTACAGTCATCTCATGTTGTATAATATACAAATTTAAAAATGACTCATGCTCTTTTTCGTAAAATAATGATAAGAAAAGGCGTAAGGTTCGTATATTCTTACCTCTGAAATACGAAATTTTGTTGAAGTTTGAACCCACGTGATCTTTCAAATTACTATCAATGCATTAATAGTATTATATCACTTGTAATTATAAATTAAAGTATACATCACACAGAAAAGTAAAATATTAATGCTTATTGTGTCACACCCAATTCTTAAAATAGTTGCAGAGCAATCCTTTAAAAGAAGATATCTATCTTTATTCATATGGTAAACATTTTCCCTTAAAATTATATTTGTTATATAATTTAAAATTGAATATTTCAGGGGAAATATTACTTTTTCTTGAGGCAACTTGTAATTTTTAAATTTTGGGGGCAGGATTTCTTAAAACTGGACTATTGACTTATATTTGATAAGTTTTCATAAATATATTTAATTCAGTAAAAATGAATGACATATGATGTATTGAAATTTATTTTAAGAACTCAAATGAATCAAAACGTTTCGATTTGTTTCTGAAACATAAATAATTTATTTTTAAACTAAATAGTTTTATGAAAGTAACCTTATTTCAAAAATAATTATCCCGAAACAATATTAAAGGGTGTTTTTTTAGAGGTATAGAACTTTAAATTGCAATAAAACAATGATGTATTTCTCGATTGACAAGAAAATTTTTTATTCGAAAGATAACCTTGTGGCATTACATTTTAAATATGATTTCTGGCATAGGACTGCCACGGCTGGCTCGGATGTAGTCCAATCTGGACGTCCAATTTTCGATGACTTTTTCCAACATTTGTGGCCGTATATCGGCAATAACACAGCGAATGTTGTCTTCCAAATTGTCAAGCGTTTGTGGCTTATCCGCAAAGACCGATGACTTTACATAGCCCCACAGAAAAAGTCTAGCGGTGTTAAATCACAAGATCTTGGAGGAAGATTCACAGGTCCAAAACGGGAAATTAGGCGGTCACCAAACGTGTCTTTCAATAAATCGATTGTGGCACGAGCTGTGTGACATGTTGCGCCGTCTTGTTGGAACCACAGCTCCTGGACATCATGATTGTTCAATTCAGGAATGAAAAAGTTAGTAATCATGGCTCTATACCGATCACCATTGACTGTAACGTTGTGGCCTTCGTCGTTTTTGAAGAAGGATTCCATAAGCCCATAAAGCGCACCAAACAGTCAGTTTTTCTGGATGTAACGGTGTTTCGACATACACTTGTGGATTAGCTTCACTCCAGATGCGGCAGTTTTGTTTGTTGACGTAGCCATTCAACCAGAAGTGCGCTTCATCGCTAAACAAAATTCGCTTATGAAAATCGGGAACAACGGCAATCTCGTTTCGGGCCCTTTCGACGAATCTACGCCTTGCTTGATGATCGTTTTGATGAATTGCCAAACCAAACTGAGAATAAGTCACTTGACAGCTGTTAAATCGGTCGCCATCTTGGAAAGTAATGCCAACTTAAACTTCTATACCTGGAAAAAAACCACTCTTTAGTATGCTTAAAGTTTATGGAAGATTCGAAGATCCCAAATGGCATCCGTTGAATTAAAAAAGATTGGTATGAGTTTGAAATATCTAGAACAAATATTTACAATGTTTCATCTAATTGATTTTAAGCTGAAAAAGAGCAAAATTCATTTTAGCAATTAAATGTTTCTGCTTTTCTTTAAAGTACCTCGTCATATCCTCAATTACAGTCGTTGCATCAGAAACATTATTAAAAAGGTTTTTATACGAAATACAGCTGTTTTAGCATGCTCGGCGCAATTAGGTTTTAAATTGTATTTTCTTTCTGAAAGAATTCCATTCAAATCTTCCTCAATCCCCCAAACTCTCTTTCTTTTAAGGAGGAATTTTATTTCTTCCTTTATGCTGGTGCTAATTTATAAACCATGTACTTTTAGTCATCTAATTTCTTTCTTCTGTCCTTCACAAGACCGAGATTTCTTTGTGTTTTTTTTCAGGTAAGTAGTTTCCCATTATTTATTTTTTATACTTGTAGTAAAAGAGAATTGCTTAACCTTCCCTCTGTTATGTAATTATTTTATTCTATTCTTGAAAACAACCTTATCGTACTTTCACCTTCGAGTTCATGTCTTTTTTTAGATACTTTTGTCATATCATTTAATTTTCCACTAGTGTTCCTTCTTTTGTTTTTGTTGAATCATCTGTTTACAACACTGATTCGTAAGGTATTACTTTTACTACTTTCTTAATTACATAGAACGACTTTTTTGTTCGGGGATTCTTCAAAAGAGCTATTTGTTGGAGGAAGTTGCTTTCCTTTAGTTCTAACCTTAAGAAAATTTGCAGCTTCATGATATATAATTTTTCGAATATTATGAATCGGTTTTTGATGTTATAAAATACTATAGTGACTGTACAATTTACTGAATATCTGATAAATATGCTTCTTTCTCCCAAAAGTCTTGCGGAACATTATCGCCTTGAAACAAAGGAAATACTCAATGAATTGAAATAAAGGTGATTGTCAACGTTCGGAACCGTAATTTTGAAAACGCGTGTCAGTTGAACTAGAATCTCTCTGTATAAATATGGATGTTTGTATATATGACCTCGTTTCACTCCAACACCAACCAATCACAATGAAAATTGGCATATATATGTTTTTTTTTGTTGAGAAAGTTTTTGCGCTATACTTTTGGTTGGAGCTTCCCACCAGGTGGCGCTACAGCGTGTTAACTTCTGCACCATTCAATCAATCACCCAAGTTGCCTACATGGTCGCCAAAAATGATGTCAACTTGGCTTTACGCGAACATTTCGCTACGTTTCCATTAGATCGTCACTATATTGTAAGGAACGGCGTTGATTGCGAATTTAACAATTTTAACATAAAATAAATACAACAGAAAGTAACATTAACGTATTACAGTTCCAGGTAAAAAATTATTTACACTATCTCAAACATTAATTACACAAAATTTGTTACAATATGTTACTTTTGCTGAGCAGAGATCATCTTAGGAAGGTGTTTTCAAAAATCGACTCACAAGAGAGTTACGGGGGCGTTATATGTAAAAAATTCCTTTATATCAGCTATTAGACCTACAGACTTAAAATTTAACAACTTTTTTTTTTGTTCAGCTGAGCTATGAAAGAAGCTTTTCTTTTTTTAATTTGCCATTCACGTAAAATTAACTCATTAAAAACGTTTTTTATCTTTCATTTTTCGATTCACCCGTGCGAAGAACGTGTATACCAGCTAGTATGCACTTAAAACTGTTTTAAGAATATTATTACACGAAAAATTATTCAAATGCAGTTTTTTTGGCAAAAATGGTGAAAGAACGACATATTTTCAAAACATATTTCTTTTATGGAAAATGATTTTATAATAATAATTGTTTGCCTATATATGTTTTCTATACTGGGGTTGAAGTAAGAATTTTGAAATATACAACTTAGAAGTGGATTTATTCATATTTTATTATGTTAGAGTAGAGAAATTTTAAAAAAGACCTGTTATTATTTCATTTAATCGTTACTCTAGAAATTATGTGAACTTTTCAAAAATCTTAATTTAGCGAAGGTATATGTCCTAGCTATATATAGGCAAAATATTAATATTATAGAACCATTTTTCATAAAAGAGAATGCTTTGAAAGTATGTAAATTTCTCTTAATTTTTTGTGTGTGCTCAAAAATTGTATTTAAATATTTCTTTTATTTTAATAATATTTTTAAAACAATTTTATATTTTTAAACAATTTTGAAGAAAAAAAATCAAATATTAAAAAAATGCCAATTAATATACTTTTTTAAAATCAAGGTTCTGAGCATAGTCAGTTTTCTACAAATGCGAATAAAAATCAATACTCTTTCATACTACAAATTGTTATTTTTTAAAAAAAATTATTGTTTTGTTTATGATGAATGCGAGATAATATTTACTCTGTATGATTTGGGTTTGGCATCAGATTTCGTTTGACACCTTGCCATGTACGTATTTTGGTAAATGAACTAATTATCCGTTAGATAAACATTGATATTTTTACAGCCAACATTTACGCTTTCTAATGTGAAAACTTATATTTTAAAGCTTATTTAAGTGGAACAGGGGTAGTGGAATCACGAAATTTACTGGCAGACAACAAACTCTATTCAGTAAAGCCTGTTATAGGAACATGGCCTACTTTTGCTATGCAAATCAAGTTGACTTGTATCGCATTGGACCATGCGAGTACAAACATCTGCTGTTCAATGACAATGTTATAGAGTTCCCATCTTGCAATATCCCATGCATTATGTTTTATGTTTTAAACGATTTTCCGGTGTTTCCTAATTATAGCTCCAATTTTTTTTTAGAAAAATAAATTTGTTTAAAATATATCTAGCAGAAGAGGGAATATTATTTTTTACATTAATTTTTTATAATATATTTGATAATTTATTCCTTACCTCCTTTTCGTTTTTTAACTTACTATAATAAATTTTGTGTAAAAACCACTATTTTTTAAGGTATCCGACTACATGCGACAATTTTTTTTTTGAAAAAGGGGAGAATTTGAAAATGGGAATTTTTTTGTGGTTTTAGATTTATTTAGTATATTTTTTAAAGAAATATACTAAAATAGAAAACAGAATTTTTTATTATTATTAAAATGGGAAAAACTGATGAAAATGTTCAAAAATTTTATGTACAAATTCTCAATTTTTCAATTTTGATGTGTTACTTTGTTATTCATGTTTCAAATGATCTTCAGGATAAGAGATATTTTAATTTTTACAAAAACTAGAGCACTTTATCTTATTTATTGTATGAAATTAAAAAAAAACAGTGATTATATTCACATAAAGGACTGTAAATTTTTAAATAAAGCAGTGATTGACAAATCTGAAGGTCAAAGCACTTCTACTCTTATACAAAACATACACAAAAAATGTCAGCAAATTATTTTCAAAACTTTTTGAGCAATCATTGTCCCCGTTTGAGCTTTTCGAAAGAAAAAAAAACACATTTCAAGTAAAACGCATTTTAAAGCTTGACATCTTGCGTAAAGTTATGGCATTTGCATTTACTAAAATACTTGTAGTTTTTGTTCTAGTGAATGGAAAATAAAAAAACTTGGTATTTTTATTAAGCTAATAATATGATCTATAAAATAAGATCATAAACAAAATTTGTCAATTTTTGAAAAAAATCGTGATTTTAGGGTAGTCGGATATCTTAAACAAATGTTTTGCGCAGCTTTAGTAAAAGTGGCTCTTGCAGATTAGACTATTATTGCCACTATCTTACAATCCCTCTGATTCTAGTTACATTATTAGCATTGCTTTGTGGAATAAATATTTATTCACTTTAAAATTAGTTAACATCGTCTAATTACGTAATTAAAGATTAAAAGAGTTATGTTTAATATTTTTTTTAAACATATTTTGATTGCTTACTAAATTAAGCAAATAGTTATTCTGTTTGAATATTTATATTAAAATGTATTATAAAATTCATATTCTAATAAATTATTTTAAAAAAATATGTTTTTAAGTATATTTTTTAGATCTACACTTTTTTGTTTCTTATAAATATACAGAACTATCACAACCTTAAATTATTTTTAAAACTACCTCTTTACTATTAATGTAAGTGATATATTCAATTGTCTATTCATCTTCTTAGGCAAATAGAGAGTTGTAGTTATCGAAGCTTGTAATTTGAATAAAACTCAAAGTTGGGGAGAAAATACATTTTAAATTATTAAAAATAAAAAAATACTTTAACAGTTCACATTTTCACTTAATTTCATGTATTCATATACGGATTGTGTGTGAGAGGCAAATCATGTGTATGAAGGTTCTACGAAGATTATAAACTTAAATGTTCGAAACTGTGACTGCCTTTTTGAAAAACGCGAACAAGAACATCACGTTCGCTGCGTTTAAGCCCTAGTCCGCGGAGTTGTAAAGTTGTAGTTGGGGAAAGAAGCTGGGGAAATATAGTGTGTACAGTTATAGTTGATAAGATACACTGAGAACAAGCGAAAATCGTTATAGAAGAAACACGATAGTATATTTAATAACAAAATAAAATATCTGAATAATATATACACTGGTGTGCAAAAATTAAGGACGAAGTCGAAAAATTAGCATATCAGCTGAACGAGGAGGCAGAGCGGACAGAAAGACCAATCAGGAGATTAAGTAAGGTGATGTACGGTAGCACATGCGCAGATATGCAGGTAGACGTAATGGGGGAGTGTTTGAGTAGTATAAAGCATGTTGTTGGTGTAAGATCAGTATTTCTGGCAAAGAGATTGCACGCCGTATAGCGGTTAAAATCACACCGAGTTGCTGCCTCAGCGAGAAATGGCGAATAATCAATCTGTTAGACAACATCTGGATGCTTTTACCCGAGGTCGAATCATTGGGAAGTTGGAGGAAGGCCGCAGTGTGACAAGTGTGGCTGCAGAGTTCGGAATTGCTCACAGCATCGTTTCACGACTTTGGAGACAATTTCAAACTACAGGAACAGCTATCCGGGGGTTCAGTAGTGGTCGTCCACGAGGAACCACACCCGCAGATGACCGGTACATTGTCTTACAGGCCAGAAGAAAGAGGCAGCAGACAGCGGGAGAAATCGCTAGACACACGACACAGGCGACTGGACGACCGATATCGCGTTTTACCGTGGCCAGAAGACTGCACGGTGGTGGTCTGTTTGCACGACGCCCTGTACGGTGTGTACCTTTAACGCCTGCCCATCGGAGAAGGCGTTCTCTGCGGTGCCGGGAACACCCAGAATTGGAGAGACAATGAATGGGGACGAGTACTCTTTACAGATGAGAGCAGATTCAGTTTGAGTAGCGATTCTCATCGCATAATCATCTGGAGAGAGTGGGGAAGCCGCAATCATCCCTCGAACATCATTGAAAGGGACAGGTATGGAGGTCGCGGTGTTCTCGTTTGGGAAGGCATCATGCTTGGTAGTCGTACAGACCTTCACATCTTCGACGCAGGTTTAGTCAACGGGACCCGTTATTGTAACGAGATTCTTCTTCCATATGTGCGTCTTTTTAGAGGCGCTATGGGTCTGCGGTTCCTTTTCATGGGCGACAATGCACCATGTCATCGCACAGTAGCTGCCGAACAGCTCTTAGAGAGTGAGGATATTGAACGTATGGATTGGCTGGCACGATCTCCGGATCTCAATCCCATCGAGCATGTATGGGATTTTCTAGGCAGACGCTTGGCAGCTCGTACCTTACCACCAGTAACGATTCGGAAGCTTCGATTGGCGCTGCAAGACGAATGGGCAGCAATGCCTCAACAACTCATTGACACCCTCCTTCTCAGCATTGGCAGACGCTGTGAAACCTGCCTACCAGTCAGGGGAGATCATATCCCCTACTAAAGACCGGATGTTTCTTGCTGGACACCATGACAGGGATGTTTCGGCCTTCAGTCGCATTGCGCTCCATGCTACTTTTTCAATCAAGCTTCTTTTTATCCCTCTGATTTCTCTTTTTGTAAGTGTTGCTTACATTACACATGTCCTTATGTATTGGGGATCTTACTGTATTAAATGTGTTGATTTGGAAAGCTTTTGTACAAAGTAATATTGAAAAAACCGTCTCGTCCTTAATTTTTGCACACTAGTGTATTTAAACCTTAACTGTGTGTGTGAGAGAATTTTGGTAGCGTAGAGTTAGAAGCTTTTCATTTGAAAGAAAAAAATAAGTATTGTAATTTTACTGATCTAAAATATATCTACTTTTTCAACGTATTAAAAAATCGGAACAATTATTAGCAGAGTTTTATTAAAATTAGAGTGATCTCTTAAAAAGATTATTTCAATATTTTATCTTTCTTTATTCACGTTTTAAGTAAGTTTATTTTGATTTCAAAACTCTGCTTTGTATATTTTGTTAAAATATACAATAAAATAGTTTGTTAATTTCTATATTTCTGTGGGAAATTCTTTTTCATTCACATAGTAATTAAAAATTTAATACTTTCAGTACTCTTTTTATTTATTAGATGGAAAATAAACTCCCTAATACGTTAATGTGAACAAAGGAACAATTTGAAATAAAGTCATGAAAAAACTACTGCATGGGTTTTTCTAAAAAAAATATAATGCAGTTAATTAGAAGTTGAAAGACGCAATTCATTAATAAGAATAGGTGAGCTTCTACAATGATAATAAATACTTAATTTTTAATCTTGTGAAATTGATACTATTAATTAATGTTGCTTTTAGGATGACTTGTCTCTTTTTTTTATTTCGATAATACTAATTAAAAAAGATATATGTAAATACCCATTTTTTTACATCTATATACAATCTCTTAATTATAAAGGCTTGCTATTTTTACTTTTTTTTGCTGCTGATGAAATTAAAATATTGATTAAATATAAACTCTTTTATTTTTATTTTAATCATTTGAAAATGGAACGAGATTACAAGAATAAAATGTTAAATTACGAATTTTTTTTTCTTTCTTTTTTCTTTCAATTTTTGAAGTATTGCTCATGATTAATTACTCCATCGAAAAATATACTCTTTTAAGATAAAATGCGTTTAAAGTCTGCCATGAAGACTAAAAAAATCTATAAAATAAATCTGATTGATGGTTTTTTAATTGGTTACTGATATAGTTTTCAAACATATTCAGCCACTTCGTTAAATACATATAAGCAAATATATTAATTCACAAATGCAAAATGAATTAAAATATTTAATTAAAAATATATTTTATACATACATACTCCCATATTGTTTGTTTATGTATTAACATTAACATTTTTTATTAAATCACAGTTGAACATTATAAAAAAATTATACCTCTTTTAAATCGACTAAATTTTTTTGTAACTGTGAGTAAAGTACCATTTTTTTACAAATATTTAAAAATATTTTCTTAAACAAGTCCCTTATCTATTACAAGACAATCTCAACAGAATAGTAAAATTTAAAGACTAAGATAAAAACTTTAGGAGAAATATGACAGTTATGAGGAAGCGAAATGTAGCTATGAGATGTACTTTAAAATAAGTATTATTTCTAAATCTCTGTCATGTCAGAAAGTTTCAATACATCACATTTAGTAAAATATTTTTTGTTTTTATACTGCTGGACACACAAATGCAACACCAAGAAGGACCGGAGATATCACAGCGTAATATTTTTGACCGATAACACGTTGTACAAAGATCAAACGTTTAAAATTACAGCTTCTTGTGACGTGTGGATGATGACAAAATCAGTAGTTAGAATAGCCATCCTTGTTAGTTATAACCGCTGCCACATACTTTTGCATAGAATGAAGAGGCTTTGGACGTACCCTTGGGGTACAGAAGTCCATGCGCCTTCCAGATATTGCCAAAGTTGATCTGCTGAAGCAGCGAGAAGAACTCTTGATTGCGTTCTACGTGTGGTAGTGCATTACCATTTTGGAAAATAACTGGTTGCAAGCGCTTAATGCATGGGAGAACCATGGGCTCCATCATCTCAGAGTTGCAGTGCTGGCTGCTCAGTGTACCGAAAATTCGTACTGGATAAATGCGTCAGTGAAATCCAATACCACCCCAAACCATGATATCGGGTGCAGGACCTGTGTGGCGATGCATAACGCAACAGTTCAGCTGCCTCTCACCACGGTGTCTCCAAAATCGAATCCGACCTGCGTGATGTTGCTTGAAGAAGCGGGATTCATCAGTAAACACAATGCCGTTTCATTCCTTTGTCCATTTTCCCCATTCATCACATCATTGGCGGTGCAAACGCCTGTGGTTTCCAGTCAAGGGTAAACGAAGGAATGAACACTTAGCGGACATTCCACTCTTCTAGAAACGGCTCGAATACTGCAAGCGGACACCGAATAATGCGTAAGAAACTGAATCTGTTGTGCTATGGTTCGTGATGTGGCTGCGTGATCCATCACTGCTATGGGCACAATCCGCCAGTTATCACGGGCAGTGGTGCAACGGAAAGGGTAAGATCAGCCCCGTCGGTCTGTCGTTTCATCCAAAATCTAGTGATGGCAGATACGCATCACAGTTGCTTGATTTCGTCCACCAAGTTGAACGATTTCTTTGAAGGATAATCTGCAATCCCTATAGGTCCCTATTCCTTCTCGGTCGAATTCAGAAACTTGGTTAAAAGACGCTCGATGTCTTCCGCAAGGTATACGCAAACAACTTAAACAAACAAACAAAAAAAACCCCCCAAAAGAGCAATTGCTGTACTTCAAATCTTCAATCTGTTCTCCCTTTACATATAGCTTGTGTTTGGCACTACGGTCGCCCAAGAAGTGCGTCTGCGTCTATGCTATAATGATGATTTGCATATTTCATCGCCGCCAACGTATGAATTAGATTTCAAATGGTTTGCATGCTTCCTTCAGGGTGTTGCATTTTGTGTGACCAGCAGCGTATAAATCTCACTTTGTAATTGTAGTATGTTGAAAAAGGACACTTTAAAAAGTTGAATGAGAAAGTTTTCGCAAAATTAAAACAGATTTTAAGTGCTTTTAAATAACATTAAAGCTACCTCTGGTCAGAAATACAGAGTAAAACAATATTTTAAGGTATCTGACTGCGTTCGGAACCGTGATTTTGCAAAAGAGTATAAATGGATAATATTTATGATATTTAGTGTCAATTAGATTAGAAAATGTATATAAAATTGTTTTAAGAAAAGTATTACAATAAAAAATTATTTAAGTACAATATTTTGACAAAAAATCAACATGGAATGAACAATTTTCAAAATATTCTCCTTTTGTGAAAAAGGCTTCTATTCTAATAATATTTTGCCTGTATATAGCTCAGACCTCTGTACAGAGGCTGAACTAGAATTTTTGAAATATACGACTTAGAATTGGGTTTAAAAATGTTTTACGGAAATAGAGGGGATGAATTTAAAGAAAAAAATGCCGATAAATATTTAAATGAGTTGTAACTCTGAAAATGATGTGAATTTTTCAAAAAACCTAGTTCAGACTGTCTAAAGAAGTCTTTACTTTATAAAAGCAAAACATTGTTATAATAGAAGCATTTTTGTAAAAGGAGAAGGTTTTGAAAAAGGTTATTCTAAGTTAATTTTTTGCCAAAATATTGTATTTAAATATTTTTTGTCACAATGTCTTTAAAACAACTTTATACATGTATTCTAATCTAAGTGAAACTAAATATCATGAAAATTATCCATTTATGCGCCTTTTTAAAATCATGGTTCCGAATTTATTCGGATACTTTATATATATATATATATATATAAAGAACAAATTCACTCAAAATAATTATAAATTGTTATAATTTGTTAAGATTCTATGCGCGACCGTTACTTTTTTATCATGCTCTTATTGCACCTTTTTTAACATCTCGTGCATTGAGCGTGCATAAAATTGCGAAAAAAAATATTGCAAATAGACGGAAATTCGAATTACGGTTGACCTCCAAAATTGCATTTGAGTTGTTCCACAACCCAACAATTCTTATACCATACATCCATTAACTAGGGATTAATGTAATTAAAATTTTACATCATATATTAAAATGATTTTATACAGCAAATTAGGATACATTTTTAATATAGTTTTTTTTTTTTTCATTTCAATAAGTATTTTATGTTAAAAAAATATTAAGAAAAAGTAAGTAAATTTTCAAAGAAAGTTAACAAAACAATCAATTATGTATACATATAAATTTTACCGTTTAAATTTTGAATTTCTTCAAAACACTTTTGAATATACATTTAAACTTAAGTTTTGATGATATCTATTTTTGATTTGGGTTAATCAGTGAAATGAAAAATTTATCTGCATCTAATTCTAGAAAATGAGAGAGGATCGGAGATATTTAACTTTGTCTGATATCTATTTTTGATTTGGGTTAATCAGTGAAA
Source organism: Trichonephila clavipes (assembly GCA_019973935.1). Lineage (NCBI taxonomy): Eukaryota > Metazoa > Arthropoda > Arachnida > Araneae > Nephilidae > Trichonephila > Trichonephila clavipes. The sequence continues at coordinate 182,586 of BMAU01000704.1, read as the reverse complement.
TGAAAAATTTATCTGCATCTAATTCTAGATAATGAGAGAGGATCGGAGATATTTAGCTTTGTCTGAGTCTCAATGTTATGCTGCACTCATTACTGATAATTAAAAAAATGGACTAAGAAATCAAAGTTCCAACGAAGGTGTGCAATCCATATTAAATTGTCTTACGAAAAAATATAAATGTTAATAGTATTATTCATAAAAAAATTGAAAGAATAATTAAAATCCCGATTTATTAACACCATTGTACATTCTTGTACCTCAGTTATTTTTTAAATCAGTTATTTAAAATTGAAGAACAATGTAATGTTATGAATGGCATGTTTTAAAGTAACTCTGACTTGTTTGATAATAAATACAGATATACAATGCAAAACAAAATTAAGTGAGATTACCTACTTATTTTCGAAAAAATTTTATGTAGTGACTGCTAATCCATAAGCTTCTTCTAATTACCGTGAACTTTTTAATAATATTTTGAAATTTTATTAAATATATGGATGTGATGTTACATATTCCCCACAGGGAAAATGTATAATTAATAGAAAATAGTATAATAGTTTGTTTTTAATAAACTTACTCGTACTTAAGATAACGTTAAGGCAAAAGCTTAGACATAAATTAGGTATATTCTATGTACAAAAATATTCTTTCATACTTATTTTTTTATTTCATGTAATCTCATTTGAGAAGAAAAACTATCTTTTTAAAGTTATCAGCATTAAAGCAAAGATATTGAGACAATTAAAAATTTTAATACGAAGGAGTTCTTCCTTTTACGAGCCTATCCAGACATAAAGAAGAAACACTGAAGAAAAGGAACTGTCACATAAACTGCAATTTATCCAATGACGGTTATTTACACTCGACTATTATTTGATTTTTTGTTGTTGTACGCATTAGGTTCTTATGGTTGTTTATTTATTAGATAATGATGCCCAAGATAAGCTTCCTTGTACGCCTTAAAATAACATAGTTATTTCGAGGAATAATGCTTTTGCAAATTATATTAATTTTAGAGTTCAGCATATTTACTTCGCATTAAAACTTTCTTTTAAAAGTTCTTTTTAGAACAACAGTATTTTTTAAAAAAAGCACCATTAAATACTTTTTAACCCCTTAACCGGGCAACTTCTTGACCCAAAATATTTTTTAAAAAAGGCACATTTTTTATTCAATGCAACTAAGCTTAATACGTCATTTAATAAGAAAATAAAAAAATATCATAATTTTCAATTTTAAAGTTTTCCCACTTTTATTTTATTTTATAATTGTGAAACACAAAAGATCCCTAAGTTTTTCCCTTTAATAAGTACACTTTGCATGCTATGAAGAATATTTCATATATCTTAAAGCGATTTCTTTCTAACAAAAAAAAAGTATTCCTACGTCTTTTCAAACGAAAACTCTAATACAATGTATTACATTGCAATCGGGGCAGAAATACGAGGGTTGGGGCAAAATTCATGGCAACTATTTTTTTTGTTGAAAATACTAGTCCGGTTGGTAAATGTGACATATACAGACGAAAGTTCAAGGTGTTAACTACATGTGTAGACAATGAGTAGCACTGAAATATCGTACCGCACTAATATATTACTGTAGTATACAGGACAATATGGCCTTCACGGTAAAAAAGAATATCAACACACTACAGATAAAATTGACATGACAAACCTGGGCCTTTAGACCCTTAATGTAGTCCATGACTCTTAATGTAATACATGAACTGCTCGATGATGGCACGTGCCAAGTCGGTCCGCACACTGACCGGTCGTCACGAACGCTGCTCATCAGTGGTTGACACACGCCCGTGCTGAAACTTTCCTATCCATCGTGCTATTGTACGGTATGGAAGGGCATTATTCCCAAGAGCTTCCACTAACTCACTGTGATATTCCATCTCATTTCTCTGTCGGAGAACGGCTATTTTGATGCAAGCGCGCTGCTCAATACGGATTACTTCCATCTCCCATGACACTCACTGACTGACTGATTTCACAGCTCTCGCTGAGCTACTACCAGCTATCATAGATCCATCTGAAGTTCTGCATACACATTATGCCTGCAGAACTTCCACAAGACACATATACATTTGTGACCCTTCACATATCTACAGGAAAAAAAAATATTTGCCATGACTTATGCCCCAACCCTCGTATATTGGGGTGTTTTTTTTTAATACCTTTCCATATTTATTTCTTCTCTTACAACAAACTGACCCCTTTGCCTTGCAAAAATGAAAAAGAATCCCGAACGAGAGAGAAGCATTTCAAAACCATGGACAAACTACATCTCTTAAAACAGCTGACAATAATGTCTCACTGTAAGAATTAAAAAATACATGTAAATAAAAGATATATAGAGTAAAATACCAGTGCCCGAGCAAACGGCAAATCTGCAGCTTCCAGCTTTCGTTATCCCGAATGGTGTACGGTCAAACCGGTTAAGGGGTTTAATTTTAATTCTGCACAGCAAAATTAAAAAAAGATTTTATTATTTTATTATTTTTCTATTCCATTGTTTCCCAATTAAATATTTACGTGGCATTTATTTCAACTACTCATAAATTAATTTTTGAAAAGTTATTTTAAGCATAACTCTGAGCATTTGAAAAGTTTTAATTAATTTTTGCAGACTTAATGAAAGTGTTGAAATTTATTAAGGGCTAGAAATTGATAGCTTAATTATATTATATATCCTAGGGATGGAAATAAGTTCTAATTAACAGATATATTGCATTTTATTTGTTTTATTATTTAAAACACCATTTCAAATGAATTATGATTATATTCTAATAATTAATGTCTGTATTGTTCCTATTTTATATGCTTTGTTGTACTTGCGTGACATGATATTAATTAAAATATCTCTTTGGAATGCAGTATAAAAAATTATGCACTAAAAATGTTGTAAACAAAGGGAAAAATGCTTTACCAACAAATTTTAATAATTTATCTTATAATATTGTTAGTCATTTTATAAAATTCCTAATAATTTTAAACCTTATTTAACTGAAATGAATCTTATTTTTTTATTTCATTGTGAAATATTTTTGAATAATGCGTGGAATAAATACTTCACAATTTTACTTTTCGTGAAGTAAACTGTCATATGAAAAAAATTTCTATTTATTCACCCATGAATAATGAAAGATATTAGCTTGGGTTTAGGTTAGGTTTCTTTTCTAGGCAGTTTGAAGGTTTTAAAGATGTGTTTGCATTATTTTAAGCTAAGTTGTTCTGATGTATATGCATAAAAATTATTGTCATCGTAATTAATTGACTATTAGTTACGTAATTGAAACGATTATTATTGTTCCTTTGTAAAATATCCTCCATTTTTCTTATAACAATATAACGAGGTTTTGAATCTTTATGATATATATTATTAATAAAAAATATTATTAACGTGTAAGATTCCTTCGCCCTTTCCCTTTGTGAAATATGTATTTCTCCTTTTAATTAATGCTTAAATTTACGTATATATGAGTCATACCCATCCGGTATAATGATTCGTGACGCTGACTGCTGTGCCGTAGGTCCTGGGATCGGATCCCGGAGAAGGGATGGATGTTTGGAAATCTATAGTGCCTTTGCGGCATGGGAGTACTCTAAACAGCTGTCGAGCAGCAAGTCCTATTGTGAGGTTGGTGGAAAGAAAAAATAGGTAGGAGGCCCTGTAGTCTCCTCTCCCCTAGAGTGTTCTCCCTCGAAAAAGGGGGGGATACAAATTGCACTTTCATTTGTGTGATGCTCATACCTTCAGCTAACGACAGGGGTAAAAATCTAGCACCTTGCCACAATTGATTTCGTGGGCCTTAATCTGATGTTACTGTCAATCAGATGACATAAGTAACAACAACTTTATATGAATATACATAAAATTAATCAGAGAAGATATGAGGAAGGTATATAAAACAATAACTATCTTCAAGCAATGTATGCAATAAAATTTTATTAGCACTTAACATTTTATTTTCCTATCCGGATAGGATTATTCTATTAAGAAGAAAAACCTTATATGAATAGTCAAGTTTAATTTGCAAAGAAAAATAAAAAAAATCGTAGAGCTACATGCAAAATTATTCTTCATAATACTGTTTTCAATTTTATTGTCTTAAGATTTTTTTTCTCACATCATGTTTTCATCCAATTCATAAAACTACAGTTGAAAACTTCAATTTGGATCTTTATATATATATATATATATATATATATATATATATATATATATATATATATATATATATATATATATATATATATATATATATATATATATATATATATATATTTTTATATTTTTTTAGATTTTAAGAAGAATAATGAGCCATCTCTGCATTCTCCCATACAAATAAACATTTTAAAACTTCTTGTACAATTGGGTTTCTTTGGTTAAGAAATGATGCTGTGATTTTCGCCGAAGTATTGACTTAACAAGAGTAGAAATGCATTTTAAATTATGATTTTAAAATTGCGATGGCACAAAGAGTTTTTGAGAGATATTTATACATGTTATTTCTTTTACTATAAGCGAAAGAAACCTTTAAGTCGAGTCTGATATTAATTGAAGTGTTTCTACTTATATTAGAAAAAATGGAATTTCAATAAATACTTACTTAAAAAATTAGAAAAGAAATCTTCAGACCAATCAAGTAACAAGTAGAACAATAAAGGATCACTTCAGAAGGTAGAAGTTTTAATTAATTATTTTTACATTAGTTAATCATTGTTAGTCTAATTATAAAAATACTTGCTGGTTGGATAATTGATTCAATGTCATTGAATTACCAAACAAAGTTAATAAAACTAGTAATTCAGTGCTTCTCAAACTTTCAACTTTCGCGACCCAATCTTCAATCATAATTTTTATCGCTCTCTCCCCCACCCTCTTTAATGGCAATATATTGAATACAATTATAATGTATTTAGGTAATAAATCTACAATACTATCTTATTTATAAAACTTATATAAATTATCAATATTAGTATTAAATTTTGCATATGTTATTTTTAAGGTATCCGACTACGCTCGGATCCATGATTTTAAAAAAAGTGCATAAATTGATAATTTTCATAATATTAAGTGTCACTTAGATTAGAATACATATATGAAATTGTTTTAAGGACATCATGACAAAAAAATTATTTAAATACAATATGTTAGCAAAAAATTTACTTAGAATAAATTTTTTCTAATCATTCTCCTTTTATAAAAAAGGCTTCTATAATAATAATATTTTGCTTATATAAAGTAAAGGCTTCTCCAGAGAGTCTGAACTAGGAGTTTTGAAAAATTCACATTATTTTCAGAGTTACTACTCAATAAAATAGCCATCGATGTTTTTTTCTTAAAATTTCTACCCTCTGTCGTAGTAAAATATAGATAAATCCACTTCTGAGTAATATATTTTAAAAATTCTAGTTCAGCCTCTGTACAGAGGTCTGAGCTATATACAGGTAAAATATTATTATAATAGAAGCATTTTTCATAAAAAGAGAATGTTTTGAAAACTGGTCTATCTATGTTTATTTTTTTATACTTGAATAATTTTTTATGTTTACAATATTCTCTTAAATTTTTTTATAAACGTTTTCTAATTTGAGTGACACTAAATATCATAAATATTATCCATTTATACGCTTTTGCAAAATCAGGGTTCCTAACGTAGTCGGATACCTTAAGTAATAAATATTTTAAATTGTATATTAAGATTATTTGTACACGATATTATATTTCTTTTCATAATTCAGAATATATTTCGATTTCCGCTTATTTTCAGTTAATTAAAACAATTTTGAAATAATCTTTTATTTTCGATATGCTTGCATCCCCCACATAGACTTATCATGCCTCCCTAAAGATACACCCTCCACTGTTTGAGAAGCACTCGAGTCGTAAAATCATGTATAATAATGTTGATATTGGAAAATTGAATGAAAGTGAAATTAAAGCTTTAGTAAATAATACTAGGAAAGGAAAAATTAAATAGAGTTTATTGTATTTCGTTACAGGTGGGTTAGCATGAATTTTTTCAGGAAATAATTCCGATGCAAATTGTGTTTAGAACAAAAGAATAAATTTAGAATTGCCAGTGTATATAATCAATGATTAAGGTTTTAACATGTCCACATAAAACAGGGTTGTTAAAATATAACCCATTTAAAAGTTTCCAGGATTAAAATTTATGACAAGGATTTCAAGACAAATATTCAGTTGAAAGATGTTTTAAAAAATTTAACAATAGACGATGAATAAGTTCCATTGTTTACATTTTAAAAACAATACAATTTAGAGAATAATATGAGATTCAGCGAATTGTAAACATACCACTTATATTTTCAACGTGAGTAGTAGAATTAAACACAGTTAAGACTAAGAGAAGTAAATATATTTTTGCACGATATATTTTTTTTGAGACTCTAGTTACACTCCTTGTATGTCGACAAGTATAACACAAGGCTTACAGATGTAAGTCAATACTCAAAACAATGGAAGTTACATGTAGAAGGATATAGGCACAAATGGGAACCAAAAGAGGGAAAATAAGAGAAAAAAAGTGGATACAATTACAACAAATACAGAATTAAATACAAGATTGCTCACATGCGAACGGAGATAGACAATAATTAAAATTATACAATGAGGAAGAAAAGAAAACATGATCACAAAAAATTTTCAAAATACAAATACATAAAGCATACATATACATACATATTTATACATACATACACACATATTTATATATACACATATATATATATATATATATATATATATATATATATATATATATATATATATATATATATATATATATATATATATATATATATATATATATACTTATACACAGACACATATACACATATATATTCACGTACAGAAAATGTTAACAAACACACAAAATTTAGAATCTAAATAATATAGGAAAAAATGCTGTTAATGTATGCACAAAACGATGTAAAATATGATTTGCCTTGAATAAAGGCAGAGAAAGGAGGAGGCCACGCTATATTGTTCTTTTGTAGGCAATTCATGAGTTTACGTCTTTCCGAAGAGAATTTTTACAAGCAAGAATCAGATGCTTGGCATTCTGGATTATGTCACTGGAGCAAGAACACTGGTGAGTAGGCGACAAATTGAAGCGCTTTAAATAGTTAGAATTTCCTCCTAAATATTAAAATTTTCTTTGAAGTGTATTAAAAATATTTGAATTTTATTATTTTAAGGACTGCATCATTAATTTAAATGCTATGAATAATGAAAAATATTTTAAAGGCTTTGAATATTTTTCTCAATAACATTACGTATATGGAAATAATTTAAAAGCTTTTTTATGATATATATATATAATCACGAGCTCGTGCTGGTGTGTCATCAGATCGAGCCCTAGTGTGACTGAAGTCCCACTGTGTAGAGGACCCGATGTAAGTTAAAGTTTTCGGGGTGAAAGTATTCCCGTTGTAGTGTTTTATTAGTTTGGAGAGGGGTAGCCAGCTCAGGTGTCGTCTTCGTCGCTTGAGCATGGTTTTAGTCACCAATACTCTTCGTGCAGCCTTCATTGCGACATTATATGCAGGGTGTCTAGGCGTAAAGTATCCAAAGGTTATCGATTATTATTACGGAAGTACCCATCATAATGTAATAAACTGTTTCTCGTTGGATTGGAAACCCCTCTGAGATTTTTTCGGTCTAGTCAGATAAACGGCCCTTGCACGCATTATTCGGCAATCGCAGACGATAAACTTGTTACACTGACTTCATTAGTAAAGATGTGGACACCACAGCAAAAGGTGAAGTGCATACTTTGGTTAACAGGAGTTGGAAACCTCTCTCTTTATATATACTAACAATGTTAAATTGGCTGTTTTCGATGTATCTTTTCTCAAAATCTGTCGTATGTACATGCTTGAAACATTTCATACAATTAAAGTACACCTTTCTCATTATACCGAAATGAGATTTTAGCTAATTTTGAATTTTTTAATAAGTTATGAAATATTTTATCAAACTTTGCGAAATTTGACACATTTTTCACATAAAAAATAAATTTTTGAGTTCTTTACAGTACGCCCATTTTAATATATATTACCCATCATTATAAATATATCATAAAAAATTTACATACCTGTGAACAGTAGTTTCTCAGAAAAGGTACATAGAACATCAAAATTTACATTTTGAGAAAAATTAATTTTAATGCATGCAGTAAAATTTCTAACTGACTAGGAAATAAAAAAAATTAAAGGCTCAATTTACAATAAAAGATACCTGTTTTGGTTTATATCAGACGTTCAACTTTTAAGCAAAAATTAAGTACTTTGTTTACATTTTTCGCCTTTCAAATGGGCGTGGCCCAGTTTCAACGATTATTTAAAAATAGGTTTTAAATGCTTCTAATTACCCGAGAGATAAAAGAAAAGTAATTTTTAGAAAGGTTAAAATCTATACAATTTAAAAATGTAAAAATCTCAAATTGTCAAAAAAATATGATTTTAGCTTTCCAGCACCCTTTAACGGAATTTAAATCAGTCACGAATGTACAGCGACGTGTTCGAACAGAATGGAATGTCGTTACTGGCTTGTTTCACGAAAACTTAAGGATACTTGCCAGTTTGAGATACCAAAGCTCTCGTCTCTTTTTCCCATTGGTGGATAGATGCCCCTCTATTCGAACACATCGCTGTACACGCGTGATTGATTTAAATTCCGTTAACCGAAGTACGCAATGCACATTTTGCTGTCGCGTCCACACCTTTACTTATAAAGTCAGAGCAGCAAGTTTATCGTTTGCAATTACTTAAGTTTGCGCTCACGTGCGACCAATCGGACTAGATCCAAAAAATCTCTGATGGGTTTCCAATCCCCAGATGAACAATTTATTACATTCTGATGGGTAGTTCTGTAGGAATAAGCCATAACCTTTGGATACCTTAATCCCGGACACTGTGTATAAACAGACACCTTACGCAAAAAAAAAAAAAAAAAATCAGGCAATTCCTTATGAATAATTTGTAACATAGAAGAAAGATTTAAAATTGTTTAAAAATAATTTTTTAGTTCAATCTATATTGTTTACTTATTTATATACAGTAAAAAATAAATTTTTAATGAAAACATTTCAGGAAAAGAACATTTATACACATAAAAAGAATTTAACATTATATATTTAATTTTATATAGTAGTTGCAGTTTTCATAAGATGGTAGAGTATATTCGAAAAAATTTATTTCATTTGAAACAATATATTTGTACTATTATTTATAAATAATTGTTAATAATTACTATCTAGAAACATCAAATTTTAAAAATGTTGAGTTGCGAATTCTAATAGCATTTCATGAAAGTTTTTATAACCTCAAAAAAAAAGTACATCATGAAACTTGCAAGCCGTTTTGATACTATTTGTAGATTGGGCAAACAAAATTAAATGTGTATCAAAGTGCTATAAGGCTTCACTAAACAAAATATTTCAATTAGTATTTTCTTCTATTTTGTTAAATAGGTAGAAACACAATATGATAAATTTTTACCTGATTGTTTAAAATATTATTGCTATCTATTTTTTTTTCATGTAAAAGAATGTAATTTAGATCTCCATATACCCGAAAAGCTGATATAGAAATATGGATAACACAAGCCCATGGATAGATATTGTTTTGCATTTTCTTAAGATTTATAGAGTCGTTAAGTTTGTTAAATGTATCACAAAACTGAAGATTTGAATGTTGGATTATATTTATCAGGATCTGTGTTACTTCTTAGGTAGAAATTTGCATTCGCAAGCAGTTTTGAATTTGATTGAAAATTCTAAAAGTAATAATTTTGGGTGATACTGTGATATTTCTTTATTCTTTTTAGTTAAATGTAACTTATAATAAAAATTTGACGATTTATACATCTGTTGGATATTAATGTAATTTTGAATATATTTATTATACGGTATGCTCTCCGAAATCTTATGAAAAAGGAAAAAATCCAGTTCTTACAGTTTCACTTACAGTATTATAAACTTTTGTTACAGTATCATCAAAACATGGCTCTTACAATAAAATACAGAAATGAAGTTAAAGCAACGGATCCACAAGACTTAGAGAAGTATGCGCAGAACAACGCGCACACACGCACAGAATTTCACAGTCATAGAATTCGACACACACTACTTGAGTTAAATCCCACCTGTATTTGCAATACGACCCTCGTTGTTGCTTTGAAGCTTGAAGTAAATTTAAATAAATTCAAACCAAAAGGAAAATCATGACCATGGTTCATCCCCAATATACTAATAACCTTTATATTTTATTTTAAAGAGCACTCCGCTTCATATATTGTTGATGATTCCGTCGAAACAATTTGATGAGAATGTTCCTTTTTTCCATTATAATATGGTAGAGCTTCTGGTTTCTGCTATCTGTGTAATTTAGGCATGCATCGGAGTGATCGATCTATATTGTTCTTTTACTTTTCATGCTATACTCATTTGAATTTTTATTAATATTGCAGTATAAGGCAATTCATAGTATATTGGTGACGGACCTCATAGTTTTGAACTTCGGTCAACAAATGAGAACGACACTTGAGCCGGTACCCCCTCTTCAAGCTAGCAGACCCCATCAGTGAGAGGACATTGAGTCATTACAGATTTAACACGCATTATTTCCTCTACACGGTGGGTCTTCAGTAGCACTAAGTCTCGCACTCGTGATACGCTGGGTACGAGTTCGAATATATTACTGAAATATTCATTGTGAAGTTTTAAGGATTATTTTAACGATTAATTGCTTCATTAGTATTTCCTAATGATATGAATGTAATTAACACATTCTCAAAAATGCAAGGAATTATTGAAAAAAAATAGTCAAACTATTCAAAAAATTATGATACATTAAGACATTCATGTTTATATCGAGACTTTTGAATCCCCCCTTTATTTGCCATATTGATGGGTTTTCGGCCAATCAATTTGGTTACTGCAATGAATAGACATTATCCTGCATTTATTCTTTTAATTATCCGTGAAAATTATTTGGTTTATTTGTATCTCAGGTATCTTAGGTCACCAAGTATTATACCGTCTACCAATTTCGTGGAATCAAAAGACGTCGCCAAATGACGTGATATGTGTCCGATAGCAGAAATCGTTCTCGTGTACGATATTTAGTTGATAACAAAACAATTGGCCTAATTTTTAACACGCTTTTATAAGTTTCACTTGTATATAATGGAATCTTTGAACTCGATTTTAACCCACTTTAAAAGGTCAGATTAATTCGAATTTTTGCACACTTGCCAAGGACCGACGATAATACAATAATTTCATAATTTTGCTTCCTTGTCCCGATCAGGATCCTCAAAATAAAAGATTTTAAAGATTTCGTGATTTGGTGACTAATTTATTATATCGTTTCCAGATTTGGCGACCAATTGCATGAACCATTTTCAGATTTGGCGACTAATTCCATATGCCATTTCTAGATTTGGCAAGTAATTCCAAATTTAGCGACTAAAAGATTAAGGTGCAACCCTAAAAGCGCAAATAGGCTTGTGGTTAATACAAATAAAAAAGTTTCTTTATGTGAAAAAGGGGAGGATGGTATGTAGTTTTCGGAAAATGGGAGTAAAAATAAAAGACCTGTGCATGTGAATAATAATAATTTATGTTCTAACAGCTGAATATTTTTTATTTTTATAAAGCAATATGTTTAGAAGGGATGATACGAATTAACATTATAGCAATGAGTTTGAAAGGTGACATTTAATATTTCTTCTTAACACACTTTTATTAGTTAGACCTGTATCTACAGAGAAGTAATCTTTGAAGTATAACGATATGAGCCTCATCCGAGGCCCCGTAAACGTAGAGAATAATTACCCGTCAGGCACATTAATTAATATCCATTGAAGAGCAAGTCTAATTCCAGCAACCAAATAATTCCTGCTCCAAATATCAAACTCAAGGATAAATTCAACACAGAATAAATGATAGTCACAAAAATAAAATTAAATACACGCTTTTACAGTGAATTGAACTAAAAAGTAAAAAAATAATTCTTATTATAAGAATAAAATGATTAACGAGAAAATTGTAATGTTATTGTAGTAAAAGCGTGGGGGGGCTTCGTGCTATATTTTTACACCAACTCAGCATTTTTGAATAGAATTAGAAATAAATTATAACAATTAATACAGAGCACCCCACGCATTTATCCCAATGACATTAGTTTTCTCGTCAATCATTTATATTAAGAATTATTTCTTCACTTTTTAGTCCGATTCAAAAACTAAACATAGTTTATTCTAAACATAGTTTATTATCTTCCAGACCAATCAGTGTTTGATAATTCAACCGCGGCCCACTGAGGGTGGGACGTCGATTATTTATATTTTAAATTGTTTTGATTTAATAATTTAATACTAATTAAACGTGACTTCAGAAAAAATTGAATTGCACCAAAAAATGAATTTTAAGAGATTTTACATGAAATATAAATGATTTCCATGGGAAGTCACAAAAACGAAGGAGAAATACATCCCAATAAATAAAACAGAAATAATTTAATGCTCCTTGAGGGACGTTATACTAATTGATCCAAGGACTGGGGGCTGGAGACCACTGCTGTATAGTTGCTTCATATCTATAGACCAGGGGGTCGGTAACCTTTTTTAGCCGTAGCGTCTTAAGCCAATCTACCAATACGTTTCGGCGTACCACACAGGAGGGCATATTTGAAACAATTCAAAAATTGACAAATTTGTTGAGTAGTGAAATAAGATCACTGAGATTTGTATCGTGTGCCTCACGTGGCACGTGTGCCATATATTGCCAACCCCTGCTATAGACCATAGCTCCTTCTCCAACACCACTGCTTGCTCCTCCATTTTCATGCATGTCTGGAAAAAACCAATCCTTTGTTGAAATAGTTTAAGTAAATTGAGTATTCTGACACTCCAAACAAACCGCAATATATGTATCTGACAAATGCTGATTCTGAGGCACGCGTTAAAAGTCTCGTGTCTTGCCACGCAACATTCGAAACGAAACGGAGATGTATTTCATACTTTGCCGGTTTCTCATTAGTCATTCTATAGAATGCCTAGGCAATGTGTGGAAAAAGGATGATTTTATACATTGTCGCCTAAGTTTAGGCATTCTATAGAATGCCGGATTTAATACTTTGCCGGTAACATTTATGTAGCATATTTTATCTCCCATAGAAGGAAAATTCGAAACTGAATTTAAGGAAATCCACAACTTAGGTTAATTTCATGATGAGAAATCAGTTTACTAAATCAGTTAACTTTCTTAATGGAACAACTCTATATTTCCAGAAATTAACTCTGTCATTAATTAATCTGATTTTTTAACATTTTAATTTACTTCTTTTAAAACCATTTAGTATTAAATTAATTTCGTTCGGCTTCGATAAGAATCTCTAAAATTATTGAAAAAGAACCTTTTTTTACTAAGCGTTCATTATCAGAAATATACTACACCAGATAGCGGTTACTTTCACCTGTATGCGTCAACATTTTAAACAGCATAATAAACTAATAAATTACTGTTTAAAATAAGGAAAATGCATAGTTTTCCTTGTATTTTTCTTCAAATTTGTTTTTTTTTGCTGAGTTGGTGTTATACGTTCATGAATATGCATATTTCGTAACTTTAAGTACTCTGAGAGATCCTGAGTCATATTATGTAATGAAATATAATCACAATTTTCCGGTGAAATTATGCATAGTATTAGACGTTTTAAATGTTTTTGTTTTATGTCCAAGGTTACAAATACAGGTATTACATGTGAATAAGTGGTGTACACAAGGGTAGAGGTTGTCGGGATCCCTCCCAAATACCATGATATTTTTGATTTTTAGCATGAAGATTACACCTTACCTCTTTCGCAACTACATGTTTTTTTAAATATTTGTTAACTCCCCATAAAAGTAGTCTTTTCACACCACTGATATGAATAACATAGATATTTAAATTTTGTTATTACTGAAACTCACAACAGAAGATGCAATTTTATGTATTGGTAGCGGCAAATAAACATTCCGATTTTAACTGAAAAATCAACTTAGCTAAATACAATTGGTCCCTTTTCTTAAAAAAATTAAAAAGCATTCTAGAAATGTTTTTGTAATTAAAGTAAGGTAGTAGTCCACACAAACACTGTGATGTGTTCAAAAAATCAACTTTTTTTACTCTCTTTGGAAAAGAAATGTTTTAAAAAGATACACTAATATTTTCAGATCGAAATTTTAAATGTTTTCAAAGTTATAGCCAAAAGAAGAGATCGCGCCGCAATGTGTATGAAAGTGAGTTGACGCGCCAGCGGAAGCTACTCTGAGTTCCCTCTTTTATTTTTCTTCTGCCTCTATTATTCTAGGATATGAAGGTATGCGTATTATAGCAAACCTTTTCGATTGACAAATACAAAATATAAGAATTTTGTACATTATACAAAATTCTTTGCACTTTTACTGCCAAGATTCTGGTGTAAATATCAACACTTGAAAGCGAAAAATCAAGAGAGCCCTTATGAACATCCAGTAACATTTGACGAGCAATTTATAAATTTTATAAAACCAGAGTACGAGACTTAAGTATCTCAAGATTTATTGAAAAGATGTTTTGGGGGCACCCAAAATAATAACGAAACTTTCAATCAATGTGTATGGAATTTTGCTCCGAAACATAATTTTACTGGGGAAATCGTTTTGGAAATTGCTACCTATACGACTGCCTGCATCTTTAACAGTGACGTAACGTACACTCTCGCATCGCGGGGTGGACCAGGACTATAGAGGGCCAAAAGCTGATGTTATGTTGCGGTTTTGGAATTCTTTGTGAGACGTCTTAGAGCCCAAACCTTGACTTTGCAGGGGCCCCTAACATTCTCTGTTACTCCATTGATCTTTATTGAGGGTTTTCTACCTGTACTCAAAGTTATATAGGTGATGGGCGTCACAAAAGGTCAAACAGCCAGGGACTACCTTGACACTATTGACAGTGCACGATTTCTGAGGGCAGAGAAAACTGCAGAAGCCAACTGTAAAGAGGCCATAACCTTACGCAGAGCTCTCAAAGCCGCTGAAAAGGATAACTTTGAGGAAACGGAAGGATTGCTCTATGCACCAGGTATAGCTGATTAATGTAAGCATTGTCAAAACTTTTAACGCGCTTTTCTCGAAACCATGTTTTTGAAATTTCGGGAAAGAACTGACTCAAAACTAATTAATCGATTTGGCTGAAAATTTGACCTGTTATTTTAGATGCACATAGCTATATACCTAACCTTTAAAATGTCCAATTTTTTAAAAAGTGATTAATTTTTTAAAACAATTTATCAACGAAAAAAATTAGATTTTTAGAACTTTCTGTCACAAGTCCACCATTTTTTCCCCTTTTTAATATGCATATTATTGATTAGTTTATTAGAATTAAAGTCTACGGAATAATAATATCTTTGAATGTTTTATTTTAGATGACAAATGTAGGTTGTGTGCTTCCCCAAAAGAGCTCACCGTTTTTTCAAGGTCTCCCCTTTGACATAAAAATTATAAACAAATTAATGTAAAATTAAGTCCATTTTTTTGTACAGTTTAAAATACTAACAAAAACATGAAAAATTACAAAATAACCTCATTTTATTTTCTTGTTAAAAAAAATGCACGGAAAAACGCCAAAATTTCGGCCGTCACACTGGACTACTATCTTAAATGCGTTAACCCTTTGACTGTCAAATTATTTTAAGGATTTGGTTGAAACGAATTGTCAATTTTTTTTTCGTTTCAAAAATCAAATGTTTCGTAAAAGTAAAATATACTTAGTAGTTAAAAAATGATATTTTGAAATACACTCATACAAATTTCTAGGTTTCATAGCAACTGCATATTCACATGAAGTAACTGCCACACAGCGCGCCAGTGGTAAAATTCGCTTCTAATGGAGCATTATTTTCTAAAAAAATAAATTATAAATGAATACCTATAAGTAGTTCAACAACGAAGTAAGAATGTAGTTCTGAATGCTGATTGAGTGAGTGACTGAATATTAACGTCGCACTGTTCAGCTACACTATGGCTTTTGGCGACGGACCACGTAATTTTGAACCATGGTCAAGTGACGTGGACGACACCTGAGATGGCACCCCCTCTCCTAACTACCACACCAGACCAACGGGAGGACGTTTCAGCTCTCGACAGATTTAGCGTGCATCGCTGCCCTACACGGCGGGTCTTTAGTGGTACTGGGCTCGAACTCATGACCATGCCAGCCACGATCCGATACCTATACCACTCGGCTCCTGCGGCCACAGTTCTAAATGTTGAAGGGAACTACTTTGAAGGGGATAATGTCACGGATAACTGATTTTGTACGTGCGTGCGAAAACGATGATTTATTGGGCCAGTCTTGTATTTTTTTTGTGTGTGTCGCACTTCGCATATACATATCTATGTAAATAAAATGTACTCTAACAAACTTAATTTTGTTGAATATATGGTTTTTTTTTTTGCAATATCCTTTAAAACGAAAAATTATTTAAATCCCTCAGTTTCGTGTTATATATATATATATATATATATATATATATATATATATATATATATTATATACTTCCCGAATTCATGGCACACACTTTAAGGGTAGGTACATGACTTTGTAACATTCATTTATTGTGTAGGAATGTATGGGCGCAAGTGACGCGGTGAGACACAAACACAAAAAATAAGAAGCGGATTATGAAAGGCAAAGTATTTATTGAAAGTAAGTGCAATGTTTACATTAACTGTTCAGCAGATGAGCTATGAAGTCCAACTGCAGTGCATATTGCTGTACCACCTACTGATGTCGGGGAAGATAGTGTGCCGTAGTCAAAGCTTGTAATTGATGAAAACGGAGAAGGTGTACGCTATTTTCGTTTAACATTCTACTAACAGTCTCATGACTCAGTCATGAGCAACACCTCTTGTACTTGATTCGGGTCTATCAGCCACAACGCTCAAGATGCTTTGTTTCCACGCTTGGATTGCATACAGTTATTCGTCAATCAGCAACATGTCTGGTGACGTGGAACGTACTTGTTTAACGAAGTTAACTATGTAACTGCTGGAAAGTTCTGTGATCCAGCATTCGTCGATCAGGTAACTGCCTGTTACACATTCGTAGTGCAGCTCTGCCGTTACCATTTGCACGGTCATACATGTAAAGAATGTCTGCATTTTTGGCATACGTATAGTCTCCCATCGTAAACGTCAGTACAGCTGCGAATATCGCGTTTCCCTTCTGAGATGCATCATGTTGAACGGCGACAGGACATCTACAGTCCCCACCATCAGCGAAACCAATCGATAACAACATTTTTCCTTTCTTTTATTTCCCCTGTTTGAACCTTGCCGCGTCACTTGCACCCATACATTCCTATACAATAAATGATTGTTACAATGTCCTGTTTGTACTAGGGTTTCTGATTTCCCGGGTTTATCCATTCCCGGGAATGTCCGGGAAATCCCGGGAATGCAATTGTCGTTCCCGGAATTCCCGGGAATACATCAAAATTCCAAAAAAAACTTTAAAAACAAGTTATTTTTAAATAAAATCAATAATAATTATATAAAATAAGGATACATATAAACTCCAAAAGTAATACTTATTTATACAATGAGCTAAAAAATACAAAAAATATACAATAAATTGATTATTCATTTTTAAAATAAAATTTCAAAAAGCATAAGCAATTAATACTTTTATCACTCAACCTAGTTCTAAACTTTATAACGAACAATCCAGCAGCAGAAAATGCTGTTTCGGCTTCAGCTGACGTTGTAGGAATTGTTTTTAAGGCATCACAAAGTTTTGTAATGTTTGGTGATAGATTTTCAGTCGAGTCGAACAACTGCATCTCTTGTTTCATGATTTTGTTGAAACTGGTACTTTTTTGGTTGAACAATATAAAACTTTTGTTTTGGAGTAAATTGCTTTCTCTAATTTTTCGTCTAATGTCAGAGGTGTTTCTTTCAAAATCTCTATGCTCTCTTCTTCTGAGTGTGAAGAATTGGATATTGATTCCTCTTCTTCGCAGAAAAGCCTTGTCCCTATCATTTGGGCTTGTCTAACCAAACAATTTTTACCAGACAATCGCGAAATATCGCCAGTAACTGCAGCTGCTTCGTATTTTCTCCCAAAATTCAGGTATTGCATTAATCCTATTAAATTAACGTTGCTTCTCTCATTAATTTTTTAAATTAGAGAATATTTCATATTTTTTGCAAATTCTGAATTTTGTTCCTTCAATTCCCCAATGACGAAAGAAAATACACCTTCTGCAGTTAGCAAAGTTGCATTTCGACTGCATAATTTTTCTAAGCCAATTTTTACTGGCTTCAAGCCTTTTACAATTGTAGTCATAGTTTCAAACTCTACATTGACAATCATTTGTTCTTCTTTAATGTCAATTAATGCTTTTGAAATTGCTGACTTTATTTCTAAAAATCTTTCAAGCATTGCCAACAAACTATTCCAGCGTGTTTTGGTATCCAAACAAATCATCTTTTCACAACCAAACTCTTCTTTAACATATTTTTGTAAAATATCATTCTTTATAGGGGACTTTCTGAATAATGTTACTACATTTTTAATCTTTTTTATAGTTTCATTTATGTTAGTTATGGAATTTTTTTCTGCATAAGTGACATGAAACAAAGCATCTGTTCCTACACCGCTTTCAAATTCTAAATCTAATGCTTTGTCTAAATCTCCAACAAGCTCTTCTTCTTCATGCGATTTATCTTCTACTTCAACAGTGTTTTCTACCAAATCTATTTGTTTATTATAAAGCACATCGCACACGGCTAGGTGCATGGCGTGTGCATAGCGCAGGTGATACTCACAACTGATTATTTTTCCGAACTTAACCATCATACTAGCACCATCAGTAACACACGCAACTATGTGCTTTTCTGTTATGATTCCGAATTCCTGTAGTTTAGTCTCAACCGCTTTAACACAATTTTCTACTGAAAAGGATTCACTAATTCTTAGCATTCCTAAATTAAAAATTTCACCCTCATTGAAGTGAACGTTTATGTTCAAATATCGTCTATTTTTAAGCGATGTAAACTCATCGAGCTTCAACGAAGTCCTGCGTTTAACTTTGATGAAATTTCATTAGTAACCCGAGCTTTAATAACATATTGTTTATATACAAGCTTCATAACATCACTAGGGTTTGGAGGAAAGGAATAACCTTTATCATGTAAGGACTTGCTAATAAAGTTATTTTTTGTTATTGCATTTACCGTGAATCCATCTGCACAAACAAGTTTACTTACAATTTCCTCTAGTGTTTCTTTTTTTTTTCTTTGAGAAAATATGATAATAAGGGTTTCTTTTGTTCAGAAGTAATTCTGATATCATTATCAGTATCAATTTTTCTCTTAGTAAATTCAGTATTTTGTGATCCTGACGAAACGGATTGAGTTGCTTTCGATATATTATGCTGAATTTGTAAATGCCGTAGCAAACCACTTGTAGACCAACCTCTACACTTCAAAATATTGCTACATTTCATGCATTTTGCACTTTCTTCATTTTTATTTTTTATGAAATACTGCCAAACAAAGGACTTCGTAATGGAGACAGACA
Source organism: Trichonephila clavipes (assembly GCA_019973935.1). Lineage (NCBI taxonomy): Eukaryota > Metazoa > Arthropoda > Arachnida > Araneae > Nephilidae > Trichonephila > Trichonephila clavipes. The sequence goes on along the minus strand of BMAU01000704.1, from coordinate 162,935 downwards.
TATTTCAAATGGTTATGTTTAATTTTTATATCTGAAAGAAATATATAAATTGTAAGAAAAATAAGTAGATCTCAAATATTTGGATGTGTTACATCAACAGAACAATTAATTAATACAATATAATTTTTATGTTCAGAACAAAACTTGAAACAATATTTTTCGCTTCGGTTCTATTAAATATATATATACACTCTGTCGCAAAAAATATATGCACCCAGAAGAAATTGAGCTACATTCACGAAATTTGGTATGCATGTAGTGTATATGAAAATAAACAAATGATTAAAAATTCAGAACAAAATATCATTTTATTAAGCGGCTACAGCTTGCAAAAGGTTAAAAATCAGTAAGTAGTAAAGCCACCTCTGGCAGCTATACAAGCCGAAATTCGGCGTGGCATCGATTCAATTAGATCACTTATGACCCCCTGTGGAAGATCCTGCCATAGTCTTTGCATCTGCGCAGTTAATTCTCCTGTATCTCGGGACGGCTGCAGTTGCCTTCCCAGCGCGTTCCAGACATGCTCTATTGGCGAAAGATCTGGTGACCTGGCAGGCCATGGTAGGACGTCATATCCTTGAAGACATTATTGGGAGAGTCGCGCAGTATGTGGACGAGCATTATCCTGTTGATAAATGGCACCTGGGCGACTTGATAGCATGGGTAGCACAATCGGCGTTAAAATATCGTCCACGTATCTGCGAGCTGTCAAAGTGCCTTGAAGGACCACTAAAGATGATCGCGTATCCCAAGAAATTGCTCCCCACACTGTCACACCTTGTGAAATTGCTGTATGCCGCTCGACAATAAATGCCGGATCGGACCGCTGGCCGGTGCGCCTCCAGACACGTGTGCGGTGGTCATCAGCACTGAGACTGAATCGGGATTCATCACTGAAGATGACACGTCTCCAGTCTGTCACACTCCAAGTTGCCCGAGGTCGGCAAAAATCCAGTCGACACTGCCTATGATGTGGAGTCAGTGGTAAGCGTCTTAGCGGACGTCGGCTCCTCAAGCCAACTTCGGTCAGTCGTCTCCTTATGGTTTCTCTTGATGGCACTGGATGTCTGGAAGGAGGTAAGTGGCGTTGAATCGATGCTAGCGACGTTTTTGGTGCCGAAGTGGCCACTCTTCTGATTGCACGATCCTCGCGATCATTTGTGTTCCTGGGACGTCCTGACCCTCCGCGACGGTACACTCTACCTTCTGTGATCCACTGTTGGCAACACCGAGCAACTACCATATCGCTCCGACCGAGGTGGCGGTCGATACGTCTATTCGACCAACCTGCTTCCTCTGAGGCCTATTATACGGCCCCTATCAAAGTCCGTCAGCTGCTCGTACTGCCGCCGGTTACGTCTTAGAGGCATCCTAAGTCTCAATATCGTCTATCAAAGTCATCAGATTCGTTTGGATAGCCGTACGGCGCTCGTACTCATGCTTTTAAACTCTCCCAGTTGCGCAACTAGTATGCGCATAGCACACTTAGCCTTGTCTCATTGGCTTCGAAATTTTAATCATTTGCATATCTCTTACCAGACTACATTCTTGCCGAGTTTCGTGATTGTAGCTTGATTTTTTCTGGGTGCATATATTTTTTTGCGACAGAGTGTATATATATATATATATATATATATATATATATATATATATAATATATATATATATATATAAATATATATAAGAAGTCAGGCCACCATTTTACAAATCTTTCTATATTGCAAATTTTTTCCTGGAACCTAGAACAGAAAAATATTGAATGAGGAATCGCTATTTAACAAATTTTCCACATAATGAACTTTTCTTCTGGTTTTAGCGACTTCGTTAAATAGAGGTCTTACTGTATGTGTGTGTATATATATACTAACATACTATAAATCTAAAGAAGCAAATCAAATATAGGAGTATAAATATATGCCAAAAGTTAAGTATATATATATATATATATATATCATCAGTTCCAGTTTTTGTTCTGGAAAGACTGTTTCTTTCCCTCAGTTTTCAATTCTGCCTCGACTGATTAATTTTCAGATTTTTAAACGTTTGAATTTGTATTAAAAATGTGTATGTAATATAACTATCAATAAACCTGATAAAGGTTTACAAAGTAAATAGTGTATCAAATATATTTTCATTCATGCTTCCAGCAAAATTAGTATCATTTTGTGAGGCAAACAGAAATTTTAAAATCTGCCTTTTTTTTACTCAATGAAATTCCCTAGGTGTTTTGATAAATAATTTAAAAAGGCAGTTTGTAACGGAATCTACAGAAAAAAGTACTTCGAAGGAATAAATAATTATTCTGAAGAAAGAAATTATTAAAAATTCGAATACAAAAGAATTTGCTTAGTGTATAATAAATAAATGTCACACCATCCTTATTTTGCAGATGCTGTTACTGTCTCGATTTTTCATTTTCAACTTTATCATATACAAAGAGGAAAAAATCTTTCCCCAAATTAAAAGTTTTTTTTTTTTTTTTTTTTGCACTAAGGAAAAAAATTGTGTTAGCATGGAAACAATGTTACAATTCAAGATTTTATAAATTAAAAGTCTCGGGGAAAAAATTCACATTTGAAAAATAATTACTAAAATTAACCTTCCTTTACTGATTCATAGGCGTTTGAAAATTAACCAGTATAAGGTGAATCAATTATTAATTATTAAGGTTGTTACTAAGAGATAAATATTAATAAATACGTGAAAACTCATTTGCTGCTGAAGTGCCGATTATGTGCGTTAAAAATATTAATTATTGTATTTAAGGTATTTAATTTGTACAACCAATTTCTTGTTTATGGAATTGTTATACTGTAGTTACATAAATATAAACAAATATTAAGAATCTCACTCGAAATTTAGGTTTAGAAAAATAAGAAATATCGCGAGATTGTTTATAAAAATATTCTCCCCCCAACAGTTTGTGGGCTCATTCCCTTCTTCAAATTGCTCATTCAATTAAATAGCTCATAATAAAGACAAGAATCCGAAAAAATTTTGAAAAAAGATTAAACAAATAATAGTTTTAAGTATTAGTACTTACGTTATCCACATAAATCAAGATCTTGGAACTTCGATCAGACAGTGCTAATTTGCTACGAAATGTGATTACTTTAAAAATCCAAAAACTTCTTGTTAACGAAGCTTGATACAGAGATAGAAATTGATTTGGACAGATACTCCTACCCACAGCTAGCTGGAAAAATTCTCACCAATCCAACGAAAGCGTTAATCTTTCTGTCTCATATTACACTCTTACCCCACGAACATTCCTTCGTTCAGGAAGTTCGGGGTGAATGATCGCAAATTGTCACAGTAGGGTCAGCTAACGATGTCCGAGGTTGAAATCTACAGTCAAGTCAAAAATAACTACGTCATAGATAATTGAAGCTCAGTGCGATTCCCGGGAATAGAAAAAAGTACAGAAATCTTATGATTTCCGGAACCTGGGATCCCGGGTTCCCGGGAAAGAAACCCTAGTTTGTACCATGAATTCAGGATCACTCTGTATATTATTATGACTTTTTTTAAATAAATTCCAAAACAATTGTCGTTTAATTTTCATTTTATATAAATTTTATTGAGTGATCCGATGTACATATAGCCCTACGCATTTAAAATTTCAAAATCGCATACATTGTATAACAACAACAAAAAAAAAACATTTTAAGATTTCTTATATATTTCACTAACTAATCGTTGATTTTTTATTCATGTAAAATATATCTTAATCTATTTTAACTGTTTGTATCAATGTATATAAACAATCTCTTAGAAAACTATCCATCTATGTTTTATATAATTATTTGAGAAAAAAAATATGGAAGTTTGTAATTGTAATTAAAATGTGCGTCAATCCAAAAGCGATTCTCATGAGTTGATCTTGAGTTATTTTTCTCTTAAAAATGGACAATAAAATGAAAATATTTATTGTGCTAGAAGACATTTTATGTAGAAGCATTCAATTAGATAATTTTTTATTAAGTTATCTTTGTGGTTAAAATTTTTTTAAAAAAATTTAATTACTTTTCAAAACAGGGGTATGTTTTCTTCCCTCTATAAGGTTTTGTTTTGTTTTTGTTTTCGCAGACCGAAGACATTTTTATTTAGTCATAATGCTAATAGTTCTTTAACATTCTTTAATAAAGCAGCGGAGATAGTTCAAATTTAGAGCGACTTTTATTAAATAATCCATTCATGAAATTTTATTTTACAAACAGTATTATTGGACTCCATTTACTCCTAGAGTCTCTTACTTGTCTGCTATATTTGAATAACAACTTTATTATATATACATACATATATATTATTTTCTCTCCCATTATAGTCCTTGAACAACTCATCTAATGATGCAAGAAGCTAATTATTTGTTTACTAGTCGTGTTTTGTGCCCAAACGGAATCATATAATTAACCGCTTTTCAAGCCTCATAAAAATCTACGGTAAATGCTCTCCGTTTTAATGAGCAGTTATTGCAATAAACAATGTTTTTATTAGGTACTTGCGACGTATGAATAAACATGTCGATATATAAAATTTATGCAGCTTGAGTGATGTTGACATTGATTTCAAAGAAGTTGAGTAATGTCGGCAAAATGCTAAGATTTGATTTCTGACTTTCTGGTTTCATGTTGTTAAACAAAAAAAGTTATTCTTTCGTGAATGAATAGCCTATTTCTCGGAGTTTTGTGTGTTATTAATCTATACATAATTATATTACATTATATTTCTTCTGTATATAAAACAATGCATTAAAACGTATTGTCTCCGGAAATATGAAAACCGAAATTTTAAGAATATTTTAAAGGGGTCTGGCACGTCCATAGGAGCCCATATTCAATTGCATAAGTTTATACACCTTTTTTCAGAAATTATTTACTTCTCAATGATAAAAATTTTCATGTGTACTATTAACAAAACTTTGATGAGGGGCTTAATAATTTTGTTAAAAACTAAAGTAAGTATGAATTTTTTAAAATGTCAAACTTTTCCCTCTAAAATTTAGTTTAAAAAACGCCTTATCTAAAAAGGATTGTAAGACATATCTAATTCCCACCTTTAAAACATGTAAACATGTTAAAAGTACGTTCACGGACAGTTTGAGGATTATATAATGAGTAGTTTTTGAGAACGAAGTACGCAAAGTGAAAAAAAATGAATTTTGATAAAATAGGCTTTAAAGTAAAAATTAATAATTTGTTCAGCACTTACTTTTTTTAGTACTTTCCGGAAGCACATGAAGCCTTTTCTTTACCCTATGCGTCTACATAAGACTCTTCTTATTTGTTTCTTCATAATTTTAAGAATTTTGCCTTTTTTTACATGTTAAGATGATTTTGCTAGGCTACACCAGTACTTATCAAAGTTTGAATGTTTGCGACCCAATATTCAATCTTAATTTTCATCACGCCCTCTCCATACAATAACATTATATTTAATTCAGTAATGCTATACTTAGACGCTAAAGATACAATAATAATTTAATCTTTTAAGTGCAACCGGCGTATATAAACGTCTCGCTCAGCCAAAGCATTAATTGTCCCGGACGTATAAAGACGTCTTTCCGAAGTACAATCTTTTCTGTGCACTGTTGTCCATAAAACTATCCTGAAGGCTTTTGAATGCAAAAAAGGGATCTTGACAGTGTTTGCGAAGGATTTACTTATTCAGAAGATTTACTCATTTATTTTTTTCTCGATGGGTTCTCGCGATTCACTCCCCATGAGTGAATCGCGTAAATTTAAGTTAAGTAACGCGGCATTTAAAGGATTAGTTATCAAGATAAGTGTTACAAATTGTCTAGGAAAGGATTCACTTTTGTATATAATTTTATATATGACAATCCCGTGGGGTCATTGGTAACTATTAATGTTGTTCTTAACTTAGCATTGTTAAATTATATATAAGATATAAATGTATCAGTACTGCACAATGTAAGTGTATTATATCAGAGTGTAAATGTGTATTTTATTTTTTTATTATGCCAGAATCTATTTTTTTGCTTACTTTTAGTAAATTAATAATTTTTTAAATAATATTCTGCTTTCGACTGTTCAATATGCTCGCACCTTCCTCCTAGAGTTATCACGCCACCCCCTAGGGGGCACGCCCCACAGTTTGAGAAACGCTGGGCTACACGAATTCTACGTGCATCTAATTTTTGAAGCATAATGCACAGTTATAACTAGGTTCAATACCACAATGTTTCAAGATCATTAATTTTGCTACATGACTCACATTGAACTGTGCAATAGCCATATCTATACCTAATTTTAGAGTTTTTAACCCCACAAGTGTTGATCTTGGAATCACTGACCATATGGTGTTAACAACACCATACCGTATACTCATTCACTTTTGGATAAACCCAATACACTCTAATTTTTCCACTTTAACATCATAAGAATTCGCGCACATCAGAAACTTATGCAAAAGGGAGGTGCTCCTAGCAGAGCTCATTTGATGTGCCTCAGAGAGAAGCTTTAATTAAAAAATGAATAAAAATACTTCGTTTTATCGTAATAAAAATTATCGTATTTCCTCATATCATATATCATTTTGCATAGAAGTATATATTTGGACTTTTATAAAATATAAAAAAAGAAAAATTGGTAGTTTTTCAAAAATACATGTGTGGGACCGGCTTAAAAGAGAATGCTATGTTAATCTGACAAAAGTAACTTTATACAAGTTATTAAATTTAACATTACTTTTAATTCAGCGCTTCTTAAACTGTGGGGCGCCCCTCCTTGGGGGGCGTGATAATCCTAGGAGGGGTGCGCGAGCGTATAAAAGTGTTGAAAACAAAAGATTATTTTAAATTTTTTTTTATTTTATTGAAAGTGCACAAACAAAATACATTCTGACGTACTAAAAAATGATAAAAAAACCCATTTACATAAATATAATACACTTATAAATGTATCAGTACCGCACAATGTATGTTATAATTAATTTAACAATACTAAGTTAAGGACAAGCTTAATGACTTCCAATGTCTATATAAAATTAGGGGCTTGTCATATATAAAACTATATGCAAAAGTCAACACTTATCTTGATAATTTATGTACGGTATTTATAATTAATCCCTTGACTGCCGATTAAAAGCTAAGCGTTTCGCTCCCTAATTCCATCGTTTTGCACGTATGCAAGCGTATGTAATGTATTCGGAGGGGGAAGAAAGGGAATGAATAAACAAATCCTCTGAAACAAGTAAATCCTTCCCAGACACTGTCAATGTCATTTTTTTGCATTCCAAGGCCTTTTGAATAATTTTAAGGATTGCAGTGAACAGAAAATATAGTATTTCGGAAAGACGTATACATATGTCAAGGGTAATTTACGCACTCGCTGAGCGAGACGTTTTATATGCCGGCGGCACTTAGGAGGTTAAAGCCGTATTGTAGCTTTAGCGTCACAATATTGTTTCATCGAATTCAATACATTGTTATTGTATGGAGGGGGGGGGCGATGAAAATTATGATTGAATATTGGGTCGCAAGTATTGAAAGTTTGAAAAACACTGCTCTTAATTTAAAGATTTGTTCTAATAAGCCTATTTGAGATAAATTTTTTTGAAATAAAAAATAAAAGTCAACATAAAAAGAGTTTTTTTTATCAAAATGTTCACAAAATGTCGAAAATTATTGTGGTAAGGAGAATAATTTAGTTTTATAGCTATAAAATACAATATTTTTTAAGAAATAGGAGAATAAACTCACTCAATATTTTAATTTGATTAACAAGAAAAAATATATTTGATTTAACACTGAAATTTATATTGTAATTATTTTTACGCATATGTATATAATGGGATTTTCAAAATTATTGTGATTTTCAGAATTATTAAATTACCAGTAGAATTGTAGTATTCTTTTTGTGCATAATGTTTTCAATTTACGTTCAATAAACGATTCTTAGTTTAAATATAGGTTTAAAATTTTCGAATGAAATAATTTTTGCATTTTTTCACTTATTATACTTAATGTAACAAGTTAAAACATATTCAAATAAGTTATAAATATTTAAATTTTTTTTGCTATAAAATAATTGATGCAAATATAAATATGAATCCCTTTATTCTACCTTTAAAGCATATATAGAGATACAATTAGTTTAAACAGCACATACAGAGATAACATAAAGTGTGAGCGTGTTTCATTAAAGAAAAATAGCAAGCTATGTGTTGAAAATTATATTACATTTAGTAAAATCAAACTAAAATAAGCGAAAACAGGTTGTTAATATCACAACTCTATGGATACTACTGAATAGTGCTAACACGTATTAATTTGTAAGTCAAGGATGAAAATATTTTTTTTTACAAAAATAGGACACAAAATTTAAAAAGATATTGAAAATACTAAGCACATAGAAAATTTTTAATTTTATATAGTGATGTATTGCCCGTTTGCATTTTTGTCTTCTTCTTCTTCGAAGTTCAGTGTCCTTGAAACTCTTAATAAAAGATTGAAACATCACTAAAATTTTTTTAAAGGTGCCTTTGTATTTATTTGTATTCTCAAAAAAAAAAGTAATTTTTTCAACAAAAATTCTCAAGTAAATTTGTATTGGAAAGTGTTGTAAATTATAAACCCTTTGTAGATTGGTATGTGCCAGGAAAATTAAAAGGAGAATTATTCTCTACGTTATATATATGTGGGAAATTTCCACATGAACATTCAATAGAGGGCGCTGTCAAGGCAGCCACCAAGAGTTAACGAAGGAGGGAGAATTGAGCGAGCGGACTCTAGACGAGGAGGTCGATGATCCAGGACTGAAGGGAGAGTAACGAGAACGGTGGCCGAGTAGGGACCCACCAATCCGTTGTTCACGAGAGAGACGCGCAGGTCGATGATCCGGGGCTGAAGGAAGTGACGAGGACGGTGGCCGAGTAGGGACCCACCAACCCGTTGTCCAGGAGAGAGACGCGCAGGTCACTCTCAACACGAGGGCTTAATCGAATTGTAAATACTGTATTATATGTGTAAACATCTGTCTTAGTGAGTAGAACTGTGAAATTAAACGTTAGATTAGAAACAAACAAGAGTGTGATTATTGAATACCCCTAGAACTGTACAATAATCCCACATATATATACTGTATAATATTAGATGAACATTTGTGTTGCGTACTGAATTTTAAATCTTTTCCATTGATTTTAGGTTTATCTGATTTGTTAGTTATGGTGTTGTGCTAGAATTATACACAACTTCAAAGTATATTTCTTTATCTCTTTAAACAGATTTATGTTTATTACTGTTCCAAATTAGTACTTAAGTACTATGAAAATTAAAGTTGTCAATTTTAACAAAAATATGTTGCTGAATTATGTATGATTTTCATATCTAATTTACTCATTTTGAAATTTTGCTATATTGGAAATTATTTTTCGTTGGAATCAAATTCGGATATTTAGGATGGAAAATAAAAACGTCGTAGTAAAGAGAGGTTTAATAGGACAATAACTTAATAGTTAAGAGTTGTTCTAATTGAAAATAGGTTGTCTATAAATTAATATTAGTACTTACTGGAAACTATTTGAAAAACAGTTGTCTCCGTAAATACTTTAACCCTCAAGTGGCTGGGCTGAAAGAAGACTTTCAGTAACGCACTTGAAATGGAGCGTATTTTTAAAACCTGAAAAAAACGTTTTCGTTTTCAATGTAAAATGAACGTCATTAAGGTGTTAATGAATTAAGTATATTCGAAGAATTAGATGAATAAATTATTTAATTAATTAATTACTAAAGTTGGGAAAGAAATGTAGTGACTTGTACTTTGAAAAATGTGTCAAGAGTATTGGGGAGTGTTATATAAATTACATTGTTGTTTTATGTGTCAAAAACTTTAATTTCAATAAATCCACGTATACTCATCAAATGATAAAACAGACAGAAAATTGCCAAGTGGATGCACAATTTTAATCGGAGAAGCTTCGATAGCATAGCTGTCACCAAAGCTAAACTGTGCAGCTTTGTTGATCCTTAAAGTCAAATTCATATCTTTGTCAGATTGTTAAATAGCATATTAAATTCTTGGGAGCATTTGAATGGTGCATAAATATTCATGTTTAAAATTTATGTGTCAATCATTTATTACGTCAAAGTGCTATGTATTTCTCACATATTTTTGTCAAGAATAAAAAGCTAAGTTTGAGGATACACAATATTTCTTTTTAAGAAGTTTCTTAGAAAAGAACAGTTTCTTTTTTTTTTAATAATATTTCTGCAAAAATAAGCTTCACGAACTTTCTGAAAATTTGAAAAAGTTTTGCAAATCTATATATTTTTGATAAAAAATGGATAAAACACTTTTGTGTAAGTATAAGTTCTTGAGAAAAGGCGAGGAGCCTTTGTTAGAAGATAGCGATTTTTTTCATCCGTTTATGAAAATAGGTCAGACGTCAAACTGACATCTGCGTTATGTTACAGGTTAAAATAATATTTCATAATTTGTACGAAACAGTGTGTCAAAATAATGCCTTTATTCAATAGTTGAAATAATATTTTGGTATGTAAATGTAAGAGATATGCGTTAAGATAACGTAACTTGTTTTTAATTTATAAGAAAATTGTTTGTAATGAACTGTGTCGATAATCACACATATATATTTTGAAACTTGTCGATTTTTGTTTTCTGGGGCTTCACAATTGAATCCTGACGCATCGAACTATCGTTTTTTGAATTCGTAATTAAATTTCCCTTGAAAATGTTACATAATTATGTAGTAGAAAATGCGATATCATCTGAGCAATTTTTATCGCATTATCAAGCGTTAAAATTAATCGTCTATCATCTATGGATATGTAAAAGAAAGCATAATAAATTTCGATGTGAAGTAAAAAAAAATTCTATTAATATAATGCAAGAAAACTTAATTACTTTATTCAGTAATCAACGGATATCGTTATTTACGCACTTAACTCTTTTTCAACAAAATTAAGTACCGATACTGATACTACTATTTCTCACTATTTTAGTAACTATCTAATACTGCCATATTACTACTATAGCTACTAAAAATAAAAATAATAATTTTAATAACCACATCTGTATGCAAAATAACTAATCTGTTACAGGGTTAATTGAATTACTTTAAGTAATTTTTCTAATATTCATCGAAATTTATAACTCGCGATTTATGCTCAGCATGAGAATATTAACAGTAAGAGAATTTTTAGAGTTTGACATTGCTAGTTAGGTTAATGTGGTATGAAATTTTTAAAGTTATTTCTTTCAAAAGTTTATTGCACGATATTTTTTGATGAAAGGAAACTTTAAAATGAATTTTTATGATGTATGAGGCAAAAATGTATGGAAAAAATGAATTTTTTCTAATCCTCAGTGAATATTTAGTCCAAGGTTTAATATTACACATGAATCCAAAAGAAAACTAGAATGAGTTATTGGAAGATGACAAATTATGATTAATCGCATACGATTTTTTTAAACACGATACATCATTGATTAAGTGTCACATATGCTCTCGCTCCCTATTTTTTCATCATAAATTCTTTATATGGAAGGAAAATCTGCTGACTCAGAAACTTTGGAAATCTTTTTTGCATTGAGTGATGCCAGTATCTATATAGGATTTTTTTATGCACAGATTTATAAAATAATGAAACTGCATGTATATTCTAGAGCTTTGTGGAATGAAATTGTAAAATTTCAATAAACTTTACATATACGTTTGTAGGAATGATTAATTTAATTTACCCTATATATACAAACATTTTTTAAATTTACATCTCAAACAATTATATTTCTATTTTTTGAATAACACAAATGTACTATTGATACACACACATTTTGAGAGCTTTGTCTTAGGTGAAAATCATTTTTTAGGAAATGCTTCAAAAATATTATAAAATTTTCTTTGCTATTTCTTTATACATATGCTATAATATCATGTTTTAATATTGATGTAGTAATAATCCGCAGCTAGAAACATGATGAAAGAAGTTCGGATTTAGGGCTTTAAAGTATATATATACATAACTTAAAAGACTCGCCCACATATTTTTTGAGAAATACGTATAACTCGAAAACGCTTAAGATGAAATATCGGTTAACACGAAATAATATTCTACGGTCCCAACAAACAACTATGTATTTTCATGTATTTCTTGGCTCGAAATGAAAATTGCTTAGCTCCAAAAGATTTCCTTTTTGGGAATGAACAAAATACGGAAAACACCAGTCGGATTGGACTGTTCTAATGTATTTTCGGAAGAACTTTTTACAGTAGAGGATGATAATGAGTGCAGTCTCAATTATGGCAGACAAAGACATTTTGGAGTTTGTTCAAAGCTCAAAAAAATATCATTAATGCAGATTTCGAAGATGAAAATGAAATAGAAAATACAGCTCCTGTTCCCACATCATCCGCAATAAGGAACATTATGAAAAGTATGAGCAGTTATTTTGACGCACATTCCAGTAGTGAAATGAATAACAAAATGGACGATATTAAATAATTTGCTGATAATTTGATGCTAAAGAAACAACACAAAGAAAAATATCAGATTCCTTTCCAAAAAATCGATGTTTACAATGCATGTTTTATCAACAAAGTGCTTTCGGTATTTATTTTAAAATCTAATTTTTTATGTTGTGTACAAAAAAACAATCCAGCAAATCAAGTCTGTAAGTGTTACATACAGCATTCCTAGACTTTACGATAATGTTTATTTACAATTCTTAGGTTTTTTCTGCCAGGGAGAATCTTTATTACGTAGCATTACTATGCATATATACAAACTATGTAATATATCCATGCATATATTACATATATTGACACACACGCAATATATACAAACACACACACAATATATATATATATATATATATATATATATATATATATATATATATATATATATATATATAACGGGTGGGCAACATGTACATCAAAAGTTTATAAAAGCCGAAAAATTAAACAACATAAAAAACGGTTTGCAGGTTTATCTTCTATAAGACACGGGGTTTTTTGTGATAAGAAAAAAAAATTAAAAAACAGCCGATAGGTAGCGTTTCGTACATAAGTGAATCAAGACAAGCAAATAACACAAACAATTTTACCAAATTATTTATTGCAGCATTATTTGCTCCACTAGTCCGCCATTGCAAGGCTAACACATAACAGGCGTATCATCATCCAGATTGCAGAATGTCCGGCTGTATATTTGACAGCCTTCAGTGAATCGCATCTTTCAATTGGGGCGTATTGGATGGACCCATTCGATCCACCTAGTATTTTTAATATCCCCACAGCTGAAAGTCTGCTGGCGTCAGATCTGGAGACAGAGGAAGTCATGGAATTCTTCAACGTTTGCTAATAATTATTTCTTCCCTGAACGTGTGTATCAAGAATTCTTTGACTGGATTAGCAATGGGATTTGTTGCTCCATGTTGCAAAACGTAACAGTAAAAAGCGCATCTTCTTAACGCAAACATGGAACAACCTTTTGCGCAGAAGCATTTAATAATGTTGATGATTTACTGTCACCATTTTACACTCATTTACTGGAAACTGTGTTTCAAAGAAGAGTTTTCCTATAATGAAGGAACCTGTGAACCACTCCCACCCCCTCTGTTACTTTAGGGGAATGCAGTGGTTTTTCTCTGTGCCTACAGGAGGATTTGACGTCTCCCAGATGCGACAGTTATGGGTATCAACATCGTCATGGAGTGAAAACTGAGCTTCATCTTTATACAAAATGTTAAAGATTCAAGAAAAATCTTTTTTCAATTTTGGAAAGAGCCCACCTCACATATGCCTCTCTCTCTCTCTACGGTATCCGACTGTAATAGTTCATGGAAAGACTGTAATTTGTATGGATACAGATTGAAAACTCAATGAGAAATGTTGCGTATCGAGGATTGCGGTAAGCCAAAGCGTCTGACAGCTTTTCATGCACTGCTAGTCCCTGCAGGGGATTCTGACGTTAACGTTTCCATTTCAGCTGCAACGCGCACCGAACATATCTATCTTAAATTTGGTCTCCGGATTTTACCCAATCCTCGAGCAAACAAGTTTCCTCAAATCGCTGAACAAGCTTTATGAGGTATGACACTGTTGAAGGCCTTTTTCCAGTCTTTGGATTTTTCTGAAGTTGGACTTTACTCAGTGTAACAATCGCTGATCGTTTATGTAAAACACCTTCAGCAACAAAGCTTCAGCTTTAGTACTCAGCAACCTGGTTCACTGAGTCGGCATGCAACGAAGAACTGGATCTGAATCAAGAGCATCAGTTTTTATAATTGCTTATCTCATTTGCATATTTCCAGCGTCGTTTGTATCAGAGCCATCTGTCAGCAGTTTTTTGAATTTTTTCTTCCTTATATTAAAAAAAGTCCCTTGGCTTACAGATACCAAACGTGCAAACCATTTTTTTTTTTTTTGTTTAACCTTCCAAGTTTTATATATTTTTAAATTTGATATATAAACTTTTTGCCCACCCATCTCTCTCTTTTTCTCTCTCTCTCTCTCTGTATATATGACTGAGCGTGCGTTTGCTTGCATGTAAGAGAAGGAAGCAAGAAAAATACTAAACGCATTTCAAAGAATAAAATTAAAATACTGTATGAATTACTGCTTTGGAGAAGCAACTTAAAGCTTCTGCAAGCATATAATTAACATAAAATTAATTAAATGAAGATACATGCTATAGAAATTTAAAGCATTTCTAAATAATATTCTACTTTTTAAAAATTTTGGTGAATGCAAATATTAAAGCAGAATAAATTTAAGTTTTATTTGCAGAAAAAATTATTTATATTTATAAAGAGCATGCTTTCAATGTATTCGATTTCTTTACAAATACATAAAGTTAATGTTAAAATTAACTGCAGATTATAATAATATAAGTTTTATATATATGATGAGTTTATAACCTGTGTGATCTTGATTTTCTTTGTTAATGAAGTAACCTTTTCTTTGTTAAGTGGTCTAAGTAGTATTGTTATTGATGTATTTGACTACTCTCTCTAGAAACAATATTTTACTAACAATAATATATAATATTGTAATTATAAAAAAACATTTTATTTCAGGGGCGAAATTTCAAATGCTATTGAGAAGCAATTGGATAATTATGAAATCTCAGAGGAACTTAGTGAAAGATATTTCTTGAAGCGGTTAAGGCAAGGTTGAAGCACTCTTACTTCTTCAAAGTGTGTGTAGTTATGAAATATCTATTAAAATTATTCAAATAAGGCCGAAGAAGTTTGCATCCTACCAATATAATTAGCCATTATTTTGCAGGTGTAACAATTAAGAATATTCTATTAATGCGATATTCATTAAAATAACTCATCAAAAAGCATTAAATTCTCTAGTTTATTCATCGAAATTTAGCTAAAATTTTTAATTTTGTAATCCAAGTAATAACAAAACAAGTAATATAAAAAAAATTAAGTCAACTCTTACTTTGAATGGTTGAATAGAAAGTATTTTATTAACGGGGTTGTACACATGAACAAGATATATATATATATATATATATATATATATATATATATATATATATATATTTCTGTAATAGGGCTGCGTATTGGTATTTTTATCTTTTCAGAATTATTACATTCATCAGGAGCTGGTGTCGCCTTTAAGTGCGGTATCATTTTAGCGATACCAATTACCGCAAGTAATTTTGACGTCCAGTTTCTTTCCTAGAGGGAGGCACCTAAGCTATTGTGATGCGAAATTTGTACTTAGGGATTTAAGTTTGCCGAGAATATCCAAGTCAAACGGGCCCTCAAGGGATCTCTTTCATGTCGTATATCGTATAATCTTACGACATGGCCGAAGAACATAATTTATTTGCAATGTTGTAACAATGCAAATAAATTACACCCGGTTTGGCTAGTTTGGCTGAAAAACTGGTTTTCGTTGCCAACTTTTGTTGTTGTTGTTGCATGCCCCCATTGGTCAGCAGTGCTAGACCAGATCCATGACATCATACACTTTCAGATAGTCCAAAACCAGCAAGGGAACGTCTGCTAAGTCCTGCTTGGTGAGCCCTGGGCACTCGAGGATGTGAGCAGGCGTGGCTTGCTCAGAAGAACAGTTCGTGCACATTTTAAAACTCTTGCGTCCTTCGGAAAATTTCATTCATTTGATATGGCCACTTCGAAAGCGGGCTAGAAGTGTTTGATCCTGTCTTGTAAAACAGTGAGCCAGAGAGCCTCCAGGACGAGAACATTGATACCAATAGTGCTCGGGGGGGGGGTAATCCAAGCGATCTTATTCTGGTATTTCGTTCTAGAGAAAATCTCCAAACAAGTGAGGGATGCTGATGGCTCTCTTAACTAGCGAGTGCCAGCTTTGGCCAAAGTGTCCGCAATCTCATTTCCCTCTAGATCTATGTGAGAGGGAATCCACTGTAGATGATTTTGATGCGATGTGGAAAGTCGTTTTAACTTGGTGAGTATTGACACTCCAACATTATCTCTCACACTTTGCCAATTGGACAAGTGCAGTATTGCACTTCTACTATCAGACGGTATCCAAATATCTTTTCCATTTGGAAGAATGGAAGAACCAAGGGCCTCATCAATGGCTAATAGCTCACTGCGAAAAACCGAGCAACCGTCTGGATTTCTCCTCTAGATTCTTAAGATATGGTCTTGCGATTTGATGTAAATTCCGCTGCCAGATCAATAATTATCGTCTCAACTGCCTTCCGTATAAACATGAACAGTAGAATTTACGCCAACTTTTGTAATTGTTTAAACAGTAACATTGTTACAACAATGGAGACGAATATAAGTTGATGAAGAAAATCGGTAATTAATTTACTTCATTAAATTTAATTAATAAATTAATATTTGAAAAAATTCTATTAACATCAAGTGTCATCCAGTACAAGTTCAAAAAAATATTTGAACTTGATGGAATGAATAGAAAGAATTTTATTAATGACTGAAAATTTGAACAAGATAAATATAGATATATAAATAAATATATAAAATGAATGGTTAATAGTAGGAATTGAAAAATAATATTTTTGTTAGCTAAAGCATTAACTATTTGAAAGAATGGTGAATGTAACTTATATAAATTACGTATAAAATATTACTCACATGGACGTTTTGTGTGCGTACAAAAGCGATTTTTCTTTCTGTAAGAAATAAAGTGTGATGAAATATTTTCTTTCTGTCAATGCTTTATCAGTTATCAGTGCTTTGCTCTTTTTGAATAATAATTCTTCAGATACTCATTACGTAACGACTCAGTAAACGCATGTCCTTTCAACTCAATAGTTTGATGTCGCCGATCAAGAATTGGCTACAAGTAGGTCACTGCCAACTGATTAACGATATGACTCGATTTAATAGGTGCTTAAATCCTTTCTTAAGGTCTTCATTTGACAACACAAGAACTATAAATTTGAAGGTTTAAATGTCGTGGAAAATAAGCTTTCAGGACAATTTGGTAACATCAATAAGGAACGAACTCCACAGATTTGTGAGAAGCATTTTAGTTATCAGATAAATTTAACTGAGACATTAAATAGAATGAAAAAGAATTTAAAGAACTTATTGCTTTAAAACAATTTGTAGAAGATGTGGGATAAAATTAGCCAATAGTAACGTTTGAAAATTCATGAACAAGTGTGTGCAATTCGTTATAACAATGTTTAAGTACCTCTTGTATGTTAAAAAAAGGAAGCAATATTGACTAAAATGAAAAACTATTCAAGCTATAAAACGATAAAAATTCTATATTGCGTTGCTAATTAAGTAATGAAATTATTTATCGAAATTTTAAGAAACTTGTTAAACGCACGATGAAAATAAGTATCAAGAAACTATCTGCCTTTAAACGTATATAAAAGAAAAGCAACTAACTCACTAATTCCCTCATTGCGAGATATCAGGAACCATTAGACCAATAGACTTGACATTTGACAGCCATGTTCCTTCTGTAGAATAGAATGGGACTTGTAGAAATCTTCTTCCAAGGGAGAGAGGGAGTTGCGCAGGCGTTACAGAAAAAAGCCAATTTTTTAACTATTAAAACTATGAATTATAAATTTGGCAAACAAGCCTTTTTTGTTAAATAGAGATTCCATATGAGAAATAGTTTTATGAAATTCGACTCTTAGAGTGGTTTAAGGGGGTTATAGGTTATAGGGAGTTTATAGCTTGAAAATATCCCGTTTTTTAACTATTAGAATTTCAGACAAAATTTGGAGACAAAGATTTTCTGTTTTTAAACAGAGATCCGCTAAAAATGGTTTTTGCAGAAATTGACTCCTGGCGACTAAAATAAACATATACTCACTCGAAAAATTCATATTCAGTCTTTCTTAAACCAAAATCAGAGTACTAAAATAATATTTTCTGTATATACTGGAAAGCTTAATGCTATGACTTATATAAAAATAACTTAAATTAATAATCATAAAAAAACGCCATGAAATACCCAGCGAAGTAGCGAGTAACGGATAGAACAGTAATAAATTTCGTAATTTAAAAAAAATGTTGGAATTTTGCTCAAAACGTTTTTTAAGTCACTTTTAATCACACATTGTTTGTTAAAAGCACACGCTAGTATGACAGTTTTAATAATTTTCGGTTTTTAAAACACGGATGAAAATTCATATTCATCTATGTATATTATAATTACTAGTTTCCTATTATAGTTCCTTACGAATTTCAAGCAAAATAAGTAAGTGTTTTCATTAGATACAACACATAATGTTTTACAATCATGGCTTAAGGTATGATCCAGAAAATTAATTTCCTAATTCGTCGAGCTTGTGCAATATTTTAACTTTTAAAAGGGAACATTTTATGAAGAGAAGCCTAAAGGGGAATCATGCAAAACTTGTGCTCTCAATGAGGACAAACAAATGCGAGCAATTAGGGAAAACAATTAATGCAATCTTCTCTTAATTGTTTTCTCTTTCACAGCTTGAATAGCTTTGTTCTTTCTTTCTAATTATACTAAAATGCAAAATAATCTCTTTTGTTCTGTTTGACTTTTAGTGGTTTCATGACATAAATACATCATCTTACGATAAAAGAACATGATTTTCAAAATGCAGTGAAACGGAAGTATTGCTTGAAGAATATTTTATTAGTGTTTATTTATTTTCATTTATATTTCAGATAAATAAGACCAGTAGAATTTTTGGAATAACTATGATACTAAAACATTCAGTCACAAGGAAATGCTTAGAAGCTTCTGTGATTTAGTTAAGTAGATCAAGGCTGACCTTTGAGGTAATTAATCTTCATTATCCAAAGAGAATACAACGAAGTGAATCTATAGTTAATCTGGACTAAGACCATTCAGTGTAACAACTGGATTTCACAATAAGAATACTTTAATTTGTTTAAGGGCACACCCAAGTAGATCGATGTCAAATATCCAACATTCAAAGTTATTTTAAGTACCTATTTTCTTTTGGAAATATTAGATAATATTTTTATGTATAATTCAACAAAAATTCGAAATAATATATTTTTTATCCAATTTTTATTTTTTTTGTCCAAATAATTGTAATATAAGTAGTATTTTAAGGATTATTCGGATTTTTTCACAATTTGTTTTTCCTTAATACATTAAGTATATGTTAAGAACTTATGCAACGGATATTTAAAATTTTTTAAAAAACTTTTTATGTTTATTATAAATCTTTTGTAATCTCTTAATGCTACTTTTTGTTGCAGTAGTTTTCGTGTAAAAGAGAGGAATATATATTTTAAATATTCTATTAAAATCAAATGCGTATTTCATAGCTAATTTTAGATTCCTGCCAATTTTTATGTCACAAATAAATGAAAAAGAGCACAAATATTTTTTTTAAAATTATATTGTTATTACTCGTCTGCAATTTTTTTTCTTTTGATTAAAGTTGGAAGCTGTTCCGATTCTTTACGCCTTAGTTTATACCGATTACATAAATGAACTTATTTGCATAGTAATCATTAAATCAGAAGTCATACTTTTCGATTAACAGTATGTGTTCAAATCTAAAAATATGCACTGTACTTTCCATTTACATTCATTATTTAGGAAATATCGATTGCTCAGAAATAGTTATTATGTCTTCTGCATAAATTTCTGGTGCGTATCTAATGTACTTTTTGGTTAACATTTTCCATGTTCTCTGGTAATTGTCGTACAAAACTAATTTCCCTAAAATTTATAAAAATGGAAATTTCGTGTTTAATTCCGCTGCAGTCTTTAAATTCAAAAATAAAATAATAATTTGTTGAATTTTATTAAATATTAAGAAATTTACAAGAATTGGAACAAAGCTAACGGAATAAAGTTTTGAGAATATTAATATGAATATAATTATTACTTTTTTAAAAAAAGTGTTTGCATTTTTAACTGAGCATATATATTTTTTTTGAGAAGAGTAAATTATGGATGCTATGTTCCCAGCTCAGTTGGAATTCAAAATGATAGGATGAAAGTTACGTGGTCGAAAATTTGTAGGAAAATAAAATTACTAAAGCCGTCACAAATATCCTTTATAAATATACTTATATACACTGCTGGACAATTCCTAAGGACGGATCACAAATTGCTATGTAGCATAACATTAAGCGAGACATGAGGCCTAGTAGGATAAAATATAGTTGCCACACTGTTCAGACATTAGAATAAAGAATATTTATTATTCTGGAAAGTACAAAAGCTGTGAAACTTCTGAAAGAAAAAAAAAAGTTCATTTGATCTGCGTACGGAGAGATGGAACAATGCATCTAAAAGTCAGCAGGCACCTTAAGGGCTGTTGGAAACCAAAAAAAGATTTTTTTTGTCAATTTCAGATTATTGCATTTTAAAATTCTTTAGCTCATTACCTTTCCAAAAATACCTCATTTTAATCTATAGCACAATTAGAAGTGCTAAAAGTTTGTTTTTAAAAAATCATCTAAACGCACATCACCGATTTAAATGGACAGAAAAAAAAAATAAACATTGCACTTCCTCTTTGGCCAGCTAGAAGTTTGACGTCATTTTTAAAGTGTCTTTCACGATGCTAGCTGCCAAGCCTCAATTATTTTTCACCCTAAGAACGGCTTCAGCGATACAACTAATTATACGTTGTTTACATTTGTAGTTTTGAAAAAAATCGTTCGTTCAAACGCTGTTTGTTTTGTTCAAGTTGTGTTTATAGTAATTAGACCTGCTTAGCTCTTTACAACGTTATTATTTTAATTTTAGTATTAATTTGTTATATTTAAAATGCCAAGATCTAGTGGAAAAGTTTTTAAAAAAAGGCGAGGTAATTTTAATCAAGGCAGAATAAGTCATTCCGAATCAACAGTGAGAAGTGATTCTGTACCACAGCAGTCTTCTGCTTCTAACAGTAATATTTCTGCTTCAGAAAAAAAAACTTAGCAATTTAAATAACTCATACAAAAGTGAGTTTAATAGTGGATTTAAAAATGCTATTGTGGATTTGAATGTTTTAGCTGGTGTGTTTTCTGAAGCTGTCAAATGTTTACAGTGTGGAGCAACAGGGCTTAACCTTTCCTGTGAAGAAAATTGTTCTAGTGGAGCTGTTGAACTTGATATAATCTGTGATATTTGCAGTTATAGCTACAACTTTTGTTCCTCCAAGAAGTGCAAAGCTGAAATTGGGAAACCCAGCACCTACGAAGTAAACACCAGGCTTGTTTATGCAATGAGATGCATAGGGAAAGGTGCAGAAGCTGCACGAATGTTTTGCGGAATCATGAACTTACCACCCCCACCGACAAAGTTCTCAAAGTACAATAAAATGCTGTTAGGTGCAACTAAGAATGTGTGTGATGCAACGATGAAAGATGCCGTAAAAGCAGCTGTAGAAGAAAACCAAAATATTAGAGATATTCCTATGGCGGTTGATGGAACATGGCAAAAGAGAGGATATTCCTCCATGAATGGTGTTGTGATAGTTACGAGTGTGGACACAGGAAAGGTAATTGACACTGAGATATTATCTAAACATTGTGTTTGCAAAGATAAAAAGAAACATGGACCGGTCTGCAAGAAGAACTTCAACGGGTATAGTGGAAGAATGGAAGTCGATGGAGCTCTATCGATATTTCAGCGCTCTGTTCAACGCTATGATGTGCGTTACACGAAATATTTAGGAGATGGTGACTCTAAAGCTTTCGATAACATTGTGAAGAATGAAGTATACGGTGATAATTGTACGATCACAAAACTTGAGTGTATAGGCCATGTTATGAAACGGATGGGATCTCGCCTCCGACGTTTCAAAGCAAAGATGAGAGGCCAAAAATTGTCAGATGGCAAGACATTATGTGGAAAAAATAGATTAACGGAAGCATCTATTGACCAATTACAAACATATTATGGTCTTGCCATTCGAAGAAATGTATCAAGTGTGAAGGATATGCGACAAGGTATATGGGCAATATTTCTTCACAAAATATCAACGGATGAAAATCCACAACATGGATTTTGTCCATCAGGTCCTGACACGTGGTGCCGTTATAAGAAGGCACAATTGGAAAATAAAGTTTACCACCACAAACATAAACTTCCAGTTGCTGTTGTGGAAGCCATTAGGCCTATTTTTAGGGATCTTTCTGATCCAGAACTATTGAAAAAATGCTTACATGGAAACTCGCAGAATCCAAATGAAAGCATTAATAATGTTATTTGGTCTCGTGTCCCCAAAAAGACATTCGTGCACTTAGAAACACTTTCTTTTGGTACGTATGATGCTATTGCATCCTTTAATAAAGGGAATGCAACTAAGTTGGATATTTTGAAAAACTAAACATAGAGCCAGGATATTATGCGACATGCTGCATGGAACGCCTCGACAAAGAGAGGATTACAAGGGCAAGATATGCCAATTTGCAAAAAACTAAGGAGGTCAGAAAGATAAAAAGACTTAAAAGAATTATACAAGAGGGTGAATTTTCAAAAAATGCTGAAAACTTGGAATATGGAGCTGGAATGTTTTGATAAGGTGAGTTTTTTTATAAAAATGTGTTTTTCTCAAAATGTCATTTTTGAAGGTTCGATGTACCTTTTCTCAGAAAGTATATATCTTATGTAAACATAATTTATATGACACATTCTTTGTATGTTCTAGTATTTACTGGAATGAGCTTTTAGCAAAATTTTGTATATATTTTTTTATACATTTTTTTTGTCAAAAAATTTTGTTTTCTCGAAATAAATCAAATAAATTTTTTAAAAAAAAAACTAATAAAAATTTTAAATAAAGCTCATTTTAGTATAATATTAAATCTATGCTTAACTTGTAAAAAAAATGGGGGAAAGAAAGGAAGATTCTTAGAAAAGGAACATTGGAAAAGGGCTTTTTAACATTATCAGTATAGGGCGTACCGATACCCCTTAAAGAAAGGTATCAGTACTGGATATGTCCACTGTGGAGTGTGATGCAACATTCCACACGTCGTACCATACTTTGCACAACATTATACAGCAGCTGTTGAGGCAATTTATCCCATTCCTCTGTGAGTGCACGGATGAAGGTGTTCTTGTTTGTCGGAGGACAGTTCGACCAGCAACTTGCCTCCCCAAAGCATCCCACACATTTTCAATGGGGTTTAGATCTGGAGAACGCGCTGGCCATACGAGACGTTGAATACCCTCGCTGTCTAGACAATACCGAACAGCGAGTGTTCGAAGACATGTTGCGTTGTCGTCCATAAAAACAAATTTATCACCGACAGCACCACGGAAAAGACGAACATGAGGAAGTAGGACTTCATCAATATATCGTTGGCCCGTCATAGTCCCATTCGCAACCACATGTAGGCGCGTGCGGCCATTGATCATGATGCCGGCCCACACCATGATACTGCATGTCGGATATCGGTCCTTTTCCTGGATATTTTCTGGACGATAAGCAGTACCACTCTCGCGCCAGATCAGTTGGCGTCTACAATCCGATGACAGACTGAACGTACTCTCATCTGAGAATAGTACGCATGCCCAGTCCTGTTCAGTCCAATTGTGATGCTCACGACACCATTGCAAACGGGCAGTACGGTACTGTCTGGTCAATGGGGCACACACAACAGGTCTGCGTGCGTATAGTCCTTCTCCCCTCAAACGTCTGGCAACAGTTTTTCGGGAGATCTGCTTTCCTGAGGCAGCAAGAAACTGATTTGACAACTGCTGAGCTGTGGTGCGCCTGTTCCTTTTTGTTGATAAGACGATATATCTGTCTTCTGCAGGCGTCGTACTTCTAACACGACCTCCCCTGTACCGTCTACTACACATTCCAGTAGTTTTAAATGACTTCCACAGCCGTGAAACAACGCTGTGAGCGATGTCGAACTCCCTGGTAACATTTGTTATTTTTCGCCCTTCTTCGATCTTTCCAATAATTAGGCCACGCATAAAATCATCTATGTGATGTCGGGAAGACATGCCAAAAAATTTAAGTTCGTCTATTAAATCTTTCCTGTAAAACTTTGACGTGAAACAACAACTGTCCACACGCGTCAAAACCTTTAAAGCTCTTATGAACGCTATCACGTGATGAACAGACGTGGAAAAAATTTGCATACTCATACTTCTTTTTATTAATATCCCGCACTTATTCTAATTTTACACATTTTGCTTCCTTTCATTTTGTGGTTGCAATGCATGATAGTGTTATCCGTCCTTAGCAATTGTCCAGCAGTGCATATATATACTGTTGAAAAGATTTTGGAGCTTTAGAGCAATGTTAATTTAAAATAAACAATACATTGTGTGCGCTTTCTACTGAGCTGCAAATAATGTACATTTTAGTTTTAATTAAAATGAATCATTTAAATCTATTAAAATCCTTTGATAATTATTTGACACAATTAGGAAAATGTACCCATTTGTCATGGTAACTAAAAATATAAATGACGCATTTCGCCACATTGGTTTCTCTACAAGAAGTGCTTGGTTTTGAGTGTAAAAATTTATTACAAGAATGATATACGTATTTATGTAATTGATGATAATATAGAGAATAAGGTTTCTGAAAATTATTAAATATTATTATTAACACAGGTAAAGGTTAAAACTAATTAACATATTTCGAATTTACTTAATATGTTACTCTTCTCTAAGATGATACAACATATATTATTAATATGCTAAATCATCTAAGGAAATTCATTTCGGTTTTATAACATATCTTATTGTATATTTACACACAAAGTTATTCATTAGGAAGTAGAGTTATGGATTCTCTAGCATGTTCAGAGTAGTTTTGGGCAAAATTTGGAAAATTTACTAAATATTTTAATCTGATAAATAATACAATTGTTGTTAATTATTGTAGTAAATATATATCAATTAATATTTTGCTACGATAAAATATAAGTGATCTCAATCTATACGTGGTTGATGGAATGATTGTACGAGAATTTAGTAGTCGTTGATCTCGAACAATCGGAGTTATTGTCTGAAAACTTCACAATGGTGATCAGCTTGCGCGAAAATAAATACAGTGTGTGTCACCTTGCTCATCGGATATGACATTTTCTGTCATATTTGAAACAAAACAAAGGTACTGAATAGGTCAATGGTGGTGTCAAGTACATTTTACGTATGAGAGCAAATTTAATGTGATAGTTACTCTGGGTGCATACACATCTGGAGAAAGATGAAAACACATCTGCGGCCTCCAAGCTTTTCGAATGGCCTGATCATGACCCATTACTCTGAGAAATTCACTTATTTAATAACATTGTATTAAAAGTTTGCACTGAAATTCTTTATCAAGAAATCAAATATATCAATTTTTCCTTTTGCTGTTGTACGGGTACGAATTGATATTCTTTTCCTAATTGGAAAGGTTACCGTTAGTGATAACTGACAACAGTGCTGTAGCGACAGTTTTATAGGTGAAACTAATTGTTAACTTTTTTTCATGTCTGACAAGCGTATAAAAAAATATAACGTTTATAGACGATTTGGAGGTTGACTATTTTGTAACGAAAAACAAACATGGGTCAGTAAATTTTCTTCGAAGATCTCTTTTAAGAGGTGATAAATAAGCTTTCTTGAATAATCTTTGCTACATCAACAAAGTGTTTTGTTAATAGTTATATCACAGTGGTAGCAAAGATATCCTATGAATGTCCAAGTTTGTTATATTATTGGTAATCATATGAAACTGGTAACTGATGCAGAAATTATGAAGGAGTGTTTTTTAAATGCTTCTAATATTTTTAGTTAGTGACACAAATAAATAATATAAAAATAATAATTAAAAAATGCAAAACAGAAATTATATTTTGATCAATTTTCCACATTTTAAATTTCTGATGTTATTTTGGTCTTAAAGCATTTCTCCCCTTCTTCCCTATTTATCCTCATGTTGCGGCCCGCTTGAAATAACTAACGTAAGTATGTGGCCCGCGTTAAATAGCTGACATATGTATGCGCACCATCAGAAAAAGGTCGAGTACCACTGCTCTAACGTAAATGAAAGAGGCCGCCTTGGCTATAGTGAAGTTCTTGTTTGTGGAGAATTGTTGATATAATGACATTTTCGTAAGAGTATTTAATTTCCTATTTTTCTTTTTTCATTAACACAATATGTAAACTTATTACGTTATTAGCTGTAATTTTGACTTTGTTTTTCTCTGTACATAAAATTTCTTTATTATACCTGTTTTTAAAAAGTATGCTGACGTGATGCTATGATGATGTAAATAAAATTTAATTGTAACCAGTTATTTTAGTATATGTACGAATTCTTCAATAGATACTCTGTTTAGTACCAATACTGACTTAACATCTTTTGAGTTCTTGTGGGTACTGATGCTCAATATTGAGGTTCTGTGCGTCATGCATGTATCGCTAAATGAGTTATGGTTCTTCAGTTACTCTTCGTGAACGTCAATGTTACACCTTAACGTACATTGACTGTAGAAGAGTTGTTGGTGAGCAAAAATACAGCGCATGGATTAACTAGCGAAGTCCCGAGATCTGAATGTAGTTCGGTACAAGTGAAACACTAAAGAGACTTTGGCTGCTTCTGGAGCTGCGATTGGTTCTACAAAATAAAGGCGAAAAGTTTCCCTACATTACTATTGACATTGTTGCACTGAGCATGGGCAGCCTAGATAACCGACACATTATTCAAGCAAATTCTGAACTGCACTCGGGAGTGATCCGATTCCCTACTAAAAGACGCGCATTTTCCAGCCATTAATTATCTTTCACTTGGACATTTCGGTCTTATGTCTAATCGTTATCGTGAAAATCATTTTTCATTTAAGTTCCCTTTTACGTTATGAATTTCATCTATTGAAAATTTCCCTTACTTTTCTTTGTTTTTAACTTCTGGAAATGTTATGGTATTTTATGGGCCAATTTGGAATTTATTTGTTCCACCTTGAAATAAAATTTACAAACAAAGCCATTTTAAGGTATTGAAATGGATATTAAGTGAATGATTTATGAAATAGTATTGCGTTTGTGTTAATATATACAGTTAATTAAAAGAAAAAAAGAGCGTGTATTGGGGTACTTTTTTATCAAGCATGGTTCCTTAGCGTTATTAGAATTACAAAACATACTGCATTTGCATGCTTTTATGTTTTCAATAGCGTCACTCACCCCAATGTTTAAAACTATTTTAACTGCGTGCAATCTGTGGCTTATTTATTCTTTAAATCCAACAAGACTTATAAATATAGGGTGAGTACAAATAATATCGAACGTATTTTTTTAAAAAAAATCCTATTATTGAAGCTACTACACACCTTAGAACTGTTAGACATTTAAAAAAAATCGGATCCAAATTTTTATGATCTCTTTGTGTTGTTTTTCCAATCCCGTTCCATGATCTCAATGAAAGTAAGCACACCGATTCGAACCCGATCTTTTTGAGTTTCGTGATTTGTGGTTGGCAGCAACTGCCATGCAAATCGAGCGAGTATTTAAACTCGGCTCATGTTAGTTTTTCAAAAAGGAAGGAGAAACAGAAATATAAGAAGTGTGTGAGTGGTTTAACTTTTAGAAGGAGAGAACGGCTGGTTGGGAATGCAACTGCAGGTGGTTGCATCACCATTTTAGATTAGAAATTCATCTTACAATATTAGAAGACGGTTCGAATCGGATGTCTCTGGTAATGTTGCTTTTTGAACTTATTGTTTTTTTATCGCTCCAGTAACGAGCGCAGTGACTTTATGATTGATTATTAAAGGCCAATTTTAAGAAACTGTTTTTCGTCTTCATGCCTCCTCGACACATAAATTTCACTGCTAGCTTTGCAAAATTTAAATTAGTTTACCAATAAGTGTAACAAGAACAAGTGATACATGAATGTAAATAGAAATATATTGAGTTTTTTTTTCTGTTACAAATATTTAATGTGTGACCCTCTTGTTAAACGGCATACGTCCAATGTATAATCCAGTTTCTTTTATACACTTTGCAGCATCACTCTATAATTGGTATTTAATGATGCACAAATACTTACTTATCATCCTCTGTTATTTGTTGTGTCAGTTGCAAATGATCCGGCTTAAAATTACCATATTGTTTTCGGGGGCATTCCAAGTTCACAGGCTGCAACTCTCGTAGATTTCCATGGCCTCAAAATTTACCTCATACTCTCCAATGTTTCTTCCCAGACGCTTGATAGAGAGCTACTTTTCCTTTTATATAAGCACCTGTTTTCTTAAATTGACGCTACCATCTCAGAATGTTCTTGTTGGATGGTACTTCTTTTCCATGACGATTTCTAAATACACACTACTCCGAAATAACTGGAAAAACCCATGCATATTCTAATACAAAACTCCTCTTCTCTGTCATTGTCACCAGGTTTGGGTTTCAATCACAGTGATCTTTAATGTTCTGATAATCTTGGTATATTTCTCTTTACATTCATGTATCACTTACTATAGTACATGCTGTAGTTTCAAAAATATTTTTTTAAATCGTGTCCACCATTTGTATTCGTCCTGTTTATAATTTCATGAAAGTGTTTAATTCAATTCTTAAGCTTCAAAACTTCGTTCTATGTTTAAATGAAAGAGAGAGAATTATCGCATTCTTTAATTATATGCTCCCCTCAAATTCATGCACATATAAAACTTTCATAGAACAGAGGATTTTTTTATTTGACTCGCTACTATTTAGATAATATTCAAACGATTTACTTTATTTTGGAAGCAAATAATCATACTTTACCCTTTTTCATCGATTCGGAACAATACAAGATATTTTCAAAATTTTCCCGATCCATTGTCTCAGAAATTGAGAATATACCACGTTGTATACTGAATAAAATCCAAAGAGAATTAAGTTAAACAATATTGAAACATTCCCGCTGTAGTTTTCTATGATAAAAAATTTAGAATAAAATGTAGAAAATTTAATATTGAATCGATCAGTATTTTATTTAATGTGCAAATATTATTGAATATGATGGTATGCAATTATGTTAAGTCACATATTGAAACCCATTTTCAAAATTAAATTATAAATGGATTATATTCATCTATTCTTATATTCTCTGGTTCAAGATTTTAAAAACATAAAAATAAATAGTAATAACACAACATTCGAATAGTTTCTTTTGGCGACTATTTTATCATTTCGTTAAACACATCATTACCATTGAGAAAGCTCATTTATTCATCAATTTTTTTTCACTTCATTTATAACACATAATAATCAGAACATTTAACTAATAATGCTTTATTTCATCTTGATAAATTAATATCACTCAAAACTAAACATTTAGTTAATCATAAAGCATGTTAGAAAGCAAGTAAATATAGGGGTTTATTTATAAACTAGTGTTATTACTAAGTATGCTTAGTAGACCTTTGTAGCACTTCTTGTCATTTCTTTCTTTTATTATTAATCATTTCTAAATGCACCTTGACATAGTCTGAGAAGAATTCCTTCAAAGTAACGCATTTGGATAATGAAAAGATGAAAGTAAAGAAAATATTTATTTACTCCTTAATATGCGGTGACGTGAATTGGTTCGAGACTTTTTCTAGAAGATAAATGATGTGTCAAATGCGTATAATTAATTATAGACTCGCTTCCAATTCTGTAATGCATTGTTATAAAATAATAAGAAATGCTCTAGAAGCCATTTTTTACAATAGATATTATGAAACTTTTATGTTGGAAAAAAATATTTATTGGAATGACGTATTGCGGAATTTATGTATTCG
This sequence comes from Trichonephila clavipes, assembly GCA_019973935.1. Classification (NCBI taxonomy): domain Eukaryota; kingdom Metazoa; phylum Arthropoda; class Arachnida; order Araneae; family Nephilidae; genus Trichonephila; species Trichonephila clavipes. The sequence continues at coordinate 132,774 of BMAU01000704.1, read as the reverse complement.
ATTGGTGAGCATAAAAGTGGTTTATAACTTTCCATTATATGTATGTATATATATATATATATATATATATATATATATATATATTGTATATGTGCATATGTGTGTATCTATATATATGTGCCGTTGCGTACGTATGTGTATATGTGAGTATGTACCTATATGTGTGTATAGATCTATATGTGTGAATGTATATATTTGTGTATCTTCTCTCATCCCCTTCTTAATGATTTACCCTCAGTTAAGGTTATCAAAATGTCGTCTACAAGATTATCTGTTAGGCATTTATCACGGAAGAAGAGCTCACGTCTTTAAATTGAGTTTCACCATGCAGAGTAATTTTCACAAAAATTTTGAACAAACATTGTCAGAGCGCTTTATCCTCTTTTGGCACTCGCTCAGTACGTCATGGTGCATACTAATGCATGTTCTACCGTATCTGACCTTTGTCATTATCGTAAAATGTCTATCTGATTTTTCTAATTACATATTAACCTTCCTGCTTCTTTATTTTTAAGACACAGCAGTGCTCTACACGTTTTTAATTATTCGAAAGCATATAACATCTTTTTACTAAATAATAATACTAATAAAAAAAAAACTAGTTGTTAAGAAAATATTTGAAAAGAAAATTTTTCAGAGGTATATAAACAGTAGTTTATCCGTTATAACAGGGAAAAAATCATATTCCCAAACATACTTCATAACATTTTATAACTGATCTGATTTAAATTTAGCACTAATTGTACCTCGTTCGGTTACGACGTTAACAAGACTGTCTACTGGACTGAATTCAAATTTTTTGCAGAAATAATTTACTTTCATCCTTTTACAACATGTGGAGACCACTTGCGTAGGCAACAAAAAATATAGAACACTGAAGTTTTATTCGATGAGAATGTCCTCAAGTAAGCAACCAATACTTTTTATATACGCTGTTACTATGCCCACTTTAATTATAAACAATGCTCAACGACATTCGTGACCGTAACTATTCACAGTGGTTTTCAATACATCAATAATAAAATGCATCTTTCATGCGGTAAGTTAATTGATAAACCTATAGTATTTTTTTACTATAGTATTATAAGGGAAGTTAGTTTTTAAGACTAAACGAAAAAAAATCAAACATTAATAGAACACTCCTAAAAATATTCTCATTTGTCAATTCTCATTATATACCAGATTCCTTAGCATTTATAATTGACAAAGAAATTTTAGTATTGTAAATGTTAAATTATTTTAACCTCTAGAAATGTTCCTATAAACTATAGACTACCATTTAAACATTGTACTTTTTATAAATATAGAATTATTGATTAATACATGATACACACAGAAGTTTGTTCGGAGCAAAATATTTTTTTATTTGAAAACCATAAACCGAAGTATTTAATTTGTAATTGTGAATTGGAAAAACATATCTCCATTACATTTTTTTTCTTACAAAATTTTTTAAACTTCCTTTTTATAAATGTTTTTATCGTACTTTACACTGAGAAATAATACCGTAGGAATATACACGGCTAAATGTTATTTGATGTGATATTATCCTTCATTCTATATCCTACGATGCTACTTGCTGTTTGAGCTATTTAGCTATTATGCTAGTTGATAAATGTAATATGATTTTCTTAACAAGACTTCATCATTTAAAATCACATCATTGTAAATAACTATTAAATTATATCTTCCACACTTCTTAATTTGACAATAACGAAGATTAATTTCTTCAATAAAGACATGGTTGACGGCTTTTAATTTGAAGGATAACATTAATCTCTTTCCTAATACCCATGAAATATCAAATAATCTGAAAGCTTTAGTCAAATTTTAATTAAAATATTATTCTCTTTACATTTTATTAAGATATTCATATATACATTCGTAAATTACTCATGGTTTCACATTATTAAAGTTCATTTTAATTAGTACACATTAATAAACAGGAAATGAGTTTTAAGTAATTTACGGTTTATGATTTGATTTTAAAACCGAAGCTGGAAAAGTGTTATTAAATTTGAACAATAGGTGTGTGAAGTGCAATGATTTGCAAACCAATTCCTTAAGGGTGAATTTCAGTGTGAGACTCATACATTCTAATTAAAGTTATCTTTGTTTTCGAAAGGAGAGAGCATCTTATAACTTTGTTGGGAAGATTGGAAAGCGTTTTATTTTGTGTAGCACTTTGAATGCTCAGCAAACATTTTAAATTGAGTTCGGGATGATTTAAATTGAAGCCTGTGTAACAAAATGACATAATTTCCTTTCGTTGAGTGATAAGCCATAATTAAATTGTTTTCGTTCATTCATTCATAGCTAACATTGTTAAAATAATATTCTATTTTCAATGTATTTAGGCAGACAAGTTTCATGACGTAAGTATTATTAGAAGAGTGTTAAATTTAGGGGTTTTGTTGCTTACTTCCATTATTTTGGAGTAAATTGAAATAATTGAACGACGTTTTTGACGGTTCAATGTCTTTTAATAAATTATTTCCCTAAATTTAAATAAATGATAGAAGAATAAAAAGATTAGTGGTAAAATGAGTGGTTTTCTACAGGATAGTGAAGCCAAAATAATATATAAATGTTTAAATACTTTTATGTCTGATAAAATATTCCGTATTTGTGGGTCCTATTCTTTAACATTAGCCGAATACAGCCTTAAGGACTTATTTTATATTAATAATTTAATCCAAATGTTAATATGTGTATGTAAATGCTTTTTTAACAATAATATTTTTAAAATATGATACTAGGAATTATATGTTCAAACATTAATTGTTTTATTAATGTCACATTCGGAAGCAGCCCAACGCATTTTTTAGATCTGAGCCCTGGTCAACTGACGAGGATTGCACCTGACCTCCCCCCTCCAATCATTTTCAATAAGCAATTTCAGTCTTGACACATTTAATTTGCAACACCCATTCTACACAGCGTAGGTATAGATTTATACATAAATCTCAATAAAATTATAATGCTTCAACTTCTGTTCGTATAACTCACATGTGTTAGATTAAGAATTATATGAAATTACAATTTTTTCTGAATTAATTAAAATGTACTGTATGTGCTCTGTTTCTGTCTTCTCACTCAAATCATAACATAACATTAATAAGTGCTAGAAAAAAGATTAAATTATCTTACATATTTATATGATAATTGATAAGTAATTCGAGAGGTTCGCTGTTTTTTTCCCAAGGCATTTAGTATAATTCTCTTGAGTACTATTAATTCTGCTTCTATGTCTACGTTCACTTCCAGATGCTGGTGTATGCTGAGATTAAGAAATACTAATTTATCTTTATATTCTATTTTAAATATATATATATATATAGGGATTTTCTCAAAAGCTTTTGAGAATAAAGATTAATGGGAAAAAGAATGAGTTTGATCCAAGATAAGGAAATACGGGTATTGTTATTCTGTTTTTTTTAAATTCTTACTTGAAGTGAATTCAAATTGTGGAATACGTTGAGATTAAATAAGGATTTAATTATCTGTTCATAAATCTCTATATAGTTGTACTTGTATCTCTAATGCAAATGATTTGATTATTCGTTTCTTCGATTGCATTTGTTACATGTTTGCAATAGTATTATTTTAATTAAAAGAAACCGTTTTAAATCTATCTTATGCATTTTGCTGATTAAAATATGTAATATTTTGTAATTAATCTGATAGATATGAATCCAAACTTTGCTATACATTTCGCTGTTTGAAAGAAGTTTTTCAATTAATAAATACAGTAAATGAATGCACGCACGAATGACAAACACAAGTAAATTTTTAAGATTCTAATAAGATTACAGATGTCGGGGCTCTTAGTAAATAATTCCCGGAAACTTAAAAAACTTCAAATATCATGTTCAGAATAATGTATAATGTCTTAATGTATTTTCGTACACATATTTTGATAAGGTATTTTGAGAAGACTTATTTAAAATCTTTTTTTAATATATAAGTAACATAAAACTAATCATAAGTGACGGTTTTTTGGTATCATTCATAACATATGTAGAAAATGTTCCATTTTTTATATAACCTTTTATTAACCATGTGAATGCAATAAGCTGTTAATGTAAACACGTATTCCATTATTTTAACACGAATAATATACATCATTACTAAAAAGAAATAAACGAGTACTTTAAATCTCTTAAATTGCATTGTTTTGCTTCTAAATAAGCAAGTTACTATTAATTATGCAACAAAACTTATATCAATCAAGAATAAAAAATAAATAGGTTTTGTTATAGTGTTCGCTTTAGGTCAACGTCAGCTAAAAGAATAATGGCTATATACAATATAAAGTATGCAAAACATTTCAGACCTTTTACAAAATGATGAATAACTTTTAATGCATACCCGCAGTTGCTTTAATGAAGCTAACTAGTATCCTATACTCCAAACATCCATACTCTACCCACATGAGAACTTTGAGATTTTTCAAATAATGTACACATCAAATGCTCTATATGACGCATATTTAGGGGTACCACACAGGAGCCGAACGAAGCATCATCGCACACGAATTTGAGACACTTGTCTACATTATCGCTAGTATAATTCTCCCAACGCAACACTGTGGCCGCATTAGCCTAGTGGCCAAAGTATCGGATCGTGGCTGGCCTGTCACGAGTTCGAGCCCAGCACCACCAAAGACCCACCTTGTAGGGGAGCGATGCACGTTAAATCAGTCGAGAGCTCAAACGTCCTCCCGTTGGTGTGTCGTGGTAGTTAGCAGAGGGGGTGCCAGCTCAGGTGTCATCCTCGTCACTTGACCATGATTCAAAATTACGAGGTCCGTCACCAAAAGCCCTCATGTAGCTGAACAGTTCGACGTTAATATTCCTTCACTCGCTCACCCAAGGTAACACGAGGATTATTGAGAAATGCATACAGGAATCGAGCTCACCCGAAAAGTGTTTAAAGCTACAAACTGGTCACTATAGAAACAGCCACGTCGGCATTCGTCCTTTGTATTTTCTCCATTTTTGCAGCTCTATTTGCTCGAGCTCTCTACGACTCAATGATTGGTCGAACTTTTCACCTTAAAAGCAAATATAGCTGACCTCTCTGTTCAGCCAATCATAGAAGCTCCTCTCTCAATACCAAAATTCATTAAAATTTTTTTTTACATTAAAAATTTTTTTCTCTTCAACTCAGACTTCTTTGTTGTAACCGGATTGGCTTGGCATCGCTCCGCCTACTCCCATCACAAGATTTTTATCGATTTTTAAATTTATTTTCTAATCGTAATTTTATTCATATCAAAGTAATTATTTTTTCTTATTAATTAACAATACTTATATTTTAAATTTCTTTTAAATTTTATTTATTATAAAAGGGTAATTTAAGAGCGTTTCAATGTCATTTAAATTGTCATGAAAGGAGATGAAAGTTTGGAAGAATTAAGTGCTCCAACTCCCCCAAACTTTAACTGATGAGGGGACTGAATTATATTTTTGCATTAAAAGAATTTCGTGTTAAAAAGGACATTGCAAAATATACATATATATATATTTAACGAAATTTAGTTTATTAGAGTACATTTTTTACATAGATACGTGTATATGCATGTATATGTGTGTTCAAGCATTTACGTAATTTGCTCTCTGTTTTTTTAAAAAAAATTGTTGTTGATAAAAAGCTTCAGCAATACCAAAATTTTCGCAGATTTCCGTTTTCATTTTCTGTTTCTGATCAACAGCCTTAAGAAGCTCAATCTTTATCTTAAGCGAAATAGAAGTTTGCCTTCCCATTGAGCTTTTTATCATTGTGTTTGCAAACAAATTCTTCTAAAACAGAAAAAATAATGCGAACCAAAATTTCACTTTTTTTTACTCACACTGCTATGTGCTCATCCCCGAATTTCTAAGTCAAATATTGAGAGGCTAGATACACCCCCGCTACTCCCGCATCGCGGAGGGGCCCAGTGTTCTAAGAAGGCAAAGACTGACTACCACCAAGTATCTACGTTTTGTAAAATCCAACTTGGTTGTCCAAAACCTGACTTTGCAGGGGGGCCCAAATGTTCTCTGTTGCGCCACTGGTCGAGATGTGTTTGTGTGGCGTTTGTAGGGATGAATGATGAAAATAGCTTAGTTAAATAAAATTGGCTCTTACCACAGGACATTCTTTAGTCTGCTTTCTATGAAACAAGTGAAATGACCTATGTTTCATTTCACACTCCTCTTAAATATCGCCTGCATGGCTGGTGTTATCTGTATTTTGTTCCTTCCCAAAAAGGAAATATTTTCGTGCTAAGTGATTTCGCTTCGAGATAAGATAAAAACACGCATGAACATACATTGCCGTTTTTCGGTACCGTTTGTGGCGGTTTGCTTCTCAGTAATCCCTAAAGGGAAATATGTGTGATCCTTCCCTAACCATTGGGGGAATTCAATCAGTCTGTAAACAATTTTGGACGATAACGGAACCCCCGAAATCGGTGGGTGTGCCTACCTACAAAATATTAATTTTCAATTTATATTTAATTGTTTGTGTGTCGTGTATGTGTCGTCATAATAAATATTTAAAAACCTGGACACAAGGACTGATATCTTGAATACGCGACACCGTTGTATCTATTTCGTGTTAACCTATATTTCGTCTTAAACGCTTTCGCATAAAAAAAATTTCGCTGTATTATGAAATTGAGATATTTTACGATAAAATTATAAAGAGTTTGTAATTTCATAACAGCATGAATTTATCATAGCAAAACAAAAATGAAAATATTAAAGTACCGAAAATTACAAGATTCACTAAAATAATAACAACGTATTTAAAATCTTGTGGGAAACAATATGTTATTTAAAATATAACTAAGAACGAATATTTATTGCTTTGAAACAAAAAAAAATATCGCTTAGCTTCTAAAATTTTATTGAATGGAGAATACATGTTTAATGTTTATAGACAGCATAAGACTAATTCAACTTTATCCATATGACAAAAACATAAATGCTTAAATCTGTTTCAATGAATAATAAAATTAAAAAAGGATGTACATCTCATAAATAATGCACGATTAAAAGACTAACAGCAATTTATCTTTTCCAAAAGATATAAGTAATGAGGATAGCTTAGATAATACCAGAGAGAAGGTTTTAAAAATGCTAGGCCTTCAAGGTATTTCTACAGATTTTGTTAACTATTAGCATCTCCCTCTGGACATACAAACTTTCTGTACTAATTTACAAGCTATTTTGTAAATAATAAAAAAGGGGACACATGAGTATCTCAAAATAAGAAAATGCGTTTTGATAGTAAATTCTTATTACTGAAAGGGAAATATTCATGGATTATAAGATCTTAGAACTGCCCTAATAAGAATGAAAAGTGAAAAAAAAACAATACTAACATATAGTGCTTTTTATTTCAAAAGTTACACAGAAATCGCTTTAGGGAAAACATTCCTTTTTTCACACTCGAAAGAGAATATAAAATAAATGTTCAACCAAAAAATATAAATATGTGGAAAAATATTTTGCAATATGTTACTTTAGTATACTGTAAACATATATGTATATATTCAGAATTTTTCAATAAAATAGAGATTCTTAGTAAATCTGAATGTTCAAAGAAGTTCCAAAAGGAATTTTTTTATTGAAAAAATGATAAACCGAAAACACTACTAAAATATTTTATATGATTTTCTACTAATACATTTTGGTGGTGAAAAAAAATTAACACAGGTATTTGTGATGTTTTTAAACGTGAGTATGTTTTTCGCATGAAATGATGTCCTTGTACATTGGAAAATACTGCTCTACAAAAAGTTATCAGAAAGAAGTTCATTAAAATTGAAAATATACAACTTTTAAAGATAACTACTTTGATGTTACAAAATGCCATATATATCTGTATTTATTAATAAACCATTTATTTCTTATTTTCTTAAAATTTATTATATTAAGATTTGAATAGAGAATACTATTAAAAAGTATTCAATGAACTTTGTGTTCTCTTTTTTTATTAAATAATAGCAAATATGAGGATTAAAAGAGATTGATTTATCTTGGTTTGTATCTTCCTGCACTACTTTTCTGATTTTTGTTATTAGTGTTGAGAGTTAAAGAAAAACTGCATTTTGTTTATTAAGTGGCTTTGAAGTACCAAAACAATAAATAAATGTTTTTATAAACTTACTCACTCTTATTATTTTATTGGAATTTTCGGAATGTCTTCTTAAATATTATTGTAGCAATAAATATAAGAAAAACTTGGCCTTCCTCTATTTCATCATTTCATTTTCCTAATATCGGTAACTTAATATTTTTCGATTCCATTCATTTTAACTAATTCAACTTAAAAAATATATATTTCATTGAAAATTTCTTTAAAAGGGATGTGAAATAAATTCTCAGTTTATTAGCAAATTATTTTATTTAATGTTAATTACTTATTTTTAATCAAAATGACTCATAAATGAAAATGAAGCAGAATTTTCTAGTATTAAGTTTTTCAAAGTCATATTATGTATTAATTCATATCAAGCTATTTCTCAAACTTTGAGTCAAGAACTTTTGTTCAGCTAAATAGGAAAATTATTAGACAAAACATGATAAATTCTAAGAAAATTACATTGCATCGCATTTAAAATCTAGACATAAAAAAACGTTTGGATGCATAATAAATCATATCTACATTTCACAATTCCTTGTTTTTCTGTGTTTTTTTGCTATTTGGAAAACTTGCGTAATCAACATTAATCAGTTACACGTTTTTAGAATTAGGAAAGCTATTTTGAAAATTGGTGTAATTTTAATTTAATGTATAAAAAACTCCTGTTTTGGTAAAACTAAAGGCTAATACAAAGCATACTAATAATCAATTAATTCTTTAATAAATTAACCAAATATTTTTAGAAGTTAACAAATGTAAACCCGAGTTTAAGGCTAACAGAAAACCACAGAAGAAAAAATGAAATGCATCTAAATTCCATCGAAAAGTAAAAAAAAGTACCCCAAACCCCTGGTTTCTGTTTTTTCTTTTAAATAATGGTCTATATTATTTTTGTGTATTAAGAAGAATCACACTTCTAACTTCTAATCTACATCTAACCTCTCAGAAGTATCTACATCAAATCATCCCTCTTTGTTCCAGCATTTGACCGAAGTTCAAAATAACGAAGTACTTGCCCCATAGACCTCATGTTCCTGCATAGTGCGAAGAAAATCAAAATCAAGTTTGTCTAAGAGTACCGTTATGCTAGTCGTCTCATCACCAAACTTATAGTTTTTTTAGCAGGGACATAGGATACATCTATAAATGACTTAGAATCGCATACAAATATTGAATTCCGAATAATTTCTAGAACGAGGAAAATGAAGCTGCATGTGTACGAGTTCTCCAAGCTTTTCTATAGATAATAAACATTATTTGTATGCGGGAAAGCAAGTGCGTTTTATAGTAAGTGTTCGGACTGGTAGCATGGGAAGGGGGGAGGTTACCTCATCGAATTTTTGTTATACGGTGCATTGACCTCCTCTATCGTATGACTGATAATACTTCTAAGGACATATGAAAGCATTTGGGTATAACCTTACCAGTGGCGTAACGGAAAATAATTGGGCCCCCCGCAAGGTCAGATCTTGGGCCCCAAGCCGGATATACAGTGACTCCCAAAATTGAGAGTACACTTAATTCCGAATTCACCATCGGATCACCAGGGGTAGAAATTAATACGCTATGTTAACACACTTTTGTACATTCAAAATGCATACATTACTCTTCCAAATAGCATTAAATGTAAGATATGGAAATTGATTGAAACAAAAATATGAAGGTTTGAAAGAAAAACTACACCATTTTAATGTCACAAAATTGAGGGTACACTTCTTTAATCGCTATGCAAAACGACCAGTAATTTTTTAAATAGAAATTGGATAATAGATCTATGATAAATGAAGGCTTTCAAATGCTATCTGATAACAAAATTATGTTTGTGATTTGATGTCTTTATTTAAATGGAGAATCGGAAGGAAACGACGATCGAAGAGAGAAAACTTGTTATTAAACTGTCAAATGAAGGTAATTCCCAGTGGAATATGCTAAAGTAGTTGGGCGAAGTGCTAACTGCATCCAAAAATCCTGCAAAAATTTAAAAAGACTGGTATGCTGGCAAATAACGAAGGAAGAGGGAGAAAGAAAATTATGAACTCTATAACCGAGCGAAGAGTTATACATCAAGTGAAGATTGACCCTAAAATTAGTGCTCCTAAAATTGCAGCCAGTACCTCTAATACCTTAGGTCGATCGGTTTCTGCAGAAACGGTACAAAGAGTCCTAAGAAAGGCTGGCTATAATGGTAGAGTAGCTCGAAAAAAGCCCTTAATTGGTAAGAGGAATAGAGTCAAGCGATTGAAATTCGCTAAAGCACACATTTTAATAGGGGTGTTAAAGACTGATGACTTAATATGAATTTTTTTAATATAGAATTGCATTGCTTTTTCTCCAATGAATTCCGGTATTTTTTATTAATGTATTATTCTCAAAATTAAAATCTTGATGTAGTTTAACATTGCAAATATAAAGCCTCTAATAAAAATATTAGAGAAATTAAAATAAAAAATAGCTTTTATCTATGACATTTTGATTAAATAGACTTATAGTCTCTTAGAAATAAAAAAGAACTACATAAAAAGAAATAATCAATAAAGATGATATCGTGCAACATTACTTTTCAAATGTTTTTAGCAAAATAATGTAAAAAAAAATCATTGATTCCCAATTCTGCGTAAATGAAATTTATTTATTTATTGAAATTACTTACATTAATTAATTCAGTCATGCAACAGGAAAACTCCACATTAATTTTATAATTTTTTCCTTAAAAATAGAAACGCTTAATTCATAATTCGACATGTAAAATATTCGTCAAAATAACACTATTTGATAATTTTCGTTTGCTTGGAAGTTTCATATTTGTCATGTGAGTGAACTTGAAGATGATGATTTTTTGATAGTTTTTTGCTGTATACAATTTAAAATTCAGTAGTAACAACCGATAGTTGGTTTATTGTATGAAACTTTTAAACACACACACAATTACTTACGCGTGAAATGTTTGAATCCCAGTTTGAAATTGTTTTTTTTTTTCAAATTTAGTAGCAAACCAAAATTAAAAAAGAATAAATATTCTACTAAAGAGGTAAAAATAAAATCCTACTACACATCTGGAATATATTTAACATCAATCAGCAATTTGACAGAAATAGGTTTAAAACTTTTGTATCATTCGTCGTTTTAAAACTGAACCTGCAAATCATAGATTGTAAGAACTAAGTAAACATAATCTCCAAAATAATAGATCGTATATAAATATATAGTATAAAAAAGAAAATCAGAATTTAAGGAAATATTCAGCTATTTGAATTTAAGTACTTAATTAATTGAGAAGCATTAGAAACAAATTAATTTGAAATCCTAAAATTTTATTAAGTCAGAACCTCGTTAAAAAAATAAACGCTCAAAAAATGCCTTCCTTTAACTAAATAATGTGAGTACCGAAATGTATTTGATTTTTAAGTTCCTTTTTATTTTACTTTAGCCCTCTGAGTGGTTAGTTTCCTCCTGAAAAGTTATTCTGAAAGCGTTTACTCTTATTTTGCCATTCGCTTTAAAAATGCAACAGACTTCTTTCCTTTCCCCCTTTTAAAACTTGGGATGTCAAACGGGAACAATTTTATGACTCAGTTCGGTCCCTTTGTAAAGTAAGAACCAAGAGATCAATCGTATACAGCTAGCGGTCAAGATGCCTTGGGCAATCTTGTTTGAAAGTTGTAGTGCAACTGTGTCGTTTCCCCTATATGTTTAGTCACAGTAAAATTAAAACAAAATGAAGGGTGGAAAAAAGGAAATAAATAGTGTGTTAGAAGTTGAAAAATAATTATATTTTCTTCAAACAAAATTTATTTTTCTGTCATTTTTTAAAAATTAAATATGTATATAAATGTATTTATATATATATATATATATATATATATATATATATATATATATATATATATATATATATATATATATATATATATATATATATATATATATATTGGTATTGCGATTTGAACCAGAAAAAAGCACCCTGTATTCATTTTTGAATATGAGAGTAAGAAAACGCGCTCACTTTCCTGTTTTTTAAAAAAGTAATGAGGTAAAAAGAGCAAAGGCCCTATCTCATTTTTTAAACAATAAGACAATAAATGGTGCATAGGGTGATATACATACGATGATTATATTTATGAAATAAAACCGATCTTTCTCTATTCAATTATATTTTTAATTTAAAATAGCATAAAAAACGATTTCAATACTTTTAATTTATTTTAATTAAAATCATATAAATGATATTTTTATGTTAACTGAATATTTTTCGGAAAAAATCTAAATTTTCATTCCTAGTGTTCTCCTTTTCGAACTTCTTGTATTAAATAAAAATTCCTTTTCTACATAGGCATTTGTGATGGACATAACACACATTCAGTCAATAATTTTTAATTTTAATGGTGGATACATTTCTTCAAATGCGCATGACAGTACTTCTAACCATTTTCTACTCAAGTTAAATTTCTTATCTTTCTGTTTCTTTTATTACAAGGAAAAGTGTCACACATCAATAACTACATTTTCACACAATTCAGTCATTACAAATTCTATTGTGAGAAAAGTTCTCCCTAATTAATTTTGTCTTTCAAAACAGTGCACTTAAAACAATTTTGTTTAGTGAAGTTAACCGACAGTTCCACAATGTATACATACCAAATTTTAAAAACAATTTTAACACTTGGAAATGTATCCTGTATTACATTTTTTGAGTATACACAAATATTTCCTGCTGTAGGGAAGACATAGTATGAGAGATGTGGTGTGCGGTTGTGAAAGAATGTTTTCGTACGTGTAGACTATTTTTGAAAATTTAAATATCACTGAAGCTGATCATATAGCTGAGCCTTATTTTCATGTGTGCTGGCTTCAAAGTAAAACACTTTACAATATTAAACAGCCTATGGGTTTATACTCAATATCAAACTGTTCGCAAAATGGCTTACAACTTCTATTCAAATTGTAAAGAAACTGCAATATAAATATATCTTACTGCAGTCAAAAATATTCATAATATGTAAATATCCTATTCCTCCACTTATTTCAGTACATTTAAAAAACTGTAGCTGAATGCAATTTTTTATATTTATAAACGAGGCATAAAAGCTCACACAGTCGTAATAATGCCTTTATCATTTTTTAAATATACTATTATAAAACGTATATAGATTGTAAGATCAGATGTAAAATCCCTAAGAGCTTTTAGAGGAGCAAAAAACATGTAATTTTGGATTGATCAAAATTTTAATATAATACACAAATATACATGTTGTTAAGCAAATACATTTGAAAAATCAAACTTCCTTCTGAAATAAACGTAATTGAAAGAAAAATGTTTAATTGCAAATGAGTGGAAATACATATTTATCTAAGGGGTATCCCCAAACTGAGGCAATCCTCAAACTTAAGACTCAAACTCAGTGGCACAGCAATCCATGAGGGCCAGGAACTACTGTGCCCATCCTAATATACGTCACCATTGGACGCTGAGGTGCATGAACAGATGTCCCGATTTGGTGGTCTGTCTGAAGAGAGACCTTCAGTGTTTAAGACCCCAAGCAAGCTTGGTACTCATTTATCGACCCAATGTAGCGGGGATGAAAGGCAGAGTCGACCTTCCCCAGCCCGTTAATAGAACCCCAGACCTGTGGTGTGGAAGCACGATACACTACCATTCGACCCTATTCGGTGAAAAATAAAACTTAATGTTAGAATCTTATATAATTCCCTAATGTATGAGGGAGTCCAAACCTTTTTTTTCATGTAAACTGTTTAGACGGAAATGGTTAATTATGAACATTTTACAAGTTGCATAAATTAAAATTAACCGTTATAGTTTACATAATTTTTTAAGGGGGAAAAAGGTGTATTTTGATTTCACGAATTAATTTTAAAAGGAATACGATTACGAAAAAGTAGTACAAATCTATCTAAAGTAGAGTTGGTTACCTTAGATATTGTCAAACACAACAATGTATTGGAAGCCAATTCCACAATTCGTTGGTATAAAAATGTATGGAAAATTACAAGACTTATTTTTGCATTTGTAATTTAAATATATATTTTTTTCCCTGAGAACTTTAAAAGCTAGAGCGGCATCCATCAAAACCGCGGTTCTCTCTCTGTTTTTCCAGATCGCCCCTGACTAAGCCGCCTCTGCCATAGTAAGTGAAAATGCCGTATTTTGTTTGTCAAGATCATTTTATAGCAGACTGCATTTGTCATGTATTTTAGATGGTCGTTTTATATTTTCTACATCAATATCTTAATGTCTGAATTTAAAATTACATAAAATTCTTGACATTCGCATCAATGACCATTATAATTTTTATTAGTATATGAATGTGTCATCAAACGATTACATGACTATTATTAACATATTATTTTAACCATTTAATTAATATTAAGTATAACATACCGCACACAAATTTTCTGAACTTTAAAATAAATATTTCGAAAACTTCTTTAGATATACTCAAAATTTTCATTCCTACGTTTTAACTTCTCAGTTTTGCTTCTATGTAAGAATTTATTGTAATTGTATATTCATCAATTTTTTTAGTATATTTTTTGCTCTTAGCATGCAGTTTTCAACTGAATTGTATGAAATCTTCGAAATATATTAAAAAATACCAAAGAAGCTTTATAATAAAATTTGAAATTTATATTATACTCAAACAATTGCTAAAACTTATGGTAAATAATTTTTAACTGCACGATGCATTTTTTTTTCGAAATTTCAAATGGAATTTCTAACATAAAATTTCTAGCTTTATACGGTCGAGATTTCAAAAAATATACAGATTTTAATTACTTATTTAGTTAGCCTTTAAAAAAAGTTAATGTTGATGTATTTTGCATAAATAGATATTTTTGAAGAATAATTCGAATGTTTTTGAATAGCTTGAATTTAAAATTGATTTTTATGTTTATTTATATGCATAAATGTCTACTGTAAATGTTTCCGTATATTTTTGATTACCATTTATTCAAACATTCAAGTTATAAAAAAAATGTGGGAAAATCTTCATTCATGTTGTCTTTGATGTAAACTGAAGTTCAAGCACTTAAAATTCAAATATAATTCAGTGTATTTTAACAATATATAACTAGGCACCACTGTACTTAAACTTCCCTGAACACTTAGGCTTTGAAACCTAAAAAAAAAACTAATAAATCTTAATTAGTTTTTTTTCGTTATTATTTTTATCAAAGTGTAAGAAAATGTTTCAAATTATTTGATGAAGTTTAAATTTATTCATTTTTAGTGGTTGGAAAATTGAAAATGTTTCAAATTTTAAAGAGTTTGGTGTTTTATTAGTTTTTTCGGTATCTTATAATAAAATAATCATGTTTCAAAAACAGAAAGCTTTGATTAAAATAAGAAAAATGAAGCTAAAGAATATACTTAAAAAAAGATAATTTGTCTAACTATATAAAATAGCAGATTGCACTGACACGCCCCAACTTGTTATGGTTTCAAATTAATATGAAACCAAAAGGGAATTGTAACATATTTTACTTTTGCGTTGGGACTTTTCAAAACTTTTAAAATGCAAGCTAACAAACAAACACTTTCTGGGGTCTAAAGAAATTTCCCCCCGATTTTTTACGATTGCTCCAGGGTCAAAACACGGGGATCCCTGCGAGCCATAAAACTTCCTATCAGTGTCCTGCTGTGTTGCTTCCACCGTCCCTAATTATCTTTCAAGATGCTAAACCTTTAAAAGGGGGAAAGGATTTCAGAAAAGTACGGTTTAACCGCTTTTGAAAACATTACTTGAAGGCAGAAAAACCCGTGCAGTGCATTTTCGAAGCATCTTTACAATGATGGAATTTCCCGTGCTAACCGCTTGGAGGGTTAGGAAAGTTTTATTATATTGATTAAACTTCGAACACCAATTTAGGCTTTTTAAAAATAAATTGTCAAAGTAAATGTATAATCTGAATCAGAATGAGATAAACTATTATGGAGTAATTATACCATTACTGAAAATTTTTACAAAATTATCAAAATCTTTCGGTATTGAAAAATTATACAATTTGCGATGGCTTACGACTGTTTTTCCATGACATGAAGAAACATTCATCCGCTTTTATTTCGAATCAGATAAACAAAATTATCCCCCTTATGAATAACATTCCCTCTTCCCATTGCTTGAGGTTTTTAACTAATCGGTATGTTTACAGAAAAGATCGAGGTGTCTTAGTTTATTACACACTTAAGTAGCATGCTGATATTTATGTTAAATACAATAACCGCTTATGGATGTTAGTAATTTGTTTCTTCTCAATAGTTTTTTGTGTGTATAAAAAGTATTTTTAGTCACGCTAATGTTTAACACGGAGAATTTAAATCACCAATTTATAGGTAAACAGTAATACTTAATCATAAATTACGATAAACTGCTTACAGCTCATGGGCATAATTTATATATTTGGTTTTTTGTTGATAGCGGTTGGCCAGGAAACCAACTTTTGAATTTTTTATTACGATGCAGTGTGCATTTTTACGCAATGTTATTCAATTTATATCCTAAGATCAAGTCAAATGTTGTAAACATGTAAGTTTACGTTCTGTCATAACGATGTTTATTCTTTAAATTGAAAAATGCCGTGTACTGTGGTAACAAAGGAATACTCTCATCTGATGTTAGGTTTTGAACTGTGAGCGTAATATAGTGTCTTTCTTGTAGCTCATTTTTCATCCTGACTTCGTAGGGACGTAGAAGTAAAAAAATGTTCTCAGATAATATATTATGAAGTTTCCATCAGAAATATCAATTGCCTTTTTACCATCGAAACACATGTTTGAAGTAAATGTGAGTGATGATGGTAAAGCGGAACTTTCTGGAGTAGAAGGTAAATTTCTCAGCTTGTTATCATCCATTCTGAAATTTAAATATCATTTGGCCAGTCCACCGTTTAGAGACTGGGGGCGTATAGATGAAAATGGAAACTGGACTGGTTTAATGGGTATGGTGCACAGGAAAGAAGTCGATTTTGCTTTAAGTACATTAACCATTACCGAAGATAGAATGGAAGCTGTTCATTTCACTACACCGTATACCATTGAAGACGTAACATTTCTTGTGGAAAAACCAGGTATTGTTTATAATGGAATCAATATCTTCCAACCCTTCGATTTTTTCACCTGGATATGTGTTCTGATGGTTCTGATTTTTTCTCCTGGAATATGCTGGATCTTCCTGAATTTAAAGCACTCTTACATCAAATTGTTTTTTAATTTTTTTGGTTTTCTTCTCAGACAGCCAGCGAGCATAAACACTAACCCAGTTAAAATTAAGCTGTTATTTTCCCCTTGGTGTTTCTTCACATTAGTCGTGTCTTGCATATATTCATCGATAATCTTTTCTTACATGACATTACCTTTGCATCAAAAAGGTATACATAACTTCCGTGAATTATCAGAAGCAGTGAAAAGGGAATCTTATAGATGTCTAGCTGAAAAGGGCACAACAATAACAAAATACATGATTTCTGACGATGTGGAATATTTAAAGTTCCTCGGTGAATCTATTGAAACTAATAAATGGTTTTTCTACATGTCAGACACAGGAATAAGAGACATTAACATGAGAAACACTGCAATACTAAATGTGCATTTCAAGTTGGAAATGATAATTGGTTTGAAAAGTATTGCTGATTCATTTCAAATTTCTAAAGACGTATTTGCATCTTGGAAATTGGCCTTAGCAGTTCGGAAAGATTTTTGCTGCAGAAAGAAATTAAACAAAGTGATATCTAGAGTATGGAACTCGGGGTTATTTCATAAAATTAAAAGTGATGAATGGTTCAAATTATCGTTATCTGTATCTAAATCTGATGAAGTGAAGACAATGAGACAAAAAATAAAGATAAATGATATTCAAAGTTTATTAATAGCCCTTTGTGTGGGTTATATTATATCTAGCTGTGTTTGCATTGGGGAAATAATTTATTTCCATATAAAACGATTTTATTTTAATGACTGATTATATTTGATAGTATGTAAGTATAAATGTTTTACAAATATTTTAGTTTTTCTTGTATAATATATTTCAGATTGTATTGAATTCTTGCTCAGAAAAAATATTCTGCAAAGTTTATAATTAAAATTTTATACTAGCTTAGGATGTGTGTTCAATTTTATTTTCTTCGTGCATTTAAAAATAGCATCTAAAAGAGGTATTACCATTGTTTATTTTTTAATAATAATGAGAAAGCACTGTAGCTTTTCACAAATATACCCTTTTTTTACAAAAGGACTATCTTCTATAAGAGAGATGCCAAGGTGAGATATTTTAATTAATTTAATAATTTTTTTAAACAGCGTACAGTGAAGGTATGTTAATCAATGAACGCCATTAAAATATCTCATTCAATAAAATCATTCATTTTTTTGAAAGACAGGTTGATAATATTTAGGATTTTAAAAGGAAGCATTTTTGCTTCAAATAAGTAAGAAATCAAAACGAGAAAAAAACCTTGTAATAGAACAGTTATAAATAAAAGTAATATGATTAAATAATATTCCTTTCTAGTTTAAAAGTTTAGGAATTTAAATAAACCAGAGCATTTACAAAAAAAAAAAAATTCTATTCACATTTATAAACATATGATAGAGATTACATTTCAAAAATAAATTATGATCTTCAAGTCTTTTATATTAAATTTTCGCGTATGTACTTAAAAATATATTATATAAGCTCAGGATTTTTCAAAACATTTAAACAATTGATTTGGAAATTTATTTATGGCCTTCAATTGATAATATTTACAACTTAAAAATGATAAGGAAATATGGTTTTTTAAAAAAACAAAAAAGTCTTCTGCATAATTCTCAATTTATAAAAAGCTTTTAGTTATATTTTCGAAATTATAAAAATTTAATTTACCTTACTATTTAAAATATTTTGAAACTATTTTCCATTTAACTGAAAATAAAAAGGTTCAATATATTATTACTACTGAAAACCATGTATTGAAATATATGTATAATAGAATTTAAGTTTCGTAGCTACATATTTTGAAATACTTACTCTATCATATTTATCAAATGACTCATTTTCTTGAGAAGTTAAATGGCTCCTTTCCTTTTAGAAGTTTAATGAATTTTTTTGAATCTCAATATTATCAAAATAAGAATTCAAAAATTAAAATATGTTATTCTTTTAAAATATGAGTGCTAAATAAAAGCATTTGAGCATATTTTTATATTACAGAAAATAATAAATAAAAAAATAAAATAAAACAATAAACAAATATTTAAAAACTATGTCGCATTGATTTTTTGAAAATTATAATAATACAATTAAAATCGATTGCATGACGAAGAATAAACTGAAACTCAATCATTTAAGCTAAGCATATAACTGAATTAACTAATTTTAAGACTTAAAGAACATAGAACACAGTTTCATTGCTAGCTATATTTTAGAAACATATAAAATAATTTTTCAGAAACTTGATTAGTTGGCATTCTTGAAAGAAATAATGTACATAAAAGAGTTTTTTTCAAAATCGCAAAATTTATTTTTTAGTGATTTTTCAAATATGAGTAATAAATACACAGGTTTAATATGGCTTTTAATTATATTTGAATTTTCTATTTTAATAAAACTAGCAAGTTGTTTTTTTTTTGAGATTATTCTCCATTTAAGTAATATTTTTTACTGCATTTTCTGATTTCTAAAATCACATAACCTTAACTTTAATTGTCTGTGAATATTGATTCAATTATTGACAATACTTCAATTTCAAATGCTTTCATTTTGGCATTTAACATTTCATTTAGTCAATTTAATATTTATTTACATTTTAAAACTTAACAGTAATTTCCTATTAAAGATATGTAATTAAAGGAAAACTGGATTTTACAAAGCACATTTTAAGCAATATAATTGCGAACAATATTTAAATAAAAATATTACTGAATAACATGCTTTAGCGTGTTTTATGTATGTTATTACAATGAATACTTATTTTATTTTAAACATAGGATTAACGTTTGAAACGACAATAGGTATTTGAATATTTTTAATTATGAAATTAAATTAATATGTCTTATTGTGTTATCTATATGAT
Source organism: Trichonephila clavipes (assembly GCA_019973935.1). Taxonomy (NCBI): domain Eukaryota; kingdom Metazoa; phylum Arthropoda; class Arachnida; order Araneae; family Nephilidae; genus Trichonephila; species Trichonephila clavipes. The sequence goes on along the minus strand of BMAU01000704.1, from coordinate 112,572 downwards.
ATTTAATCATATCGCGGATTATAAATTTCAAAATGCAAAAATTGAAACAAAAACATTAAGAAAAGCAATTCTAAGAGGTGAATAAGATGTATCGTAATGTTAAAATTAAGCATTTTATAAGCTGATCATCAGATAGATGAGAGACGACGTATCTTGAGAATTAATCTGAAATAGGAGTAAAAAAATTTCTTAAATAATAAGAAACAGATGTGAAATTAAAGAGATCTTGAATTACGATATTTTTAATGAGATTAATTCTCAGAATGTATGTGTGTGTTCAAAGGTATAACAATAGTAATCAAAATTGGAAATAGCTATTTTTGTATTTAAATAAATTTAATTTTAATTATTTAACTATTATAATTGAAATAATTTATTTAATTTATAAATAAATATATTTGTCCAAGATTATTAGAAAAACGCATTACTTTAATGAGTAACATTAAACTTTTGATATAAGTATTGTTTCCACTTTATATGTATCACTTTTTTCAGTTTAGTCACTAATTAATAATATATTGTATGCTTTGTGATTTAATATGCCTAAAAAGTCCGTTACATAAAACATATTTAATTATTTCATATTAATTGCATGATTTTAAGGCTTAAAAGCTTATTAAGTTTGTGTGAGAGAGTTTTAAAATTTATTTATTTTTTTTTAAAAAATCAGCTACTTTTTTTTAAATAAATAATGAAATAAGTTATCTTTCGTTCTATTTCTTAAATTTAGTAAGAAATAAATTTGGAGGTAATGGTATTTTTTCTGAAATATAAGAAAATGCATGAATGATAGTTTATTCCTTTTATTATTTGTGAGTATATACGAAAATATAAATAAATTTAACACTAAATATACATTACAATAATTGGCAAATTTTATTGACACTTTTAAAAAATCATTCCAAAATATAAATATTATTATCGTATACATTATATATTTTTTAAAATAAAGTTTCAATTCAAATTCAGAAATTGAGTTTTTTACAGATTTTGGATTTTTTCCTTAAATAAACTGCACATGGAAAACTCTACTTCTAAAAGGAATCCTGAAGCAAACTTTTATGCCTCAACTTTTTTTCTTATAAATTTTAATGCGATGTTAAATTATAATAAAGTATTGTCTCACTTGAGAAAATATTAATGACGAAAACTATATCACACATTTAAGCAGATGAATAAAGAAAATTAATTATTTGAAAAGCTTAATCACAGTATCAATACTTAAAGTATTATAGCAGGTAAAGGACTGTTTGTTTTAATAAACTATACTGAAGTATTGAAAAAATATGATACAATTTAATATTATTCAGAAATAAATCTTTCATTATATTCTTTTAAAAATATTTAAATATTTATTTTTATGTTATTTCCAAATTATTCTTTTAATCTGATAACTAAGATAATACACGAGTAAATTTTTTCTGATTAAAATGCACAATTAGGCTTCATAATTGCCCTTTTTTAGAATTAAGAGAAAATTTAAAAGCAAATTCGTTAATATTCGTTATTAAGAGCGAAGGGAGTCCATTAGGGAATGCTAAAGAATTTTAAGGTACCATGTCAAATTAAAAGGCAAATGATACGGGTAATAACTGAATACGAATATTGTAATTTTTGTAGTGCAGCCTGTTTCGAAAGGAATATGGATGCTTACATTGACTTGTTAACTGAAAGAATACGATAATTTCACTAAGCGATTAAAATATGTTCTAAACATAATTGGATTTTAAAGCCTTTTTTTCATGTAGACCCAGAAGAATTATCAAAGTTCGAAGAGAAGCCTCCAGAATCCACAATTACCGAAAGAGTAAAAATAAAGTTCAAAATTGGGTACCATAAGTTTTTTAAATTTAGAAACCCATTACGAAAACTTATCCTAAATTAATGAAAATAGTACAATAGGTTTTTTTATAGAACTTCTATTATTCCTTTTTTTTCGGGGGAGGTTAACTTGGGTTCAAAACTGTAACAAATTACAGTTCTTTTTAAGGGAATGGATGTTATAAATGTGAGATAGTTTGTGATTGCAATGTGTATGTACTACTGACCATCAAAGCTGGAGCATAACGATTGCTGGATGATAGAAGCATCAAATTATAAGATATGCAAATAATTAGTATTTAAGCGAAATCGATCGATTAAAGGAAGATGCTTGCATTGTTAAATAAATGATTAAAAATTACATGTTCTTTTAAATATATATATATATATACGTGATAACTGTTATTGTCTAGCTCTGTCTACTGCTCTGTCTGAACAATAAAAGGGAAATTTATTTTTGAGATCATAAAATTATCTAGCTTTTCACTCTGACTAAGTTAACTAGAAAAAAATATTTTCTTTTCTTAAATTCATCTTTTACTAATATAGAAATCAATTGAAATATAAAACATTTCACTTTATGAACTGATGATCATTTGTATAAGTACACAAACAGGATATATTTTTTCCCAAATATATTATAACTTGATCCACATTAGATTAAATATTTTAGATTAAGATGTAATGCTTTTTTCTAACTTAATTTTTTTATGATTTTTATTCTGTTGAGAATATTACCTGATGTGTGTGTGTGATTAAAAATTAAAACTTAGGTTATACGTAAAGTTAAGATGTTAAAAAATATATCACTTAAGAAAAAATATAAGATAAAAACATAACAAATCTATCACACACAATAAAAAAATTAATTATTTCTTAAAATAACCCAACGTGAAATGAACAATCATACTTCACATGTTTCTGAAAATTATGTATCGAAATAAACACTGCAATGATTTTTTACTTTTATTTATAATTCACAATTCACTGGAAAATATCCGAAGTTGTAAGTATTTATAAAGATATTAGACATTTATAAAAAGAGAGGAATATTCAAGACAGAATTTATACAATAATTTTAGTTTGACAAAAAAAAAAGGATATTTTAAACACATCTAAAGAACATGAAATAACATTTTTTCAAGTGTATAAAGTAGTCATTTAGTTGTATAAAGTATATAATATTCAAATTACAAAGAAAATTATTTTGCTTTCTTTTTACAAATTTTTGAAAAAAAAGAGACTCTAAAAATAATTGGATGGTATAAATGATTTCGTAAGAAATGAACTAGGGTTCGAGGAACAGTTAAGCCACTGTCATCAGTAAGGACAGAAAGATTACACCATAATCGCTCTTGTTGAGTATGTTCGTAATATTATGGAGTCATTCTGTCTATAATATTAAAAGAGTAAGACTTTCTCAGGAGAATGATAATGTGTTAAGAATAGGTGATTGAACTTCGCGTGATGAAAAGAAGTAAAGACGAGAGGGAAGGGAGGTGAATAAATCGATAACGACGTTATACTTATACAAAAAAGGTACTCACTAGTTTGCTAACAATTTTTTTGTTCGAATTGATGTGTTCTATTTACGGAAATAACTGAAATATTATGTTAATATCACTATTATTTTATTTTTAAAGTTTTTATACACTTTTAAGTAGTTAAATATGTAGGTGATTTTAAAAATTAATTGAAACACACGAGAGGAAATAATGATCTACAGTAGAGCTTTTGAAATAAGATTGTAATTTTTTTCTTAAAATTAAAATGCCTGCCTATTTTCTATTGATCGAAGTTATGAACAAGAGCTTAAAAAAATCATACGTTCCTTATGAAACTGTTGGAATGTAGCATTTCTCAGAGACACTTATTATACTTTTTCATTCATATTTGCTTCCACCAATGCGTCCCCTGGATTAAATATAGTTATAATGAATATACGATATAAAAAAACAATACATATAGTTGCTAATTCTCTAGGAATTTTAGCTCTATTAATAGTGGATGGTACTATTGTACTTTTCAGAGACTTACATTCAGCAATAGAAGTCGTACAACACAGCAATCAAAACCACAAAATTGCTCATGGGGAAAGTGTAGCATGTTCTAAAAAATAGTTCTGTAAAACGTTTTTTATTATGCATTATATGTTTCAGAATACTCATGCTTATCCATATATCATAAAACTCTTTCACATGGAAAAAGATGAAACAGAAATATATTATATATATTTACAACTTCCCTAAAAAAAGACGGAGATAACCATACCAGTAAGTTCGAAGGTCAGCTAAAGTAATATTTTAGGTTAAAAGAAACGTAATAAAAAATCTCTTATCGTTAAAAGAAACATTTAAAAAATCTCTCATCGTTCTCATATTGACCGCAAAGCAAACATTTTTTTAACTTGGTTATAGGATCAAAGATGGCTAATGAGCGTTTGAAGTGAAATCTTTTATTTTTGATGATCACCAGATGATAAAAATAAGTTATATCAGTGTAAATGTGTATTTTTTATTATGTCAGAAAGCATTTTGTTTTACTTCATTCCAAAAAATTTTTTAAAATTTTTTATTTTCAATATGCTCGCGCCCCCTCGCAGGGTTACCACGCCCCCCAGTTTAAGAAACACTGGCCTAACTTGTAATTGAACCTTTAGCACAATAGAAAATTTAAGAAATATGCATATTAATGAAGTCTATGCAGACAAATCTGTCTTAAATATACGCGTGTTAATAAATTCTGTTAATATTAGCTTAAAGTTTTAACGCACGCAATTATATGATCTTAGGTTCTCTTGAAGTAGCCTACAAGTTGAAGAGAAGTACATTTTCTTTTTTAAAATAATCATACTTTGCCAAGGAGAATTTTCAAGGAATCTCAAGAAAAGTATTGGAAACATGTATCGTTTTCTAAGACAGCTTGTTCTGGTTTAGTGTTTACAAATATGCAATATTATTTTGTGTAGAACTAGAGGTTAAAAGAATTAGTTGAATAATACGTAATAGTTATAATAAAATACGATTTGAATTTATAAAAAAAATTAAGTAAAAAATAAAAAAAAAAGAATGAATAGTGAAAAAAAATTTCTTGAATATGTTGAAGTATACTTTAATATAAAGAGTGAAACCGTTAAATCATTCTAACGTTCTTTTTTCTAAAATCATATTTTGCTAAAACTTATACTGAAGAGAATTTATTGCAATCTTCTACTCTAAACGAAAAAACTACATAGATTATTTTTATTTACATAGCGAAAGAAAATGAGAATATTAATAATTAAATTTAACGAATTTTAATAACTTAATGTAAGATATCACAGATAAAAATGATGAAACAGCAAATGGTCCGTTGAGGTTGAGAAAAAAATAAATCTTAAATGTGTCTAATTCAATTATAATAGTAGAAATATTAAATACAATTCAAAAAAGAGGAAGTAAATGCCCTTTATGTAACAATGTATGCCACGATTAATATGTATACATAATTAATAATAATAATATACAGGGTGGCCCAGAATACCATGTGCAAACTTGGAGGGGTGATAGTGAACGTCCTGAGGTTCCATAATTACTTAGGAAAGCATGGGTGGTAACGTAACCGTAACGAGATAAAGAGACAAAGACTGTAAGGCAACAATGCAGAATGAAGTGTAAAACGCTTTATTACAAAAACAGAAAAACAATAATAAATTAAAGGTATTATATGAAAGCATCCCAGGAGGTGTTGGAAATTGCTGCCATTGGCATGTATGCACATGCGACAGTTATGCGAGCTGGATTGGCGACCTGTAAAAAAATACCGGGTGTTTCACGCATCGTGGTAGTAGCGATATATAATCATGTCACCAGGTCCATTTCAGAATTGACGGGTGTGTCATTAATCGTGGCTCTGAAAGATTCATGTTCCGCAGGTTCTGATGCACCCGAATAAACGTTTGATTATTGGTTTTCCAGCCTCGTTGGATACATTTCACCATACAGCCGAATACCAACACGTCCATTTCCAAATGCTAGGTCGTAGATGAAGTGGATGTCCACAATCTCGGCTTTTGTATAAAGAATCATGTTAATCGCACGTTATCCATGTCTGAAATGAGGAAACCACATTTTCCGACCTTGCGAGCTCACTACTTATCGCTTTCCTCCCATGCTTTCCTATGTAATTATGGCTCTTCATGATGTTCTCTACCTCCCCTCCACGTTTGCATACGGCATGCAGGGACACCCTGTATACTAAATAGCTATAATTCTCTCTAAATAAGCATAAACAGAAGTATATAAATATACAGTATTGTAAGAAAGCAGTAGCAACAGTAGTACAATAGACAACTCTCAGCCTTCGGAACTAAGAATGCAGGTTTAAAGAATGTTTTGAGGCTTGTCAACTTTCTTCTGCTTATACTACTACTATATATATACACACACACACATATATATATATATATATATATATATATATATATATATATATATAATATTTTTATAATATTTCTGGAGATTGGTTTATTTAAACGAAGGCGAACCAAAGGTAGCTCGTGGCGAGTGATTCTTGTATGTTGATACATTTTCTATGGAAAGATCGATGAGGCAGTCTGGTAAATTAGTAAATCCAATTTATTGAATATCTTGAAACACCTAGGTATATTAATTACGAGGAACATGGACGACACAACACACAGACAAAGAAACTGTAACACACAACACAAAGCAGCCGGCTACATGACTACAGAGAAACGAGCGAAGAGAGGCGGGATTTCCAGAGACATCGGTTTTTATACCCACCCGACGGTGAAGACCACGTGACATTTTTGTAATAAGAGCTCTGATTGGTTACAATGGGTGGGAAAGGGATTTATGATGTAATATTATTAGTTGATTACGATTAAGATCAAGGTGTTAGTTTCGAACCAAATAATTAAAAGATTATTTGAATATTATTAAACATAGTTAATTAAAAGGATGCTTGGGGGAATTATTACATATATATATATATATATATATATACATATATGTAAATACATTGTGTAATTTAGCTAGTGTGAGCAGACATTTCTGAACAATGTTTCCCTCTATTTTTGTCTCTGGTTTTTTTTTCTTCTTACGTTTTATTTCCGCTTGATAATTTCAACTAGGCATAATGAGAAGCAAGATATAAATGAATTTTTTAAAAAATATAATTAGTAAATTTATTTTTATTAGTTTGAACATGTTTTCGTCAGCTTTATTTAAACAAATATCACCACATTGACTACTCGATGGAGACGTTTTTCCAGCTTAGGTATTAAATACAAGATGTGTCAAGTGTTTTAATTTCCTATTAGCCTCAAAACGACGTTTGCTAATTTCCTTGAATTAAAAATTAAATACATTTTAAAGTACCCATTAATTTTTTGTACTTAAAAAATAATTTTATACCTATTGTTTTCAACTTTTTAGATTTTATGCATATATTTCCACAATTTTTTTCTGCCAAGACTTTGTATTTAGTTTTTGGTTTACTAAAGGCTACTCGAAAAATGAAAGTGACTTTGTAAATGATAAGAGTGAAATGTAATTTGTGATTACTGATTCAATCTAAATTGTTTGTTTAGCGTTTATTTGAAGAAACCTCTATCCATTTAAACACAAACCAAAAATGTTTTCTCGAAGTAAAATGGATATTTTTAGAAATCGTAAAATACAAGTAAACATTTTAAGTTTTTTTCTTTTTAGATTGTAATATTTACTTCATCTCTTCTCCATTGTAATACCTAATAATGTAATACCTAATAATTGAATAAAAGCATTCGACAATGGGCAAACTAATGAATTTGTATTTTTTAACATTTTATATATTTAACTTAAAACACTTTCTTAATTCGTTAAAATAAAATATCTTTCTTTAACTTCTGAAGACTCGTTTTTATTCACCTTAATGTTTCCCCGCATGAGTTTTACTTTTATTGACATTTATATTTCTATCAAGTTGTTTGGAATGAAACTATTGGAAATAGTTGCATATTTCTACACAAAGATTTGTAAAACTGTTCTAAATAAAATTTAGTAGAATTCAAGTGATTTTATAAGACTTATTACTGTTATTGAATAAACATAATAATTTGTAAGACGAGCACAATTTCAATGAAGTTATGATTTGTTTAATTATTACACCATAAGCTAAGGTATCATTCCTAGTACTATTTTACCAAAGTAATCAGACTTTTTTGAAGTAGATATAATACATGACATTTAGATAAACCACATAAATAGCTACGTTTTACGAACATCTAAAACTTACACTTTTAAATGGTAAAACGCAGAAAAACAAAGATGAAAGCATGATCATTTTTGCTAAATTTTAGGAAAAAGGGATACTATTAATTACTTGAGAGAGTTAAATCAAACCCCCCGTGGATTAGCTGTACAATAAGATTATTGCTAAAGTTTAGGGTATTTTATCAGCATATATATTTTATGTGGGGATAGGTATAATTATCGACGTATCAAATTTATAATCTGCAAATTTAGAATACTAAGGTAATTCTTTTAATATTAATTTTAAGTGAACAAGAAACAAAATAATTTTAAATGTTTTAGCTTTAAAACTATGCATTCAAATAAAAAAAATTTTCTTTGACGTAATCAGAAGCAGTATAAATTGCAGAATAACATTTTGCTAACTTATATATGTGACTGTTAAAATTACGGCTTTGACTACTGCTCCTTTTTACTAACAAAAAAAGAGCAATTTTACTTTTGCACTTATTGTGTAATTATTAGTAAATAATATTTTTTATCTGTCTAAGGAAATACAATTTGAGATTTCGTAAAATAATAAGTAAAAATGAGATCTGTGATTCAAAAGAAGATATTATGAACAATATGTTTTTTTTAATGTACAAGTATTTGTGTTCAAAAAAGATTGAGCTGTATCTTTACTGAGTGCCTTAATAAAGTCTGATGTCATCGATGAGAATATTTTCTCAGTGGTAAGTCATAAAATCAAATCAAGATTTGTTCTGCGAATGCATCATTTTCAAATTAGCATTTTGAAACAAAAATTCAAATATTTTACATGTAAAAATCCTTTTTTTTAACTAACCTTAAAAACTGCTCTAACTTAATTTTCAATAAATAATTCTTATTCGATATGAACAGTAGAATGAGAAAGCTTTTTTATATTATTAAGAAGCTCTTAAAGAAGCAGATTTGGAATATATTTTTTTAATTTTTAAAATGTACATATTTCATATAAAGAGAAATAAATTTGCAGATGAATTTATAAATGTATTTAATGTATAAATGTATTAATTGTATTATATTGTGTAAAGATACGAATTATTTACATTACACTCTTTCATGGAGTTTCTGTAATGTTTAAACTTCTTTTAAATGTGTTACATTTTTACTTTTTTATAAATTGTTATCTACCCTGTAAATTAATAAACTCAACTCAACTGCATGATATACCATGAGAGACAAGGTCTACTGTACTCAACTCAGTATACGCGACCTTGGGCTCTGAGGTGCATAGCTGATGTTCCGGTCAGGTGGTCAGTCTGATGCGAAAGCCCCCAGTGTTAAGTTCCCAAGCAAGCTTGATACTCATTTTATCGTCCCATTGAAGGGATGAAAGGAAAATTGTATATATTAGAATTATATCTTCTTTTAAAATATATTTGAATATAGCAGATAACATTTATTTCACAGGAAAATATTGACAAATAAAAGAAGAGTGCAATCTATCACACGTTTCTGAATGTTATTTATTTTATTTAACTTATATTTATTGTGTATTTTTATACTATTCATTAATAAGGTAGTTTAATCTGTATGTTAAACTGTAGCATTATTTTGTTAGACATTTAAAAAGTCGGATCCAAATTTTTATGATCTCCTTGTGTTGTTTTTCCAATCCCGTTCCATGATCTCAATGAAAGTAAGCACACCGATTCGAACCCGATCTTTTTGAGTTTCGTGATTTGTGGTTGGCAGCAACTGCAATGCAAATCGAGCGAGTATTTAAACGCGGCTCATGTTAGTTTTTCTAGAAGGAAGGAGAAACAGAAATATAAGAAGTGTGTGAGTGGTTTAATTCTTAGAGGGAGAGAACGGCTGGTTGGTAATGCAACTGCAGGTTGCATCACCATTTTAGATTAGAAATTCATTTTACAATATTAGAAGACGGTTCGAATCGGATGTCTCTGGTTATGTTGCTTTTTGAACTTATTGTTTATTTTATCGCTCCAGTAACGAGCAGAGTGACTTTATGATTGATTATTAAAGGCCAATTTTAAGAAACTGTTTTTCGTCTTCATGCCTCCTCGACACATAAATTTCACTGCTAGGTTTGCAAAATTTAAATTAGTTTACCAATAAGTGTAACAAATTTGGTTACGGGCCCAGTCCATGTACTGTGTCGAGACAGGCTAAGCAGTTGAACCAAGCCATGAATTTTGTCTATTTAAATACTGTTCCAGTCTATTTTTTATGAACTCTGTTGCTAGTACGCTAAATCGAGTAACTGATATGGAGTTTAACAACCAGATATCAGTGTTGACTCAACATAACTGGAACACATGGAAGCATGATATGCAAGTACTCTTAATGCATTATGGTTGCTGGCAGTTTATAATACAGACCAAGCCAGAGCAACTTGATGAAGAGGCAACATACAAGGAAAAATTAGATCTACAACTTCGTAAGGATAGATGTTATACGTTGATCTATACTAACATCAGTTCAGATTTGAAAAATCTGATAACGGAAACAACTGACGGAGTAGCGGCATGGAAGATATTAAAAGATCACTTCGAACCAGTCACAAGAGCAAGAGTAATTCAACTATTAGATCAATTTGGAACAAAATACCAACCAGGGGAAGATGTTGGAATCTTCATATCTCGTGTAAAGACAGCGGCAACCAGACTACAAGAAGCGGGTCATAAATTGGACGACCTGTACATAGGATTTCAATTAATAAGGTGGCTTCCTCAGGAATTCCAGTCTACCGTGCAACAAATCTACAGATGGAAAGAAGAGGACTTCAGAGTTGTCAAAATTGAAGCAGAGCTGATATTACAAACCAATCGTCTTCAGTTGATGAAACAAGATTTGGAGAAAGCGGAGAATGCTTACTTGAGCAGTTTCACTTCGAAGAAGTCGAAGACGTTACCTGGTGCTACGGCTGCAGCTCATGGAGATCCAAATGGCAAGAATGATTACCAAAAGAAAGGTGGTAAGGTATTTAACTGTAAAACTATTAAAAATGTTAAACAATCTATTAAGACTATAGGTCCGTGTTATGTATGTAATAAGTACGGGCATCTTAAAGTAAACTGTAAAGAGAACAAGTCTCTACAAAAATCTCCTTCAACTGTAAATGAAACTTTTAACACAGAGTTTAATATAAATTTAAGATTTTGTGAAGCTGAATGTAGTCTTTTAGAACTAGATAAACAACTCGTAACTAGTTGTATCTTATTTGAGGAAAACTCTGATAAAGGTGTTTGGGTAATAGATACTGCTGCCACGAGTCATTTTTGTAATGACAAGAGTTTATTTTTAGATCTTAAACCGATAACTAACATGAAAATGTCGTTAGCAACGGGGGATAAAAGTTGTCCCGTAGAAGGAATCGGTACACTTAGATTTCGGGTAAAATATAAGGTGAGTTTTCATGAAATAACTTTGACTGATGTATTATTTAATCCTAAGTTGAGGAGAAATTTGTTATCCGGTTCCAGATTAGAAAGTAAAGATGCGCATTTTGTGGGTACTAAAGGTAAAATTAATGTTTTTAATAAAGACTGGATAAAATTGTTCTCGGTGACACGCCATGAAAATTTGTATTTTTTTAAACCGGATCATTATATTATACCAAAGAGTAAAGAAATTAGTTTTTAGTGATGTAACCGCTAAAACAAAAAACGGATCAATAGAAATATGGCATCAACGCTTTGTCATGTTAATAACGATTACTTGGTAAAAACTAGTAAAAATGATAGCGTAAAAGGTCTCCCACGCTTAACTGATAATGGTAAGACTCATTGTATACCGTGTAAATTAGCAAAGTCCAAGAGAGTTTCATTCAAAAAGACGGGGGCCGTAAGATCAAAACGTCCATTGGAATTGTTGCATATGGAACTCTGTGGTCCAATGCCAACTGAAAGCCAAGGCGGTAATAAATATTTCTTGAGTATAATTGACGATTATTCAAGAAAGGTGACTGTATTTCCCATCCGAAATAAATCTGACGTATTTCATACGTTTATAAGATTTCAGAAAAGAGCAGAACGTTTTCTAAGTAAAAAGGTAATAGCAGTTAGAACTGATATATGGTGGACTAGAATTTTGTAATAAGGATATGGATAATTTCTTGACAGAACTGGGTATAAAGCATGAGATAACAAATTCATATACGCCAGAAATGAATGGGGTCGCGGAGAGATTCAATTTAACCGCTCCAGATGGCATCAAAACATTGCTTAAGTCTAGTGAAGTTCCCCATAAGTTTTGGGGAGAAGCATTACTTTGTTTCACTTATGCGTGGAATCGAATTTGTCACAAAGACAGTAACAAAACGCCTTTCGAAAAATATTCAGGTAGAAAACCATCGGTATTGCACCTAAAACCTTTTGGATGTTTGGCATATGCTGGTGTGCCAAAACAAATTAGAAAAAAATTCGATATGCGTGCGAAAATGGGAATTATGATGGGATACGCACACCGTACTAAGGTTTTAGAGTATGGTTGATTGATGAAAATAAATTAGTCGAGACTATTAATGTAAGATATATATTCGATGAAAATAAGAGGGGAATTAATTTTAGACAAAAAGTTAATAGTAACCTTGGATATAATTTAAACCTTCCTGATTATTATGATGATGAGGATGATTTTGATAGAGTAAAAGATTCATTAACGAGTCGTTTAGTTTCAAAAACAAGTACGGAAATGCCCTCAACATCTGAAAAGCCAGGTGTATCTTCCGATAATCATAACTTGATCCCATGTACGGAGGTTAAGTGGATTCGAAATATAGGTAGGAAAGTAACTGGATCTAACGTATATTATAGTATAGAAGGGGAAGCAACCCGATTGAAATCTTTTAACAAAATAGAGAGATACTGTAAGAGACATAATATTGAGTATGATCCTAGTTTATTTAATTTTAGAAAAGATAATACCGAATCCCAGGGATTTTCAGACTTGTCAGAGCAACAAGAAGCTCTTATAGTTGAAGTAACTATTCCTAACTGTTACAAACAGGCGATAAGATCCAGAGACGTATCTAAATGGCATGATGCAATGGATAAAGAAATTAACGTAATGAAGGAACGTAAAGTTTGGGATTTAGTTGATCATCCGGATAATATAAAAATTTTAGAAAACCGTTGGGTTTATACCATTAAATATGATGAAAATAATAAAATTGTTAGATACAAGGCCCGCTTAGTTGCGCGAGGTAACACACAATTACGAGGCGAGTCATTTGACGAGGTATTTAATCCAGTTATTAACTTTACTATTGTAAGATTATTTTTCACTATCTGTGTATGTTTGTGGAAATGGACGCATATTCAAGTATAGATATCACTTAAATGCTTATTTATATGCTAACTTAGATACTGTAATCTACATGAAACAATAAACTGGATATGAAATTGATAATAACAAAGTGTGTAAGTTACGTAAAGCAATATATGGACTCCACCAGAGTGGACGCCAGTGGTTTTTGGAATTAGAAAATAAATTAATTAAATTAAAATTTAAGAAGTTAGAGTGGGTTAATTGTGTATATATGTTTGAAGATAATGTAATTTTATTATTTTATGTAGATGACATGATTATATTTGGAAAAGAAATGGAAAACGTAAATTTTGTATTACAATTATTGCAGAAAATTTTGATTTAAAAATTATGGGTAAAACAAAGAAATTATTAGGAATAGAATTTGAAGAAATAGGTAATAGTATGTTTATACATCAGAGATCTTACATTCGAAGGTTATGTGAAATTTACGAAAAATATAAATATCCCGTAAGTTCATTACCTATATCAAAAGGTCAAGATCTTTCCAAATTAGATTCACCCAAAACTAGCGAAGAAATTTTAACAGTTCCTTATAGAAATTTAATAGGATCTTTGTCATTTATTGCTATACGCACAAGACCCGATATTATGTATGCAGTAAATGTATTATCTGAATTCCAAGCAAACCCGGGAATAAAACATTGGAATTGCTTATTGAGATTATTAGGTTATTTAAAATACACTCAAGAATATAAATTAGAACTTTCAAAAGTTAAATCATTAAAACTAAGATGTTATTAAGACTCAGAATTTGCTACAAATAGGGATGATCGAGTGTCGATGGGAGGGTTCATAACTTTTATAGACGAAACTGCAATTTCATGGCGAACTTTCAAGCAAAAATCCGTTAGTCTGTCGACCATGGAAGCTGAGTATGTTAGTTTAACAGAAGCAGCTAAGGAATTCATTTGGCTAAAGAATGTAATTGATAATAAAAGTTTAAATTTGGAATTAAGTGAAAATGTAATGTTTTGTGATAATCAAGCTGCTATAGTCAGTTGCTCAAAGTCACCGGTAGAAAATTATAGAACAAAACATATCGATGTTCGTTATCATTTTCTAAGGCATTTGATATACGACAAGGTTTTCCAAATTAAATATATAGGTACCAAAAATAATTTGGCGGACATTTTTACCAAACCCATGGTAAAGGAAAAATGGTTAGAATTTTGTAGAAAATTATTTCTTTTTAGAGAATAAGACTTTGTTTCCTTAAGATTAAAATATTAGTTTGTTTATTACAATAAAGATTGTGAATAAAATGTATTTTTTGTGTTAAATTGTATAACATGTGATTATAGATTAAAATTAATTTACTGATTTGTAAGAGATAATGGTGCGAGATTGGAAAAAGGGGGCCGATTGTTAGACATTTAAAAAGTCGGATCCAAATTTTTATGATCTCCTTGTGTTGTTTTTCCAATCCCGTTCCATGATCTCAATGAAAGTAAGCACACCGATTCGAACCCGATCTTTTTGAGTTTCGTGATTTGTGGTTGGCAGCAACTGCAATGCAAATCGAGCGAGTATTTAAACTCGGCTCATGTTAGTTTTTCTAGAAGGAAGGAGAAACAGAAATATAAGAAGTGTGTGAGTGGTTTAATTCTTAGAGGGAGAGAACGGCTGGTTGGTAATGCAACTGCAGGTTGCATCACCATTTTAGATTAGAAATTCATTTTACAATATTAGAAGACGGTTCGAATCGGATGTCTCTGGTAATGTTGATTTTTGAACTTATTGTTTATTTTATCGCTCCAGTAACGAGCAGAGTGACTTTATGATTATTAAAGGCCAATTTTAAGAAACTGTTTTTCGTCTTCATGCCTCCTCGACACATAGATTTCACTGCTAGCTTTGCAAAATTTAAATTAGTTTACCAATAAGTGTAACAAATTTAAAAATAAAACTTTTAACAACTTCCAAATTTGAGTAATTATTCAATGTTATAAACAACCAAAACAAAAGGAAGAATATGATTGTTTCATGTTATCCGTACTTCTTTATAATCAAAAATGTTTATTTCAACAGTTTGAAGTAGCCGTCCTGTAACATATGATAATGAATTTAAATGCTGTCTCAATTCGCTTTCTTATTCGACTTTGTGGATAAGATAAAAAAGGGAATTCCTCTGAAATGAATGTTTGATTCTCAAACTTGAGAAATTAAGAAAAAATGAAAAGTACCACTTTGAATTGAAAAATTGTTGCCAAAACAGTACACAATAGCCATTTAATAACAAATATTAATGGTCAAGAAAAATCACCGAAGCTGTAATTTGTCATTTTAGGAGACTGTTCTTTGTGTTTTATCAATTTGTTTCATTCTAATAATGCTCGAGAGAATTTAGATCTCTTTCCTTAAATTCAACATTTATTTTAAATTGTCTCAGAAACCTAAATGTACATGAGTACATTTTACAAAAGTATATCAAACAGAAACATATATACATATACTCGGATTACTAAAGAATATAACTTAACCAACATACTCTACTTCAGATTTAATCTAGATTTTTCCTGCTGTACCTATTCTCATATTACGTTCAATGTCGAATATTTTCTAAGCAAAGATCACCTAGCTGTAAAATTGCAATCCTGTTTCATCTCCTTTTACGGTCATAGCCCGAACTCTTTCAAGTTACTCTTCGAAACCTAAGGGAAAAAAAGCTGAACCAGAAATTATTGAAATATATGCGAAACTCAATCCCAAATTAAATGAATCTTATCTCTGTTCAAGCAAGTGGATATACGACTGTAGGTTTTCTGATAAGATCATAAACGGATAAAAAACATAATATCTGATAACTCTGCGTTCTATATTCTTAACGGCACACACACACAAAGTTAAAAACAATCTTTGTTCCTAAGACCTAACTATTACTACTAAGTTCCTAACTATTATACCACCTTCTATTTATACTTTGCCTTTTTAGTAGTGTAACTGTTTAGTATGTATCATACGTACGTAATATGGAAAAGTTGAATTAATATTTCAAAATAGTTCAATATAGTTTGAACCATTAAGATACTGTAACAATTATTTTTATCACTCCTTAAAACTGAAAGCGATTTCTTATAAATTTATGTTTTGCTTTATTTCTCGGTATTTTTTGCAATAAATAAGATTTTTTTAAATGCTTGAAATTGATTTGCTTTCGTAAACACTCTTATATTATTCAGTTTCAGAAAAGGTTTTAAAAGAAGTCAATTTTTATAAAAAAAAGTTTGAAATAATAGAACATTATTAGAATGGAAAAAAATTATAAGAAACTTCTTGGTTAAGAATAATATACACAACAATTAGACAATAGATGCCCAGATGTATCTTGTGTAAGCTCTTTTAAATTTAAAAAATAGTTTCATTTCAAGTACTTTCAATTAACTGGAAAGTATTTGAAATGAAATGAATTACTTCAATTAATTTCTTACGAAAATTAGAATACAGAAATTAATCGAAAATGGTATTCTTCTACAAAACAAATTTCTTTTGAATGATATACGATAAAATTATTCATCATGGAAAGAAATAACCAGTTTTCCTTAAAAGTACATAAATCATAATTTTACATGCATAAATGCAAAAATCAGCTATAGTGTCAGAAATAAAATTAAAATTTTAACAAATGTTGAATATGATAGCAGTGATTTTCTTGCAAACAAATAATTACCTTAACTGTTTTGAAATATATGGTTACTTTTTATCTATAGAGTTCACATATATCTCATTTTAATTCGAATATTCGAAGTTTATAAAAAATAAACTAATTTTACAATACAGTTCTTAAATCCATTTGAAGATTATTACATTCGAATTATTCAAAAAGCTTCAAATTTATACAAATAATTTATATTATTTCAGCATAGTACAACAATTTCTCTAACGGAATAACATAATTTTTTTTCTAATCAAAATATACAAATATATATGAGTAAAAAGTTAGAAGAAAATTATTAGAAAGATGAATCTAAAAATCTAACATAAAATAGAAGATAATGGTTGAGAGAGAAAGATTTCCAAAAATAAATTTTAAATCAAAATGCTTGCAATCCTTGAATCATTTTAGTACAAATGCATGTTTAATATAAAAAGAGAACTAAATTTACATTAAATTCCGATTACCCTGGAAGAGAAATTTTATGTATAATATACATGAACTTCTCTCTTCACACACACGCGCGCGCATACCCTTTTATAATATTAGAATGTTTTTAAAATAGTTCTAATACACCATAAAAGGATGGAAGAAAAAGAGAAAACCAAATCTTCATGTCTTGTGTAATTACAAGAAAAAGATTGCTTGAAAACAATTGTCATTTCAACGATTTTTTTAATAAAAAATACATATTGGAGCAATTTGTGTAGGTATACTACATACTGCACGCATCCGTATAACATATTTAAAATTGAACATAATACGCCATATTTAGTTTTGTTTTTGTTTTTGACCAAAGTTTTAATGATTTTATAGCTGTGCAAAATAAGATAGTTTCATTAAGAGAAATGAAAAAAAAAAAAATTGCATCAATTTTACTTAATAAGAAACTTGTGATTAACGATGCTAATTAATTCCCGTTTAATTTTGAAAATGATAAATTGTATGTTACAACTGCTAAAATTAATAATTGAATAACAAATTAAACTAATCCCAAAATACAGTAATAATTCATAAAATAAATATTTATAGAATACCTGAATGTCATGAATGAAGAGAAACTTAAGCTAACAATTACTCTATGAAAAATACTTTTTTACTACTATTAGTACTACCATGGATATAAGTTTTAGACACCTTTTAAAAATACTTCTGTCTATAAAATATTGAGGTATTGTAAAAATCTAAAGCTGCAGGGATATAAAATAATATTTTTTATTTGGAAAGATCAATGTGCTTGGTTGAGACTGCTTTGACCTTAATTATGCTATTAATTCCTTATCGCGTGAGGTTCACACTATCTTATGTGGCATTCCTTTTTATTTATTTTGTTCCTATCTTGTTGCCGGACGCTTTTTAATGTCTCCTTTGAAGTAATTAGATACAGCATTACTTCACGTTTAATAATATTCCAAAATGCTTCACTGTGTTTTGATTTTGAGATAGTTTGTATCCCGTCAGGGGATCTATGCTCTTGTTCATTAACCATTTCATAGTTGTAGTAGATTTATATGGCATTTTGCATTATTGCTGGAATTCAATCCCATTCATGCGTACATCTTCATAAATCTGGGAAAGTTATGACTGCATGACTGAGTACATTTATGTAATGGTTATAGTTCATCGTTAATTCCTTCATAAACGATCATTTGTTCCAAACCATTGGATAGATTCCATTAACGAGGTTAAAACATTGTTTTGGTTCTGTTTAAGAATAAGTACATTCTAAGATACCCTAATCGCTCTTCGTCTCAAATTTATCTCAACGAATGTGCATAAAAACTCTAAAATAGTATAACAACATTTGTAAATAATTGTGTAAAGATATTCTAGAATATGTATATGCGTTTGACACTCACACTGAATTTTCTTAATAAATGCAAGTTAACTGAGTATCTGAAATATTAGATTTGTCTGACCACTAAATATAATAATAATATTTTGTATGTATTGGTGTTTAAGTGTAAATGTAAACTATATGCAGTGTGTGTCAATGACGCAGTTAAAAATTTCAGGACAGTTAGAATACCCCTAAATGATGGGAAATCCTATATGAACGCATGTTAGAGAGAGAGGGAAAGTTTTCCTGGCGTAGTAGATACCACGCAAAACACAAGAATATGTGGAGAAGGCATGCTTACTATTCTTAGTACATCAAAAATATTGGCAAGGCTTTGGTTGATGTATGTGATAGATGACGCTAAGTAAACCGAATCATGGGATGATGGTGCCTCCACGCATGCAGTTTTTGCTGCCAGACTCGCTATGAAATTTCATTGACAAAGTGGGAATAGAATGGAACGTTACACGAACACTGAGTTTGTAGATTTGCATCTGGCATACAGAGTCTCTGATTGCAATGGACTATATGTCTCACAGTGCTTGTATGCTCACCTTTACCTCAGGGAACCAACTCCTAGCCACGCTTTAATATCCGCTTTCATCGGAGATTGTCCGACAGCGGATCCTTTTTCCTGGATAACAGGGGCGTGAGCGAAGTGTAAGAATGCCAAACAACCAGGAGGCTGTGTTTGACCTTGTACAGAACAATCCCAACGACATTACGCAGGAGAACACCAGTCTGTCGGGATTCAATGCTCCAGAAATGTGATTTTTACATCACGGCCAGTTTCGTAATTTCAAACCCCTACTTTGATGACTAACACCGTCTTCTTAATGCCATTTTTTCTTAGTTTTTTTCTGTTCAAAGGATAATAGACATGTTTTCTCCTCTTATTCATGTCATGACTTTATTGTGTTTTGGGCCGTTACTATTGCGCCCGGAAAGCGTTGCCGTTCGACCATGCATTCTCGTGTGATTTCTCATCGTCTAGTTGTATTCTACCTTTCCTTAAAGTTTGTAACCGTTGTACTGCCATACCCTGTATTTCTAGTTTCGGGAAGAAACACTGTTTTTATTACTCTCTTTTCAGCCTGAAAGTTAAAATACTTCAAGTTTTCTTCTAACGGTTCTAAGAGAAAATTATGTGTGTGTTTCTTTCTATTTTTAATTAGTGATAAATCAACAGCCATCTTAGATGATGTTCGATTGTAATCTCTCAAAGCAGCTGTTTTCAAAGATTGATCTTCTCCGTCTGTAGCGATCTCCCCCCCCCCTTTCCTACTGTCTCGAAACTCAAAAGTGAAACAGAGATTTCACAAGATGTTTGGTAGTATATTGAACAACATAATTTGAAGATATAAAGCTTTATAAGTTTTTACCCGTTCGATTGAAAACTATATTTTGAACTGTTGTTAATGCCTAAGTTTATTGTCTTTTGACATTTTCAAAATTTAAAAAAAAATACTTAAGTGAAATTCGCAGAACTTGAGTGGGGATATGGAAATCAAAAGGAGATAGTACAGATTAATTCTTATTCCAAGAAGAAGCAAATTTTGCTTTATAGGTTTGCGATGGTATTTTATTGACTACTAACTGCATCACGTTTGTTTACATTGTGATCTAAACTTCATATTAATGCTGCAATGTACAAATACAATGATCTCAAATAACACTTTCCCACAGTCAACATAAGAAAAAATTTTCTGCCTCATAGTTTTGTCTATGGTTATAGAGTTCGCATATTTGCAATATTTCTCTCTTTTTCTTACAATATGCATTTATTTTAACAATCTTATTATTTTTTTAATCTGATGAAAATTAGCATTCATATTTTGCTCTAATTGATTTAGCTTATTCTAAACCCTTTTTCATAATTCAAATAATTTACTTCTTCATGTAATGTAACCTGTATATTGTTTTAACTCGGTTTTTATTTTTATTATATTTCTGTCAAATAAATGTCTGATTGATTTAAATGTTGTTGAGGGGTAACTGTAAGACACATTATGTGCAAAAATATCTAAATATGTATATATAAATATCTAAATATGTATATGTACTGACATCCTTATCACTAAACATTTTTGCAATTCTTCACTGATTTCAAATTTCTGGAACTAGAAATTTAATTCTTACACAGCACATTTGAAAAAACAGTTTTATGTTATATATTTTAAATAAAAACTTAAAAATATATAACAATAGATTTTAATCAAAAGTATGAATATACAAAACTTTTAATGCAAACTACTTTACATTTCTGCAAAAATTGTTAAAATTACGAGGCGTGTCCAGAAACTAAGTATTGTTTCGTTCTACTGCAACCACAGCTGTAGTAACTCAGCTCAACGCATGCGCACAAGAGTCTCTGGTTGCTTGTCAGTTCATTGACGTCATTCTAACCGGATTGTTTTTTTTTATACGTGTTAGTAAGCGTACAAAATGTTTAAGACGATTGCTGATCCCATTGACTGGGAAGTGCTTTCTGTAATACTTTTTTTGAACGCAAGGAATGTTCAGCCAATTGAAATTCATTGTTAAGCTGCCGAGATTTATGGAGAAAATGTAATGAGTGATGGAATGTGAGAAGTCTTTTGTTGTCAGTGAAACTAAGACAGTTCGAGTGAGTGTTACATAGAAAAAGGAAGGAGAAACTTTGCGAAAATAGAAGGCTCAGAATAAGATTGCTTTGCGATAAGTTTCCACATAGCTATTCAGCAGTGACTTTCTTTCTTCACTGACAGCATCTTTCTTTGAAGAAGGTAGAAACATTTTAGTTTCTCGATATCACAAACTTCTGAAAAATGGTGTTAATTATATGGAAAAATAGTTTCCAATTTGCCCTTTTATGTAAAAGTAAATTTTGTTTCGGAAAAAGATTCTTTTATGCGGTTTTTTTTCCAAAACGGTACTTAGTTTTCGAACAAGCCTTGTATATATGTTTGTACGTTTATAGCATATTCCATTATAATAATTATAGAAAATTTATTACTTTATATACATTTTTATTAACAAAAGAATATAATTTCAAGAAATATTACATATATTTCGAGAAAATATATTATCTAGGAAAACCAATATCTTAAAATTTTTAAGTAATTAAGAGAATAATTCCATATACACACATATAACCAACGCGTGTTATCATTACAACTTTATGAAGATTTAGTTCTACCGTTGGTATCATTAGGATTCGATTTAAGATCAGTGAAAGTGTCAAGTCATTTGCACATAAAAAAATACTTGTCATATCGAGCAAAAAAAAAAAAAAAAAATTGATACTTTAGACATATTACGGACATTAGAGTGAGCTGATTTTTTTATAAATCCATGTATTTTGAAAATTTTTCTTTCTGCTTAGCTATGTAAAACAATAATAAATAAAAAAAGAAAAGAATTCAAGTTAAAAGGAACGTCTTTTGTTCACTCATCACATTTTTAATTAACCTACGAATATCGTAATAATATTGTCTTAAATGTGAAGGTTAGTATTTAAGGAATGATAAAATACATCGAAACCTGCAAATTCGAAATATTTACTGTTTGTGTCAAAATCTTAAAATTTATTTTTTTGTAGAATTAATCATATTTTATAATTTTAGTTGATTTTATTTTTTACACTTAATATAAAAAGCACAATAAATGATAAACATATTTTTCACTTTGAATATTTTTACCCTGCAGATGGACCTATTATTAAATATGGTGCATAATGTTATGTGGAATTTTATTCAAATCATGCACTTAAAAATTAGATTTTGAAGTAAATTTGAATAATAATTTTGATAAAAACTGTCGACCTGCTGATTTTTTCTCTCTTGTTTGAACATCGGACAATCTTTGAGATGCTGGTTTCACAAGTTTGACAAGCATATTTTTTGATAAAAATATGACTTTTGAGCTTTTTGCACGAAAAGTAAATATTTTGAAGTTGCATGTTTCAATTTTTCCCTTGCTCCTTTTTGAAAAGTTAACATCAGAAACCATTGCGTTATAACATTGATATGTTAAATAATTATTAAAAAAATATTAAAAAATGTAGGATTTTCGAATTTTTCGAAAATTTTAAGTGTGATCCTTGAGCGGAAGATATGTTTTGATTTTTTACTCTGTTCTATTAGTCCACACTCTCCCTGTATATATCTAGATATATATTATAAATGCGAAAGTTTGTGAGGATGTTTGGGAGTCTTTCACGCAAAAACAACTGAATGGATTTTAATGAAACTTTACAGTAATATAACTTATACATCAGAATAACTAATGGGCTATAATTTATAGCATAGGTTATAATTTATAAAGATATTGTAAGAAGTGTCCAAAATATAACGATATTTGTCAAGTAGGAAAAAATTCTGCCATCTACAAGCAATTCTGGAGTGAGCTGCAAAACCCACGTCAGCATATATCTATCTTTTGTTTGTGAAAGAACTCTTTTTGTTTTGGCTACGCAAGGCGCTCGCTTCTAATTAATTCCTGTAAACAGCAGAATCCCTAATTTTTTTTATTTCAGAATAAAACTAAGTTTTGAAGGGAGAGGTTGTTATAAATCTCTCTTTATTTGAATGTTTTTTTAATGATTTTTTTATTTGAATGTTTTTTAATGATTTTATTATGCACATTTGGTAGTAAGAAATTGATCTTTTTTCAAAATAAATACTTTTATTGATTCTGGTACTTACAGTAGATAAACTTTGTCTTTCACATTACATCATTTGAATATATTTGCATAGTTTGTTTGTGGTTAGTATATACTTATAACACTATAATTTTAATTGAATAGGCGAATATTGCATTTTTAAGTATAAAAATAATTATAACTATTGTACTGTATTTTCTGGAGTGAGTGAATATTACTACGCACTGTTCAGCTACACGTGGGCTTTTGGCAACGGACTACGTAATTTTGAACCATGGTCAAGTGGCGTGGATGATACTTGAGCTTGAACTCCTTTTTCTTAACAAGCACACCACGCAAACTTAGAAGGAATATTCTACCAATACTTAGCAGGAATATTCTATGAAATCCACTCTTCCAAGATATATGGCAGCACGGGTTTTATGATGAGTATTTTAGCGGGGAAGGCGAACAGTTTTGCAGCATATATGTGTTTTCAGCGGATTGCAAAGATTATTATTTTTGTCCCGAAAAAAAAAGTTTATGTCAAAATTTAAGTTTCTTATGTTTTTGTATGTTAATGAAGGCTTTAGAAAACGATTTGACTATTTATTTTAAGTGAACGGTGTATATAATTTTTACAGTGGAATATCTCTTTAATTAATTTATTATCTCTAACGGATTAAATTTACCAAAGTGGAGTATTTTGTTTATCTTTTTGTTAATTTTTCCTTAATTTTCAATGTAGTGATCCAAAAAAAATATTGCATGGAAAAACTACAGTAAATCATAATGCGGTAGTTAAAGCATTAACGTGCATCACGCCTCTACACGGCGGGTCTTACAAAGCTCTAATAAAGCTCGAGCTATGAAAGTAGCTAGACATTTGCGAATTTGCCTATCGTCATCCTTTCGCTGTGTTTTTCATTGAATCTCCATTATAGCCATTATAATTTAAGAAACGGCGTTGCTTGCGAATATAAAAAATTTAACAAAAAATAAATACAACAGAAAGTAATATTAATGTATTACACTTTCAGATATAAATTATTTACACTATTTTAAGCGTTCATTACGCAATATTTTTAACAATGTGTTACTTTTGCTGAGTAGAGATCAGCTTAGGGAGGTATTTTCAAAAATCGACCCTCAAGAGTGTTACGGGGAATTATAAACAAAAAGATTAACATCCTTTTTATCAGCTATTAGATCTACATACGTAAAATTTAACGATGTTGTTTTCTTTCTTTCTTTCTTTTTTTTGTTTAGCTGAGATAAGCAAAAAGCTTTTTTTTGTTTAATTTGCAATTCACGTAAAATTAACTCATTAAAAACTTCTTTATCCTTCAATCTGTGTTGTTTAATTTTTCAGTTCACCCGTGCGAAGAACGGGTATACCAGCTAGTATATATATATATATATATATATATATATATATATATATATATATATATATATATATATATATATATATATATATATATATATATACATATATATATATATATATATATACTTATTAATTTATTTTTAAATATCTTGTTCACAAATTTTCAATCGTTAACAAAATGCTTTATATTTATCCACTGAAGTTCAAATACATTTTTTAAACTTATAGGGGATGACAGTTGATGTTAATACAGTTATTTCAAATATTAATTAATTAATTAATAATTAGTAACAAAGGAAAAATAATATTTCAACACCATATATAAAAAGGAAAACCACTTGACCTATCCCTGTAGCGCAAGGGATTGCGCGTTGGGCTTGTAATTCAAAGGTCATGATTTCGAATCCCACCTGGGATGTCCCAATTTCTAGAATTGTGGTTTCTTTTTACTATACAATTTTATTGGAATAATTAAATTTAATTAATGAATAAAGAGTAAAAAATAAAAATAATGGTCTAACATCATATATAGGAAGGAATAATGTTTTCTATTTTGCCACTTAAAATTGTGATTCAGTCATAGGTATATATATATATATATATATTTATATTAGTTACAACTTTTTAATAAAAAGTAACTAAAATAAAATTTTTCTTTGTTGACCTAAAAAGAAACTGACTTAAAAAAATTTACATTTCTTGTTACTTTTTAATAAGGTATGGGGAATGGAAATTTTACAGAGGGCAGAAATCAAAAAAGAAAGAAAAAAGATTAATATTAAAGGCAATTGTAATGGACATGTTTGTGTAAAGATGCTGACAGCAATGAAAAATTATTGTTTGTTTATGAAAAAAGAAATCTCAATTGGCAAAAGTTCACGAATAAGAAATAATATCGCCATTTACTAAATGATCCAGCGCTATAGAATCATGGTATAAAATACAATGCTCTACAATTTATTTTTAAACCATCTTTCATCAATGGTGCACCGTCATATCAATATTTCACGACACTTGAATAAAATAAGAATACACAGAGATCGATTATATCCTCAACACATAGATAAAGCTATACGGAATAATGGTGTTTTTATAAGTCATAGTTGTCTGGATATATCCTCATAATGCATTGACATTGTATTAGATGACTATTTCAGTTCCAATGATTATTTATAAAATACTCGAATGCATTATGTCGAGGAGGATAGGTCATTGTTCTTTAACAGATATTGTTTAAGAGATGCTCAAAGAAATTCTGGTTTGAGCCCGTGAAATTTATTTTTTTCTTTCAATGATTCAACTTTAGTAATCCGTCTACGCATTTAATAGTACTAGAATATGTTGACATAATTTTAAGGCTGAATTACTCATCATAACACAAACATCCCTGAGCTGTATTGTGATATGATAATGTCAGGATCCTTTTCACTCTCATATATGTATCAATTATCTCTAAATTTTAAAATATTTTTGCGTCTTTTACATCTCTTTTTGCTACATATGAGCTTCATAAAAGATCCAATATTTAAAGCATAAATTGAGGAATGCTGGTCAAAATATGTAAAAGAATGAAACTGGAACATTTAACATTCCTTAATCGCACTATAAGAGACGTTTTCACCAATTCTTGAGCTTAAAATTATCTTTGAAATTGCCTGTTGCACTCCCTTGACAACGGAATTGTTTTGCTTATTAGGCATAAAAATTCGTTATACTTAATTTCAATGAAAAAAGACAAGTTCTTAGAAGGTTTTTGTTTAATACATATGAGCTTGTGTCGCTTTTAAAATCGCATAATTATTTTAATTTCTTTAATAAAAATATATACACGAGTTTAAAAAAGTTATTACATTATTTCACTCAATTTCAATATTTTCGAATGCAAAGAAAACAAGGGGAAAAAGGTAAATGTTAAAAAGTCCAAAATGAATGTATAGATTTTTTTTAAACAATTGAGATTCATTCGTTCATAAAACACGCATATAAAAATATTTATTGAGAAACAATTCCCATTTTTCATCACCTGTCTCAATTTTTCTTATGAAAACAAGTTTTAAACAAAAAGTGGACACATTCCATTATATTTTTGTGATATATTAAGTGTTTTTCTTCCTTTTTTAGTTATCCATTTCTAAGCAAAAAAAAAAAAAAAAAACACAGATTCATAATTTTTATCTCAACAACACCTGTTTTTCTTATGAATTGTTAGACGTATCGAAAATATACTCTCATGCGATTAATATTCTGTCAACATAACTCTAATCACTAGCCACAAAAAGAAAACAAAATCCTCAATGGCGATATCATCTACACACATATATTTAGGAAATACAAGATTATTTATTACTTGCAACGTTCTTAGCGATTAAAGAGCAGCACTAACAAACTGTCATGTTCGTTGCAAGGGATATTGACTTGTTTTTGTGTTTTTGTCGCATGGATATAAACAAAAGAATCGACTGACAGATGCGGCTCATTTTAATAAGGTAAGAGGAAATTATTTTATATAGAGAGATTGAGAGAGAGAGAAAGAGTTCTCACATAAGTGTGTGAAAGAAATATATTTCATATTTATAATATGAGTAAAAAAAATTAAAAC
Source organism: Trichonephila clavipes (assembly GCA_019973935.1). Classification (NCBI taxonomy): domain Eukaryota; kingdom Metazoa; phylum Arthropoda; class Arachnida; order Araneae; family Nephilidae; genus Trichonephila; species Trichonephila clavipes. Next base: position 85,073 of record BMAU01000704.1, on the reverse strand, counting down.
GTTTAACAAAATAAACGTTTCTGTATACCATTTTTCTACAAATTGTTCATTGCATTAAAATAATTTAATTTCGTCGTAAAAAAGAGTTTATTTTGTTAGTATGATTTCTAAATCTCTCGCTGGATTTCATAGAAAAGTAAGAAGTGAGAAATGTATCTCACTGAGACGTAAACAAATTTAATTGATGCTATGGTAAAATAGAAATATGAACAATAAACGATGAGAAACTTATAATGGTTAGTTTTGTGTGAAATGCTACAAGACAGAAAAAAAAATAATACTTCGTAATTTTTTATTCTTGAAACTTATATGAGCTTTTTCTCTAATACCACTCTTTCAAATTAATTTCATGTACAATAAAATAGTATAAAATATTTACAAAGTAATAAAAATTATTACATTTTTAAAAGTAGAACTGTATTGTAACGGATAAATATAAAATACTGGGCTGGTAACCTTCATTTAGCTTGAATTAGAACTTGAAATATATAAAATTCTTCCTCTTTAGAAAAGGTTAAGAAAAAAAACGTTAATTTTCAGCAAATGCATAAAAAAAACTATGTCAATTTTTCTCAATAATTCCAAAGTTTTATCAATAGTAAGTAATGCAAAAATGATGTAGATTCCAATACCTGAAAGATTCCTTCAGTCTCAAAAATCAAGAAACCTTCACAATCTATTCAGCATAGTTCCACTCACTATCAGAAAGCATACCGGAGACAAATGTAAATCCTCTTTTTATACTATTCTATAAGGTTAAGTGTAAATTCCAATATTATTGATGTACTAGGATCATAATGGGTAAAAACATAATTATAAGCAATTACTTGCTTATAACTGTGGGAAATACAATATCACAGTGTTTCTCAAACTGTGGAGCGCATCCCCTGGGAGGTGCGTAACCCTGCGAGGGGGGCTCGAGCATATTGAAAATAAAAGGTTTAAAAAAATAATTTTTTGGAATGAAGTAAAACAAAATGCTTTCTGACATAATAAAAAATACACATTTACACTGATATAATTTACTTTTATCATCTGGTGATCATCAAAAATAAAAGATTCTACTTCGAACGTTCATTAGTCATCTTTGATCCTATAACCAAGTAGAAAAAGACATTTTGCTTGCTTTACTGTTCTCCCACGATGAGAGATTTTTTTATTATGTTTATTTTAACCCCTAAAATACTACTTTTGATTTTCATATATTTGACCTTTTAACTTACTGGTATGTTTCACTCCGTCTCTTATTCTTTTAGGAAAGTTGTAAATAATATTTTTCTGTTGCTTTTATTTTCCATGTGAATGAGTTTTATGATATATGGATAAGCATATTGAGCATTTTGAAGGATTTTTTGGCCAAGATATATTTTTATGAGTATTTTGAAACATATAATGCATACTTACACAATTATTTTTTTAGAACATGCTACATTGTCCCCATGAGCAATTTTGTGGTTTTGATTGCTGTGTTGTACGACTTATTATGGTTTATAAATGTAAATGTAAAGAATATTTTTTAAAAAATGGGCATCTGTGTCCCTATTGAAGGACGTTGTAACTGATCAAGCAATTGAAGAACCTGCTAAAATAATTAATCAAAATAGCAAAAGTAAATATGAGAAAAGCATTAGACATGAAATTAATGAGTTGATTTGAAATTTTCAAATGCTGTCTAAAGATCTCTACGAAGAGAACTTTTAAGCCATAATGTAGCACTTCGCCTTGTCAAAAAGACACAAGGAAGAAAAAGTTCAAAATGTTATTTGTAGATCATCAAACGACAGCAAAACTACAAAAACGTGAGCAAAATATGACAGTTTTGCTGTAAAATAACGTTCCTGTATCGTTAGCGAAGAGAGTCTGTGTGTGATTTATGTCCTTTATTAAGGACACGCACATTTGGAACATTTTCTTTAGTTTTTTGGATTTTTTCGCAAATGATCAAAGAAAAATTGAAAAGTCCTTGAAAGTAGGTAAGTATATTTTCTCTTAATTAAATTATTCACTGGAATTGTGATTTTTATCATGTATAATAAAAAGAATTATAAAATAAATTATAGTTTTAAAACTAACTAAAAAAACACGCTTTTATAGTGAATCGAAATAAAAATTAAAAAAATAAGTATATATATTACTTAAAAGTAACATATAGAAAATTTAATACTTATCTTGTTAATTTGTAAGGTTTATAATTATTATGGTATTGTAGATTTGGTACCCCCCCAAAAAAGTGCATTATTATTGCATTCAATACATTATTATTTTTAGGGGAGGGGGTGCGATAAAAATTATGATTGAAAATTGGGTCGCCAGTAGTGAAAGTTTGCGAAGTATTGCAATATCATAATGTTTGTTTCATAAGAAAAACCAGATTTTTCCAATAAAGGGTGGCTTAAAGATTTTACTATTTCAGACAAATTTCAGATAAATCTGCTATCCATCTTACAAGGAAAAAAAGGTTTTAATTTATAGATATTAGAGGGCTGTTTAGTGTCAGTAATTGCATTTTTTTCCTTTAGTTAGTTCCAACCTTTAGCATCAATTTAAATTCCTATAGATAAAATATCTTCTTCAAAATGTTGTCAGATGTACCTATTTAATTTAAAATCATTTTTAGAACACAGTTTGAATAATTATTTCAACCTAAGTAAGTGAGTATTTAAATTTTCTTAAAAACAATACCATCTTTCAAACCTCGTAACCGCTCAGTAGAAATAGATACAGACTATATGCATTTTTATAATAAGGTGGACGCACACGTAATTCTGTACCTTAATCTGTGGATACTATAAAATCCTTTGATAATATTTGTTTTAACCAATTTTTTGATTCATTAGGCCTTTCATCGTACTTGTCTGAATCTGTTACTTTCATTCAGAACAAAAAGTTCCGCATTCAAATTTTTACACAATTTCTTCAATGTTGGGTACTGAAAATTCATCTACTTTGAGCTATCATTGCGTATATTTTTTTAAATTTTCAAGCATTTGAGCTTTCTAATTCTACTTTAAAGTTAATATGATAGATGTAGCTCATTTCAAATGGTTTTTTAATGGATACCAAGTGATGGTATGTCCATTACACGTTTCTTTCAAAGCATAAGGTACAGTATTTAAAACAAATATAGGCGATTCATCTTCTTTTAAAATCAAATTTTAAATCAAAATTATTCAAGCTAACACTTTCTCTTCTGAAAAGAAAATCACTGAGAATGAATTATTATTACATATTATTATATATTTTTAAACTTTAAATCTCCCCGTATATTAGTTTTCTAAAACATTGTTCAGTTTTGAAATTGTTTTGCCAGTTTAACTTAATGTTAAGCATCCAAAATTGAATCGTTATTTCCTTCAACATAATGCACTACACCGATAATTTTTTGTTGCTCATAATACATTACATTTTTTCATAGCGCTGGAATTGGTTCATTATTAAATTTAAGTAGTTATAAATTACAAGTATTTTATATTACCGATATTCAAATTTGTGTTAGTGGGACTCGAAATGAGTGAGTTCGTTACCCTTGTATTCAATTCTATATTTATATCTCTATTTACTGTTTTAAGTGGAATTAAAATTTTATGAGTAGGATTTTAGAAGTAGAGAAGAGAGAGAAAGAATGTTTGGAAAATGTGAGACATGTGATCTCAAAATTTTCGTTATCGCATTCAAATCTATCGACTGATGAGTTTTGGAACTATATGAGCTAAAGCTGATGAGTGCATCTTTAAATGCAGTTCCTCATTCACGTGTATAAAAGCACTCAGCGGAAACAAGTTTGCCACTTTAACTAAATGTACTGAAGTGGGCATTTTCTGTTTATAAGTACAACAAACACCGTGAATAAATTTATAGTTAAATGATCAAAGATTTATTTTATTACCACTTACGTAGAGGCGTGTTCTATGAGATTCCGCATGCTTACTTGAAAGAACACGTATGAATCACGTCACGATTCCTATACTTGAAATTATTTTAAATTAAAATTCTTAGTAAAATATTTTCGATTTGATTATTTATTCTCTTTGGTTTATTTACGTAGTACCATTAAATCTTGCTTATCTCTCACTGCCAATCAGGTGGCATTAGCCACAACAACAACAATCTAGCTTAGAATATTATTTCTGAGACATGGCGAGTTGGCATGTCTCAGAAATACGACCATTGGTCTTTTGATATCTTCAAAAGTTAAAATGCCAAATTGGAGAAAATAATTATGGATTGCTTCAGAACGAATGTAACTTATAATTCAGACTTTGATTTCCATTTGCAGTTTTTTCTCTCCTTCAAAAGTACGATTGATTTTCATCGCGTGGGAGATCAAACATAAGTATACTAATTTTTTTCACTTTTCTTTTGCAACAATGAACGGAGCACGTCTTTCAAATAATGTTAGTGCTTTAGACTGTCAATATATATAGTCCGGCAAAAATTTAATTATTTCCGCAAATTTTCTTTCATTTTTTGCCTTGACTATTTTTGGAATTGCTAAGTGTCTCAATTTTGAATTAACTATTTATCCGGAACAAGTGAAACAACAACAACAAAACAAAACAAAAACATTTGACCATGGCATTATTATGTACTCATCTGAAAAACATTTTTATCTTTCAATCATAAGTGATAAATCCTTATATTTGGAATTAAACTCTTAGAATAAAGATAAAGCACAATTCACCCTCCTCGTTCCCAAATCTCGTATAGATCTCAAGAGGACAAGAGCAGCACATTTGAAACCAGAAAAACATTTGTTACAAACACCCAGTTAAATTATACTTATGTACAAGAAATGAAAAAAGAAATTGGGGTAAAATCCGTGACGAAAACAGTATATTTAATTTACACAATTACGAACATATGCTCGATAGAGATACAATAACGTACATTGATTCATAATAGATATATGTTTTTGCATATATTTCTTATGTGTCTGTAAGCAATTAGCACACCAACATGATCATTATGTACCCCCGCTTCACATTAACTTCTCTTAATTACATAGTTTTAAAATAGTTTAAATTGGTGAAAAGTCAAAGATGCCATTTTTTTGTTGTGTTTTGTGAATCACTCTATTTATTTCAATTTTTCTTGTAATATATTCAGATTATTTAAATATATTGATTAAAATGATTAATGGTATATATGAACACATTTACACACACGCACACTCACACACACACATACACACACACACACACACACACACACACACACACATATATATATATATATATATATATATATATATATATATATATATATATATATATATATCGGGTGTTTCTAAAAGAATATTTATATATCAGGGAGTTTTAACACTTTATAGAATTTATCACATATAAGTTACAAATACAATTCATACATGATTGAAAGAGTAACTGAAACAGTTTTACCTGCAAGTTTACAAATGTTCAATGTGAGCTCCATTCTTCATATGGCACAAATCAAGTTGATAGTCGAATTCATCCCAAACTTTTTCAGTGTGTCTGAGGAAATTCTTGCAACATCTGTTTCTACCCTGAATGGTCTGAAGGTCAGCTGGTATCCGAGGAACGTACACACAGTCCTTTATAAAACCCCACAGATAAAAGTCACATAACGTCAGATCGGGTGAACGTGGAGGCTATGCGATACAAGCTTTATCGAGAGGCTCTTTGCGGCCAATCCACTGGTTGAGTACAGGGATACTAAGAGATGGTCGCGTACTAAGAGATGCCAGTGATACGGTGCATCATCTTGCTGCCAAATGAAGTTATTTGGTTCATTTTCTTCGAAATGAGGAAATAGCCATAGTTGTAGAACATCAAGATAGGAGAACCAGTTACAGCCTCGATCGTCCCGTACTTTTGCCTTAACAAAGACAGATAGTTGTTTCAAACTGATGATGTCACCTAAGAATGTTATTATCATTTGGAGGTTGACAACCGAACTTAATACGGAACGATCATTGCACAGTAATAGCAGAATATGTCTTTGCAAACCGGAGAACATAAAGCACTTTCTGTTTACTAGTCGTCATTTTTCTACTAGCGCGTTGATCGGCAAGAAAGGGGGAAATTAGCATGTGTTTCGCGCACACATTCTAGCAAACAAAACTGTTTCAATTGCTCTTTCATTCGATGTATGAGTCATATTAATATGTTATATGTATTGAATACTATATAAAACGTTAAAACTCCGATATTCTTTTAGAAACACCCGGTATATATATATATATATATATATATATATATATATATATATATATCGAAAGCAGAATGCAGTGAGCTAAACAATGTTCCTCGTAATTGTCCAATACTTCAAAAGCTTTTATTTTAAACTATTCAGCCTATATATTCTGTCTTTAGTTCAAATAAAAGTTATTTATTAATTAATTCATCTTTCACTTGAAAATGAAGTGCTTATATCTGAACTGATCTTAAGTATATGGACGCAAACTTTTATTTCATAATTTAACTTCATAATCAAGATTTTGCTGTCACTTTTAATTCCATTAATATGAATATTTATTAAGATCACAATAAACTATTGTGAATAATGAGAACTGCGTGGTCGATGAATTGTCATTTCAAGCAATCATTACACAAAAGTCTGTAAGATGGAACTCTAAAAATTGCACAGACACATTTATTAAATTAAATATACAAGGTTAATTACTTAAAATTATACAATGGGGCAGAAGATATCCTTATTAGACTATCTTTGAGAATTATTTGGTTCCAAACCATGGATATTATTTGTTTTGTTGTTAACTAAATATTTTTAACGCCGTAAAATATGTTTCTCTTTTGATTAAAGTAATGAACGATTTTCATTTTTTTAAAGCTTCACATTCTTTAAGCAAAAATAAGTTTAAATGCCGGTTTCATATGTTCATATTATTAATTATTACAAGCTTATAATTTTTCAATACGGAAATAACTTTTGTTGTAATCATTAGAATGATATATAGAATATTTATTTGTAATCAATAATATCATTAATTATGTGCTCGCTATAACCGATACTATGTATCATTTTTAATGTTTGTTACATTCTCTTTAACTAAAGTTGTGTTCTATTTCTTGGAAAGTGATAAAAAGTTGTGTATCGAGACTAATTGAATTAATTTATCTTAGAGTATTGTTTAACTTATTATTAGGGTGTTTATTATGTTATATTTTCAGATAACTTAATAAATACCCTAATTTCTGTAATCTTTGAAAACATTGTCCACATTATAGTTTTTACCTTATATTAATGCTTTTTCGAGTCTAGGTAAATCAATTGTTTTTATTTTTAATGGTCAATGTTACAGAAAATCCCTCAGCACAAAAGAGAAAGAAAAAAGTACGCACAAAATATCAAGAACATCAGGCGTGATAAGAAAAGTCTATGAACTCTCAATAATACCTTGATCACTAATAACAGTATTATAAAGAGAAGCCCCTTAAGGCTGGTCTACAAGGTGGTCTCCATCAATCTCCTTTTGTTGATCTCAGATTGAGCAGAAAGGGGGTTTTATAATATGAATTCGGTGAAGCTGTTTAAGGGGGCAGTCCTATCTGGTATCCAGGTGGTATCAGTGACTGCTTTATGACTCAGCCACATAGGGATATCTTAGAGATTATTCCATTAGATTTCGGAATTTTTCTCTTTCTACTGATTTAAAGTTTTCTTTCCAAATGGGGCTGCGCATCGGTATTTTAACCTTTGCAGACCTAGAACATTCCCCAGGAGCTGGAATCACTTTTTAGCGCTGCACCATATAGGCAATACAAATAATCGCAAGTAATTTTGATTCACAGTTTCCTCACCAGAGGGAGGCACCTGAGTTTACACGATGCAAACCTGTACTAAGATTTAATTTTGCCGAAAGCACCGAGACAAGCAGACACTCTAAGGATCCTTGACGTGCCATATAATCATACGACATGGTCGCTGTTGATTTTCTGCATCATGAAAGTTCCACTGACTTGGGTTGGGGTCGAACCCGCAACCTTGGGCTCAGAAGGCCAGCATTAATCGAACCACGCCACTCATCCGGCCCAATTTAAAGTGGAATCCTATTTTTTTTAGTTAAACCTTTTCTTAGTTGGACGTATGGATATAGTAAAAGGGACAGCTTTTTTTCGATATTTGTAAGATAGGTATTCCTTGATTTTCAAGGTTGTCTACTAGCACATTGCTAGCCGCACAGCAGAATCCCCATTTCAAGACTAAATCCTTAGGAAACCCTAACGGACCACGAATGAGTTCTAGGATGTTGGCAGAGGCAGGAATGGTATTTGAGTAAGGCAAAATCCCCATCTTGTAATCTCAAAAGAAAACAGTCTTTATACAAAAATGTCCGGATGACAATGAAACTGCGACAGGGCTACGCAAATTTAAACGACTTTAACAACAAAAGCTGTTGTGTCTTTACTAGTTGTAAAACAATATAACTGTAAACACCTACCAATGCATTGTCAGTGTCCTTCAAACTATTTCCATCAGTATAGATATCACCAAATTAGGTTCAGGATATAGGATGCTTATCGTTTGCAGAGCAAGCCCTTAAAAGCGAAATATGTTTTTTTTTCTGAAAGACCATCTGGGGAGTTCAGTGCGGATTCGGAAATCCTTATCTCTCACAATGGTTGGATCCCAAACCAAGGCTGGAGGCTCCGGATCAGGAAATATTACTTATTAATAGAAGGTAAATCAACACTTTCAAAAAGAAGCAATCATTCGCAACATTTTTAAAATTAGATTTTATACAAATAATTTGACAGCCTTAGGATGATTGGATAATGAAATAAGCTAGAAATCGATTATATTATAAACAGCTTAATCGTACTCAATCTAAAAAAATGAATGTCCTAAAAGGCGGAATGAATAAAAACTACATATTAATAGAATTATAGTGCATTCCAACAAAAATTATGTCACGGTTATCACAACAGTTACAAAAGATTTAAGGGAATTTAAGGTATTATTAAACATAATAAATTTAGATTTTAACAGAATACATTTTAAAGCTTGTTTAAAATGCATGTGCGATAGAATATAGGAATGCAAAGTGATTGATAAAAATATTAAAAAATCAATATTGTTTTGATTCATAAGAAGATTATTTCAAAATTATACATAAGAAAGAAGTATTGCGTAGTTAATGAATTATTGTTTTACTGCATTAGGACTCTAAAACAAATACATACATGGTGTAGTTTGTATGAAATGTCTTTTAAAAGACAACATTTCGGGCCCCAAATAGTTACTTATAATTCTATTGTAATTTGTTGAAAATGTAGAACTAATTTATCTGAAAGTTATTTAAGCCTCCGATGAAAACATTTTTCCTTTCCTGTGTTTATACTTTTTTTTAAAAAAAAAATTCAGATTTATTCCCTTTTTTCAATAAATTTATGAAAAGAATTAGATATTTTTATTTGAAAATTCTTGCACTTTGTGTAACTTAAGGAAATTTCTTACATGAACTATCTACTACACTGTTTGAATTAATTGGGACAAATGGGAAAAAGGGGATTTTTTTCTAAAACGTTAGCTTTTTTTAACTTTGCATACGTTAATTAAACTGAAAAGTCTGCATATTAGTACGGAGTATAGCTTCTTGTAGCAAAAATGACATTTTCATCCCGTCTTGGCATTGACTGCACACATTGCACACATGTTCTTGATTTCATCATCTTAGAAACACACTAGTATAGCCCTTTCTTTATCATTTGCTCTGTTGTCATATTATATTCATCTTAGCGAAACGATTCTTGAGAATATGCCATCAGTTTTGAATAGGATTTAAGTCTGGGCATTTTCAAGCCAACTGAGAACTTTTATTTTATTTTACACATAAAAGTATGAACCAATTTCGAGTTGTGAGAAGGGGCTAAGCCATGTTGAAGTGCTCCGTCAAATGTTTCCATGAATGGAACAATCATACTACGTAATGTTTCTTCACATTTGATAGAATTCATCATGTATTTAAGAGGAGCTAAGTCTTCAGGGTCATTTGTTGTGAATAAACCCCCAAACATTTTTTTAGAAGGATTTCTTACAATTTGTTAGATATGATCTTGTAACAATGTTTCAACTTCCCTTTGTCTAACTACGCTTGATTTATATCCCTGCACAAATAAATGTTTCATCACTCAAAACTACGATCTTCCAGTCGTTAACAGTCTATTCTAAGCGTTTTCTCTCATCATATTCCAAGTTAGAAATATTTTTTCCTCAGTCCTATTGCCTTAAGGCCACCTTCCAGCTTTCTTTTCCATGCAGTTGAGGTACTCATTTCAACATCATTATCCAATAAATCTCTTCAAAGATCTATGCTTGTCTTTCTTGGATTTATTTCGCTACTTCTTATTAAAATTGTATCAATTCTTTGAGCAGTTTTCCATTTGGGCCCACATTTTTCTTTTCTTTTTGAAGATGATGATTCAGAATTTTGAAATGTTTTTAAAACACTCAATTTGATCAGACCAACTGCCATTGTTATATCTCTCGCAGTCATAGAAGTGTGTTCATTTAAAAAGATTCTTTTAGAACGGTTCCTCGGAATAATATCCATATTTGAATAAGTAAAATTAGCCTGTATTATGCAGAACGCAAAATTGAAACCACCAGCTGACCCACTGAAAGGCTAACAACTGAGCTCCTAATACATTAAAATGTATAATTTATAGTCAAAGTGGATCTGCCACACTACCTAAAGGCAGTATAATGGATTTGAGGTGGTTTAGGACATCACTAGTAATTATATACCAATGCAAACACGAAAAACATGTTTATCCCAATTAATTTGAATAGTATAGTAAGTACAGCATGATTAAACGGAATAAAATAATTCACATTTAATGTCAATAAGTACTAAAATATTTTTGAATGGTTCATGGTAACATATGTATAATAAAATATTTTATGTATAGCATTATGACGAAATGCAAAACATAACATAATTACAATGGTTTCGAATCCACAATTTGGGATTATTAATTTTTAACACGGAAAATACATAGAGAAAACCCCCGTTTCCCATATATATATATATGAATAATGCTCCAAAGGTGCTAGAGATGACGAACATTTCACGCACTTCTATAGAAGTACCATTATTTAAATTTATGCAAATGACAAGCTTTCGATAAAGCCTACAACTGAGTATTGTTTCGATAACTCTGTTACACACAGTTCTGGTAACAGTAGACAAGTGAAGGAAGTAGGACATAGTAGACCACTTCAAAAAGAACGGTTCAAATCAGCAGCACAGAGAATAGAAAAGTCACAAGCCAAATCTCATATAAATCTAATGATGACTCGATTCTCTGTGGCAATGCTGTAGAAACATTGCTGTCTTAACTGTATGCATACCTTTTTCTGTCGGATACAGTACAAGCCACTTCAAAAAGTAACATATTCAAAATAAAAAAGCGATAAAAGCACATCAGCCAAATGAAGACAATGCAGTGGCTAGCTCAGCTATTCACAAGGATGCGATGTTTTCCCAATCCAACTGTTTTGCGTATACATATCGCAAAAGACGGGGTATCGAGAAAAGAGGACTTCATTCGTTACGCCAGTGCTTCTCAAACTTTTAATATTTGTGACCCAATATTCAATCATAAATTTCATCGCTTCCCCTTCTATGCTCCCCCTTAATAGAAATCAATGTACTGAATTCTATACTGCTATACTTACAGGTTAAAGCTACAATACAATCAACGGCTTAAATGTAAGAAATTTGTTACAGATTTCAAGTTATCCCAGATTCTAACAGGACATGGAAATTTTTAGAGCTATTTATATAGATTTAATTTAATTGGTAGTGATATTTGTTCTTGTGGTCAGGATGCTGAAACTGTGGAACATGTATTGTTGTATTGTAAACTATATTTCTGTAAAAGAGATAATTTTAAAAAGGAGTTGAAACACACACACACCCAGTTTAGGTAGTTCCTGGCCACCTGTTTTGTCTTTGTTGGTCAATTGTAATGATAGCCTAAATGTCTTAAGAAAATTTGTTTACTGTATAGATTTTTAAGGTTTGATTGGTATCTCCCATTGTTTATATATTTGTGTATTTCCACTCTTCCTTTTTATTTTATGTTTTGTCTTAAATGGGTTTTTTCCCAAATTCGTTTTAAATAATATAATTGTGTTACCACTTACGTCTGTAAGCCTCATGTTATGCAATGTGGAGCATGAGGAGTTATGCAAATATATATAAATTTAAAAAATTAATCAGGTAACAAAATTCAAGCTTTCTGTTTCAAGTCAGGTGTTTCCTAAAAAGTCCAATTTGCTTAAAAGTTCCACTTTCTCGTGTGAGTACTTTCTTTCGGTTATTTTGTGAACTAATTTTTTTAACTCGAAACATATCTAATGTCCCTCTCATATTTTCGGCATTAACATATTTTTTTCTGATCATTAATGGTTTTATTTTGAATTTTTGAAGTTTGCACAAATTTATGACGCACTTGGTGTGCACACACACACACACACATATATATATATATGCTATTTTTGGTTAGTTATTATATAATCTTAATTTGATAAAATTAAAGATTCATCTATTTCTTTTACGATTGCTGACGTGGATGGTAAACAAATAAGTGAAATAAGTTAACGAATAGTAAAACTTATGTGTATATATATGACAAATTGTATTAAACATATCAGAAAATTAATCACATTAATTGAGTTTTGTAATGTTTGCTGTTAAATTATTGAATCAAGCATTATTAATGAAGGAACACTTAGCGAACATTATGGTGAAAATTTGATGAGCATTTCTTTAAGCTATTTGGTTATGTAAGATATATTCTGGTAGAGAAGATTTATATGGTCTGGACGTCGGTAAAGCATACATTATATAGATTATCTATAGTATGCAAAAAATTGCGAAACACATGATTAATTCACAATATTAGTAATTTAAAATAAGTTTATGCATAAAATTCGAATAAAAATCCTTGTGTGATTTTAAAATTCCCTCAAATTTATATTTTTAATTAATGTCTTTCAATTGAATAAATTTGGAATTTATACATAAGGTTTAAAAAATTTCTACTAAACCACACATTTTTTATTGTACCTAAAAATGAATTTACGTATAGAGGTTGTGAAAATTTTTTCAAAGTCAAATTTCTTTTTCTAAAACAGCATATTAGTTTTCTTCTAACAAAAAAATATTTCAGATCTTTTAACCAAACTTTTAGGTATCAGTTATTGTAAATTTCACAATATAATATATAATTAAAGCATTTTTCGACCGCATAAATTATAATACGCTTTTAGGTGATACAGGTTAGACCTTTTTATTAGATTTTAGGCAAGATTTTTTTTAATCTCTGCTGACTCATTAATTTAACCATCATAAAAAATTCAACAACGGCTAGATAATTTATGTACTTTTTGAAAGTGTTGGTATCTTTAAGTAATGCTTACTAAAATCGAATAAATTTAGATGAGAAAGTGGAGAAAATTAATATAAAACATTAACAACGTAATTATTTCATTTGAATAGTATGTAATGATATTTTACTATTTCTATTTGTCTAAATGGAAACAGTAAATTTTTTACATAAATTGTTTCCTAATACAGTGTTCAAGCCATTTCTTTTAAGCTTACTTTCTTGCTGTAGAGCTTTACACCGATGTTTTTATATGTCCTGGTAAATGAAGTTCTGAATCTTTTACGAAAACTTATTGGATTTAAGCAGGAAACAATTTTTAGCCCTTCGAAAAACACACATAAAGAAATCTATTTATCCTTATAATATCACTAGATCCATTCAGATTTCTCGCACAAGAAAGGTATTTTAGCGAAACATTGCTTCTTCCACATGTGTGAGAAAAGGAAGAAAAATTCAAACTTCAAAAATGCGATATTGATATAATGTAGTACAAAAAGATAACAGAATTATTTACTGAAAGTTTTATTTAAGATTACATAAGTAACTATATGCGTATAATGGGAATATACTATTTATAAGAATCACTCTTGGTAAACGTTAAAAAACTTAAAATATCTAGGTCAGGGATTTCGAACCACTGGCACTCGTGCCATTGTTGGCACGTGAAACAATATTTTTTGGCTCGTCAGTGATCAAAATTATTTGTATTTATTTCAAAATTTTGAAGTTCTCTATAAAATATCACGAACAAACGCGCGTGATCGGTTGCGGGGCTGCAGTGAGTACACTCGTTTGTTACTGTCTTGCCTTAGTTGCGCCGTAGACTACAATTGCTTATGCCAGTGCTTCTCAAACTTTCAATACTGGCGCCCCCCTTTTCAATCACAATTTTTATCGCGCCCCCCCCTTATACATAATAATTTACTGAATGCAATAATAATGCTCTTTTACGATAAAGTAACAATATTTATTATAAACCGTACAAATTCATGACATAAGTATTAAATTTTGTATATGTTACTTTTAAGCAAAAAAAAAGTTAAGTAATAGGATAATTACTAAGTAATTTTTCCTTTCTCTGATTTTTAAATTGGAACATATTACAAAATGCGGTGGTTGCTTAGAAGACAAAATATAGATATCAGCTAAATATAGAAAATGTACCCAGAGGGTCAATTTCTTATCTTAAAACTCCTTTCAAAAACTTTGCTCTGTAAGACAAGCCCATGGAAGTAGCTAATAATTATTAAACTTGTTCTTAATTTAGTATTAATTAATTAGTCATAAAATACTCTGTGCACCACTCATACATTAAAAGCAGTGTTTCTCAAAACTTTCAATACTGGCGACCCAATTTTCAATCATAATTTTTGTCTCGCCCCCCTGTACAACAATAATGTATTTACTGCAATAAAAATGCACTTTGAGAGAGAGACGCTAAAGTTACAATACGATCTTAATTATAAACCGTACAAATTAATACGATAAGTATATTAAATTTTGTGTATATGTAACTTTTAAGTAATATATATTTTAAGAAAATTACTTAAAATATATATTAATTAGAATTATATGTTATTTTTCTTTCTCTAATTTTTAAATTGGAACAGATCGCAAAATGATGTATTTAATTAAAGATTTATTTCCTTCAGCATTCATTTCTCAAAGTACAAATGTCATTAGAAAAATAGTCTAGTCAATGTCGCTCTCTATCATATCCATCACATCTGGCATTATAGGGTACGTTTGCGTGAGTCTGGGCAACCTATCCGACGTCTGCGCAAAACATGTAAAAATGCTTTTCCTCGTACAATTCCAGTCAGTTTTGGTCGACTCGATACTCCTATAGCTACCGAATCTAGCTTGAATGTACATTTTTTTTAATTTCCACGTTAATTGTAATTCACGGTAATTAAGTACTTACGGCAGTAGAGGAAAACAATATCATACATACATTTTTAAGTCGTAAGCAAACATTCGACCATAATAAAGAATGAACAAGTACACAGACGAACGTTCGTGGTTCAGAAAATTAAATCAAGGCGATCTTCTCAAAAATACTTAAATTTTGGAT
Organism: Trichonephila clavipes; assembly: GCA_019973935.1. NCBI lineage: Eukaryota > Metazoa > Arthropoda > Arachnida > Araneae > Nephilidae > Trichonephila > Trichonephila clavipes. The sequence goes on along the minus strand of BMAU01000704.1, from coordinate 69,602 downwards.
TTACCACTACAGAAGTAAATGATGGAAAAAAAGCCCCAGCTCGATATGTGTTAAAACTTACAAATCTGTAGAACAACATGTGAAAGTTGTTTTTAAAACATGTAAAATCATTTAGCTATGTTGGAAAAGAATTTTAAAAAGTATTTTCTGGATGAGGACAGCTTGGTAGCAAGTTACGAGTGGATTAGGGATCTATTTCAAGATACTCCAGAAGGGCTCTCTACTTCCGAAGAAGAAATCTTCATAGATTTCACATCCAGTGAAAAATTAAAAGACAATTTTGTAATAAATCGCTCTTTGAATTTGGGGTAGAGGTGGATGAGGAATTATCTGTACTGAAAACAAAAGCATTTCGTATACTATTACCATTTTCAACATCCTACCTTTTTCAAACCGGATTTTCTGCAGTGGATGCCTTGAAGACAAAATATAGATCTCAGCTAAATATAGAAAAATAACTCTTTAAGTGTCAATTTCTGATATTAAACCTTCCTTTGAAAAACTTTCCTCTACAAGACAAGCCCGTGGAAGTCCCTAATAATTATTAAACTTGTTCTTAATTTAGTAATAAGATTGATTGACTGAATATTAACGTCGCACTGTTCAGCTGCACGAGGGCTTTTGACGACGGACCACGTAATTTTGAACTATGGTCAAGTGACGTGGATGACACCTGAGCTGGCACCCCTCTCTCCTAACTACCACACCACACCAACGGGAAAACGTTTCAACTCTCAACAGATTTAACGTGCATCGCTGCCCTACACGGCGGATCTTTAGTGGTACTGGGCTCGAACTCGTGACAAGGCAAGCCACGATCCGATACCTATACCACTCGGCTACCGCGGCCAAATTCAGTAATAAGAAATTATTTATAAAATACCTTCTTCAGTACTGATACATCAAACGTATACTGGCTGAAAAACACCGACTCTTCGCACGAGTTCATTTTTAAAAAAATAAAACATTATTCTTGATATAATAGCTGAACTGTAAGGAGAGTAAAATTGTGTGCACGACATTGTATACAAAAATGTAAAATGATTTTTTTAGATAAATGCTATAATTGTAAATAACTGTTTAAAAGAACTGTAATTTTAAACCTCACACAATTAGCATTTAGAATTAATGTTAAATTATGAAAAAGAATATAAAATTCCGATGAAGTATAATTGTGTTACTTTTTAACATTTAAAGCGAGAACACTTCAAAATGTTTTAACCCGGGAGCACAGGCGCGTACTCGATACTAACATTAATGGTAGTGCGGGGGACTCAGTCACCCCAATCATTTGCTTAGAATTATTTTTACTGTACACGATACAAATCGGAATTCTAGTGAATATTTTAATTTATAGAAAGTATAATTACCTTCTTTCAAGGACTATTCAATTCTTTGATGATTTGAGAAAAAATCCAATAAAACTGAACTAAAATGATTCAAAAGTACAAGACCATAATAAAGGACGCAAATCAGACACTTTTCAATTATCCTACAGAAATGTTAAACCAATCAATTCTTTTCCAAATATCGCAAAACTCAATTATTTACAATTTCCCTAAGCGAAAAGCAAACACATAAAAGATGGGAGGGAACTAATATTGATAATAACCATACCATAAGATTGAAGGTCAATCAAATGATTAGCAAACGTACTATGCAGCCTGGCTGAAAAGTGAATCATGACTTCCTTTTCTTTTTCTACAACTAATGTACAGTATTTCAATAATAATTACAGTGGTGAATTGTTTATCTTCTTAGAATTTTTCTCAGGGTCTGGGTTTCGTTTTTTCTTTTATCGAGTAATCTTTTATATTAAAACGTAATAAAAAATCTCTCATTGAGTAAATACAGCAAATAAAACAAAATGTTTTTTTTTTCTTTAGTTTGGTTTTGGGATCAAAGATAGCTATTTGATGACGGAAAAAAGCCAGATAATAAACATAAATTATGTCAGTGTTGTTGTGTGTATTTTTTTTTATTATGGAAGAAAGCATTTTGTTTTACTTTTCTTTCCGGTTATTTTTTTTTAAAAAAAATCTTTAAATTTTCGATACGCTCGCGCCTCCCTTGTAGGGTCATCGCGCCCCCCGGGGGCGCGCCCCACACTTTGAGAAACACTGGCTTATGCTGTAAAGTTTGTCTACGCATCACATAGTTTAGTCAGTTCAATTTACACAACTGTATTATAAATTTTATCTGTGTTATATTTACGATCTTTAACTGTGTTATTTAACACGACTAGATCAGCAAAAGAACAAAAAGTGCACGATAGTAAGTGTAACAGAGAATTTCAAACTGGATTGACCGAGAGAGGAACATGGAATTATTAGTAAAGGCGACAAAGAACGGTGGGTGTTTTGTGTTCCGGAATAGTGGTATGCAGAACATCGTCCGTAAAACGGTATTTTGGTGCAAATCACAAGCCCTCTTGTCAAAAAAGTGAACCACAGCAAAAATAATTAATTGCTTTGAAACTGTTTGGCAGATGACTCCAATTCAGCATGTATTCTAAAAAAAGTAAGATCTAACAATCCTAATATAAGTTATTTGTCATCCAATCTGCAACAACAGAAGTCACACCAATGTTTTACTTTAATTTGAACACGTATAACTAAAACATTTATAACTATACAGTGCAAAAGGTATTTTTCGTTGTAAGTAGAGTTTTAAGTCGTCAGTATTTATTCTTATTATTTTACCAATAATCACAAATCAAAATTATTTTACGCACGTCTTTACCTCATTAAACACTTCTTTAGAAAAAATGACCCTTTGATCCCTAAAGGTTTGCCACCCATGGTCTAGAGTGTTTATATTAGTCACAGGTAAGGATCTCTACAATAATTTTTGATGTCGTTAACCCTTTTTGATTACATTCAGAAAAAAACAACATTAAGAAACTCTCAGAAAAACAGCACTAAATCTTCTACAGAATTCTATAAATAAGTTAAGTAGACATTTGCAAAGACTGTGTTTTTTTATTTAATGGCTTTAAATTTAATGCGGAATTGATAGAAGTATATGGAAAAGATTGATATACTTTCATGTATGCCGATGTTGTAAATTACATAGCAATTATTAACTAATTAAAATTATTTTTATGCTAGTAATCCGGATTAAAATATTCCTTATTCAGCTCAAACGAAATAACACTAGAGAGTATTCCTATTGGCTCTAAATTACCTACATTTATTATTACTTAATAAAAAAAAATATATGTATAGAAAAATGTCTTCGAAAGGCAAAAAAAAAAACGTATTAAAGAATACAAATTAATAAAGTACACAATTTTAAATTTAAATCAAAAGTTTTTTATTACTATTATTCAGAAGTATAAAGGATATACAACCTATTACTAATCAATTATTCTAATATTAGTTAATATCTATAAGGATCTTTTTATCTGAAACGTAAACAAGAGTATCCAATCACTTCTTCCGATATCGAAATGTATCAAATAAATTGCAATTTATTAACAGCAAAAGAATAAGGAAAACTGATTGGAATAACCTAATAAATAATGTCAGTGAACATTACAAAAAGAGAGAAATATATATTATGAATTGGGATAAACAAAATATATTTAATAAATAGCATACAGTGCTATTCTTTTAAGAAATAATTCGATTTTTCAAATATTAATACAGTTTTTTGTATATAAAAATTTCAAAAGATATGTTTGTGTAAATTTGGATAAACTTGGCAAATAGGAGCACAAAAACACTTAACTCGAAGTATAAAACAGTAAAACACTGAATTTTCCCGAAATTTAGATATTTCAAACTTTAGAGTATGGTTTTTCTAATGGTTTGTGAGCAAACCTCTAACTCTTGTTGCATTGTGTATAAGGAAGCTCCGCTAGAAAAGCTGCAAGTGCTCAAATTTGACTAATACTTTTGGAAATATGGACACAATTGCCTGAAATATGGTTAGGTTGAATTTTAAAAAAAGTAGGAGAAACTCTTCTCTACATTTACGTTTTTCCAAACAGAAATACATTTTTACGCAAATATATGTTTATTTCCTCTCACTTTTTGTTGAGCTGCATTTTGCCCCTACACTTTCTCTACGACCTCCGTTGGCAACTCTCTTATTAGTAGAAGTTGGACCTTCTGCACCCTTGTAACGATTTTACGTCTTCCACGATTTTCGCAGGTTGTTTGCAGTGTTGGAATTGGACTCAGTTCTTCCAAAATTTGTGTTTCTGACGGCAAAGATTCGATAGTTACAATAGATGGATCATGTGCTGATGTAACTTGGCCTAAGTAATTATAAGGAAGGGTTTTATTAAAGAAAGATGGACTCTGGCTTGTAGGACGAGAGAGGATAGTTGCTTGAAAATGTGCCCGTATTGTTTTTAATCTTACTGCACATATTTGCTCTTGTGGCATTCAATAGTTGGCATTATTGCTGTAGATAGGAGAAATAAAACAGGCGTCCTCTCCAGCCAAAGGATATTACACTCACATAAAATAACAGCCATTTAAAGTCTCATGTAAAAGTAATTAATTTTGCGTGTTAAATCTTAAGTAAGATAGCTAAAATACAACAACAACAACATGAATTTGAAATATTAGGTAGCTGTAATTACATTCGAAATGGTCTGTTTAAACTACACAAAAACACAAACAAATAACAAATTAGCCAAGACCCCCGATCATTACCAACGTTGTTGTTGTTTCTAATGCCACTTGCCTGATGCAGTTAAATCGAGGACCACGAAATTCATCTTGGCAAGGGGTTAGAAGTACGCCTGTCGTTGACCTTGACCTTGTGCAACATACAGGTGACAGTACGAATTAGCTCGGCGAAATTCCCAGAAGGGATGATAGATGGCGACACCACCTATCTCCATCTCCACAATTTAGACATGAAACAGAAGGAGAGGGAAATGTTCTCCAGTCCTCTGCACTCGTGATTCAGCCCACAAGACTTTCGAACCCATTGATTTAACGAGCACGTATTCCGTGTGTATTTGGAGGGTATTTGGTGGCATCGGGCATCGAACCTAGGCCTTTCGGTCTGGAGTACGATGTTCTAACCACTAGGCTACGTTACAGAGCAAATACACTGACTCAAAATCATTACGTGTGATATGGGTGTGTGCTTAAATGAGTCCATATTACTTTAGTGCTTATATTTGCCAAGTTTTCCTTATAATTAAATAAATATTGCAATACGTTTTTAATGGTTACAGTAATATTAAATAATGCGAATGTGTAGAACGTTGGACGTTAAAGATTAAACTAAATGAAGAAATTCTTAGTTGGATTCAATGAAGTTAGCTGGAAAAAAAGAAAAACAAATTAAATATTTACATTGATTTGATATTTATATTGAAATATTTATATTAATATTGATTATTAGATATATTATATATATAAAGATATTTATTTACTAATTTAGAAAGTTGAATAAAATATAGTAAGTGGTAATCCTACCACATTCTATATTTTCTTAAAAGTATATTTACTGCAATAACTTAAAAAGTAATGACGAGAAAGGATTAATAAAAATGATTTAACACAAGAAATTTAGAAATAAAAAAAAATTCCTTATGTGTAAGGTTTTGAACAAACAGAACTTGATCCAAAAAACTACAAATAGTAAAGAATACGTTGCCTTTGGAGAAATTCTAATGCAAGAATGATTAGATAGATATTAGAAAAATTCCATAGTAAAAGAAAAAGGATAAAAACCGAAAATAAATTCATCAAAATGAATATGTAATTTTGTTCGTTTCAAATAAAATTTTATTAGAAAAATCTCAGTATTTCGCATAATCTAATGTTGGAATAATTTAATGGGTTCCGAGTTTCCCCAAATAAAAAGCCATGATTTAGAAATTAATTATTTTCGAGGTATTTTTTTTCATATCAGATTAATATTAAATAGCAAGACAGGAAATGCTATGGTTCTCTTTTTAGCTGGGGCAAATGTTCATTCTGCAATGCCGCAGGAATCACAGAAGCTACATTTATCAGTATAAAAACAGCTGAAGACCTTTCTTAAAACCATTTCATTACCAACAGAAAGTAAAAAAAGTTAATTGTATTTTGTTCCAGGGAAAAAACATACAAAAACAACCACTAAAGTACCGCCAAAAATTCGGTCTCCATTCTGAAACAAATGCTTGTAAGCAATACTAAATTATTTCAGAGAGTAATAGATTTACAATACATGGCTTAAGATGCATCAGAAAAAATCTTTCACATTTTTTATTAACTATATATTTGTGTGATTTGTTTATATTTAATATAATATATATTATTATTTCAAATTTTTTATATATAAAGATAATTTTGCACATATTTATTATTGTAAAACTATATAATTCTTTCTTCGTTCGTTCATTACAGAAGTTCGCAATTAATAGATGATTTCAATATTAAAATATTTCAAATTTAAAGCAGTAAATCAGTTGTTTCATATTTACATAGAATTTTCTGCACTTATAATGGTACATAATATCAAGAATCGGAACAAAACACTTTTTGTTCTTTCGCAACTCAAATAATTGGATGGTCAAAAAAGGCAGAATTGCGCTGTAAGCAAAGGCAGAATTGAGGCGTTTGCCACGGGGTCTCCACGCACGAACACGATTGTCATCACTGCTGAGATTGAATCTGGATTCGCGCGTCTCTAAAGACGACCTGGTTCCATTCAGCAGCAGTCCAGTTTCCTCGTGCGCGGCACCACTCCAAACGGGAGCGTCGATGGGTGGGAGTCAACGACAGAACATGTAATGGGCGCCGCGATCCTAAATGTCCTTCAGCCAGGCGCCTTCGTATGGTTCGAGAAGACACAAGGGTCCCTATTGAAGGCGCTACTTGGACCTGGATGGCGGCGGATGAAACAGTTGGCTGTACTGGTGCATTTATTACGATGTGGCAGGCATCTATACGACTGGTCAGTCGAGGGCGCCCTGAGCCTGGTCTTCATGTAAATGACATTGCTCGGATCCACTGGTCCCAACACCATCTCACAATAAAATCATAGCAGCCAAATCAACGAGCTACTCGCTTAGCTGACCGCCCAGCTTCCATCATGCCGATGATCCCCCACTCTCAAACTGCGACAGCTGGTCATATTGTCTTCGAAAACGGCGTAATGGCCTGTCTACCTCAGCTCTTGCTTTGTAAACGATTCAGCACACTCAAGCAAGCTTTGGTTTCCTTTTTTTTACTACACAGAGAACGACGTTAACCGCTCTCCCGGATATACGTAATGTGCAAACACGCTGCATTTCTATTCATTCCCATACTCCCCGATATGCACCTTCATGCCAAATTTCGTTACGGTTCCGCAGTTATTTCTTGGTGCACTAATTTTTTTGTCCATCAGTGTATTTTTAACACTTCTGTAAGTTGTATCGAATTTAAATGGGAATAAGTTGCTATCATTCCTAGATTCGTACTAATTTGGATTTAATTATCTGTCTGATCTCGTTTCTTCTAGAGATTCAACTATGGAAGCCATTTTAAAATTCTATCTGGGGTGTTTCTCATGTAGCTGACTTTCCTTCAGACACAGTATAAATTTATTTTTCAGTTTCTGTATTGTAAATTCTGAAATTAAATTTTTAAAACCAACATATTACGTCTATTTAAAGGCATTTGAACGATGGCAATTACATATAAAATTAAAGTCAACAGTTGTTGATTCTGTAAATAACTCAAATAGAATACATGCCATTATATTGGATAACATTTTTTTAAAGATTTGATTTAATAACTTTCTTAGACTATTCTTGGAATTATACGTTATAAAAATGAAAGAGCTTTCTTAGCTGTGTTTTTTAATATTCCAAAAATTATAGCTCAAAATCTCCCAGTATAGTATAACATTATTATTATAAAGCATTAGTTATCAAGTTGGATTTTGTTGGTTGTTTTATGTGTGTTCACTTTGATATCTTTCAATTTGAAAACTGGATAATTTGTATACTTTAAAACAAATTAGTAGTCAGAAGTAATGAATATTTTAAAATTGTACGATATCTTTTAATTTATATACACATACAAGAGTGCTGTATGTGCTTTTTAATTCTCCCCTTCATCAAATTATTTTCATTAAATTTTTACGAACGAATATCAAAAGAGTCTCGAAATTTCGACACCGTTGTATTCTATTTACAATTTGATCTGAAAGAACATATACACTAGTGTGCAAAAAAATTAAGGACGAAGTCGAAAAATCAGCAAATCAGCTGAACGAAGAGGCAGAGCGGACAGAAAGACCAATCAGAAGATTAAGTAAGGTGATGTACGGTAGCACATGCGCAGATTTGCAGGTAGACGTAATGGGGGAGTGTCTGAGTAGTATAAAGAATGTTGTCAGTGTAAGATCAGTATTTCTGGCAAAGAGATTGCACGCCGTATAGCAGTTAAAATCACACCGAGTTGCTGCCTCAGCGAGAAATGGCGAATAATCAATCTGTTAGACGACATCTGGATGCTTTTACCCGAGGTCGAATCATTGGTAAGTTGGAGGAAGGCCTCAGTGTGACAAGTGTGGCTGCAGAGTTCGGAATTGCTCACAACATCGTTTCACGACTTTGGAGACAATTTCAAACTACAGGAACAGCTATCCGGGGGTTCAGTAGTGGTCGTCCACGAGGAACCACACTCGCAGATGACCGGTACATTGTCTTACAGGCCAGAAGAAACAGGCGGCAGACAGCGGGAGAAATCGCTAGACACACGACACAGGCGACTGGACGACCGATATCGCGTTTTACCGTGGCCAGAAGACTGCACGGTAGTGGTCTGTTTGCACGACGCCCTGTACGGTGTGTACCTTTAACGCCTGCCCATCGGAGAACGCGTTCTCTGTGGTGCCGGGAACACCGGAATTGGAGAGACAATGAATGGGGACGAGTACTCTTTACAGATGAGAGCAAATTCAGTTTGAGTAGGGATTCTCATCGCATACTCATCTGGAGAGAGCGAGGAAGCCGCGATCATCCCTCGAACATCATTGAAAGGGTCAGGTATGGAGGTCGCGGTGTTCTCGTTTGGGGAGGCATCATGCTTGGTAGTCGTACAGACCTTCACATCTTCGACGCAGGTTCAGTCAACGGGACCCGTTATTCTAACGAGATTCTTCTTCCATATGTGCGTCTTTTTAGAGGCGCTATGATTCTGCAGTTCCTTTTCATGGACGACAATGCACCATGTCATCTCACAGTAGCTGCCGAACAGCTCTTAGAGAGTGAGGAGGATATTGAACGTATGGATTGGCCGGCACGATCTTCGAATCTCAATCCCATCGAGCATGTATGGGGTTTTCTAGGCAGACGCTTGGCAGCTCGTACCTTACCACCAGTAACGATTCGGAAGCTTCGATTGGCGCTGCAAAACGAATGGGCAGCAATGCCTCAACAACTCATTGACACCCTCATTCTTAGCATGGGCAGACGCTGTGAAACCTGCCTAGCAGTCAGGGGAGATCATATCCCCTACTAAAGACCGGATGTTTCTTGCTGGACACCCATCAGAGGGATGTTTCGGACTTCAGTCGCATTGCGCTCCATGCTACTTTTTCAATCAAGCTTCTTTTTATCCCTCTGATTTCTCTTTTAGTAAGTGTTGCTTACATATTACACATGTCCTTACGTATTGGGGATCTTACGGTATTAAATGTGTTGATTTGGAAAGCTTTTTGTACAAAGTTATATTGAAAAAACCGTCTCGTCCTTAATTTTTGCACACCAGTGTATAACATCTATTTTGTTCCTTCTTGTCATTATCCTTTTGTTCCTTCAAATTTATCTTTATTACCTGTCCTCCAAAAAATTTTTGTCAGAAAAATTGAGATGATTCCATGCAGTACATCCTAATCATCATTAGCTATTCTTGGGGAGAACAAACATATATATATATATATATATATATATATATATATATATATATATATATATATATATATATATATATATATTTAAATATATAAAAACAATCACAATTATCAATTTAAAATTGAAATATATGAATCCTAAAATACCAAAACACTTCAGAATATCAATGGCGAATATAAAAGATAATGTTCCATCATTTTCAAACAAAATTAAAAAATTATAAAATAAAATAAAAATTTATAAAATATCCAAGTGCAATCACGGACTTAGGACCGATAAGTGGGGTTAAACTAGTTTGATGGCGCCACCCTTCCCCTATTGCAACTTGGTAAGTTAATTGGAAAATTTTCAAATTTCAGAAGAAAAAAATTTAAAAAAAAATTAAAAATTAAAAAGTTAAAATTAAACCATTATACTTTAAATTAAAAAGTTAAAATTAAATCATTATACTTGAAAATAAAACTATTCGCCATCACATTCCGAAAGATATTGCAATAATAAAATTTAAAAACAATTTAGTGCATAATATAAGTGAACCTTCAAACTCCCAAGATGATGCACCCATCTTTAAAATAGTTGTAAAGGTAGAAAAAATAAATTCCTGATCCGAAAGTTCAAATCAAAAAAATATTTGAGTTCCGAAAGTTCAATTTAAAAATCCGAAAGTTCAAGTTAAAAAATCCGAAAGTTCAAGTTAAAAAATCCGAAAGTTCAAGTTAAAAATCCGAAAGTTCAAGTTAAAAATCCGAAAGTTCAAGTTAAAAATCCGAAAGATCAAGTTAAAAAAATCCGAAAGTTCAAGTTAAAAAATCCGAAAGTTCAAGTTAAAAATCCGAAAGTTCAAGTTAAAAACCGAAAGTTCAAGTTAAAAAATCTGAAAGTTCAAGTTAAAAATCTGAAAATTCAAGTTAAAAAATCTGAAAGTTCAAGTTAAAAATCCGAAAGTTCAAGTTAAAAAATCTGAAAGTTCAAGTTAAAAAATCTGAAAGTTCAAGTTAAAAAATCTGAAAGTTCAATCTAAAAAATTCGAAAGTTCAAGCTAAAAAATCCGAAAGTTCAAACTAAAAATTTCTAAAAACCGAATGTTCACATTAAAAACACAGTATATTCACAAATGAATAGAGTAAATCATTAAAAATACAGTATATTCACAAATGAATAGAGTAAATCATTAAAGACTCACCAAACAGTATCCCATCAAGAATATAATCCATTTCTTATAACACGACTTTTCATTTTTAATATATCAATTACACATCATATTTTGCTCATAACATCTAACCATGTCAATCCAATCGATTCTTGATCCAACACTAGAGTATGACTACTTGGCATTAGATGCAAACCATATCACATGTAAAAGACTTGCTTGATTGATTGGTCATAAATGTCTGTTAGGACATAAATGTTTAACTGGTAATAAATAATTTTAAAGTGTATATATAGTCGTGTAAATATTGTTTTAAGTGTGTGTGTATTAAAATGTAACCTGTGTGTGGAATGCACAAATTCTTCACAGCTGGACCACTAACAAGCTGACTTTGTGGACCTAATGTTGTGTAATGGATTTGTGCATTTACGAGTTTAAAAATATTTTTAAGAAATATTTCTGATCTATATATTTTCTCAGGAAATTGATGGGATAATCATTTTGTATGCACAATAATATAAATTTCTGGATATTTTTGAATCTATCAATATTGTGCGTAGTTAAATTATTATTTCTCAACAAAAAATTTAAAATTATATTTCTAAATACAGATATATGAAGACAACTATTGAAGTTTGGTATCTTTATGACATTGAATTTAAATGCTTTCTTTTTATCATATATATTGCTATATAATTTGTTGTCAATAATAGTTAAATCCAAATCCAAAAATTCAACTTTGTTTGAGTTAAAATTCGTCTGTATTAATTTTTAGGTATTCCGGATAAAAATTAATGTTAGGTTTAAATTCTCTATCATGACCTATAACAATTAAATCATCTATGTATCTCAACAAGAGGCAAGAGGGTTCCTTTCTTCGAACTATTTCATAATGGTGTAAATACAGGTTAGCGAGACTATTACTAGCCGGGCCACCCTGAGGCAATCCTTTGATTTGTTTATAAAGTTTGTTCTCAAAAATAATGAAGTTCTCCTGTATAACAAAACGAATAAGTGTATTGAACTTTTCAAAACTAATGTAATTATTCAAATCATATTTCTCATATGCATCTGAAAGTACCTACTACATGTATATATATATATATATATATATATATATATATATATATATATATATATATATATATATATATATATATATATATACATGTAAGGAAAGCTGAGAATATATATATATATGTCAGGTTTGAAAAGTTTAGGTTCAAAATTAAGGAAGTAATAAATGAAAATAGAGCGAACTCTTTACCATCGCGTAAGGATTTATGAGTAAACAAGCCTGTTAAAAGGTGCAACGAGCGCTGACGAAGGCGAACGCATACTAAGAAAGGACTCGGCTGGTGTCTCCTCGCTGCGATGTTGTATTTGGTAACACCCGGTTGCGCGGCAAAAGGTCCGCCATGTTAGATTATATATGATGAAAGCGTAATAAAGGAATATTGTGAAGATGATGCCCTCCTCATTTTACCAGCAGGCCTGGGGCCTGTCAAGAGTCGAAGGATGATTTAAAGTACCGAAAAATATGCCACGAAACCAAACGAATTAACGAACCAAAAAATATTTTTTTTCGAACGAGCGACTGCATTGAAAACGATACTACCATGGAGGACGACTCTTTCCGGCAGGAGTCACCAGTCATCACATCCAAAGAACCCTTCTTTTTTCCTGAATTTGATCTTAATAAGTTTAGTAGTTGTAAAAGTTTTTTGGACTGTTTTGATCAACAATGTTTGGAATATCAAAAAGACGAACAATGGAAGAAGCAAAATATTCCTAGATATCTCACGGGAGTTTATCTTAAATTTTGGTACGAAAACCATTTATTTGAAAAGTCTTACCAAGAAAGTAAAGAATTATTAATGACGGTGTTCGATGCGACGAAACAAGAGGATATTCGAAAATTTCACAAATTAAAACTAAACGATACTAAAGAATTAATTTCCTTTTTTACGGAAAAACTTTCGTTGGGGAAGAAACTAAATTATGATGACAGTTCAATTGTGGAACATATGATATTATCGAGTCCCATAGAATATCAAAAGTTCCTAGTTATCAAGAAGATTTCGACACCCTGCGAATGGATCTCAACCATGCGACAATTAATCGCAGTAACACCGGACAGCGCAGACCGAAAACCGGTAGATACTGGAAGTTATACCCGATGGAATCACGCATATGGTAGTGTACACAGAGGAACTGATGCACAGAATCGATTTCAGTCAAGAAGAAATCATGGACAACCACATCAATCGCACATGATGAGATTCAATGGAAGGCAACAGTTCAACAATCAACCTAGGCAGTTTGTACAACAGAATGGACATTTTCAATCGCCCAGAAATGACGAAAATAACGAGAGGCAAGGATGACAACTAATTATTGAGTCAGTGGTATGTTCCAAGCACTTTGTACTCTAATTGACACAGGAAGCAATGTGTCATTAATTCCAATAAATTTAGCTAAACAATTAAAAAATATTAAAATTATACAAAATAGTAATGTAAAAATAAATCAAACTTGTGGGACTATTCAACCCAAAGGTATAATTAAAGTTTATATGAATATTGGATGTATATCTAAGCAAATAGATTTGTTTGTAATTGATACTAAATTGCCTTATATTATTTTAGGACTTGAATATTTACATTTATTTAAGCTTGACATTAGTATTCGTAACATGTGTATTTTTCAATGTGGTAAAAATTTAAGTAATATTAAATTTGTAAATAAGTGTATTGGTGAGTTGAGAACATATCATGGGACATATTGTAAAACTCTTAATAATGATCAAAATATGAACTACTATAATGCAAATAATGAAGATAATATTAACGTTAAGAATAATAAAGGTTTATATTTAGATCAAGTACCAGACAGCTCTGAAGCTGATCTGAAAAGATTGTTTAACCCAGCCATGGTTGTTGAGGACACAGGACCAAAACAAACTAGTGAGCAATGGGGAGATTTAACCCAACTTCTTGACAAATTTCAAACCATATTTTCACAAAATAAGTATGATGTAGGTTGTATCAATTTAGAGCCACAAAGAATTCATTTAATTTCAGACCTTCCTATAAGTTTACGCCCTTATAGAAACAGTCAACAAGAATCTAAAGAAATACAAACACAGATAGAAGAATTGTTAAAAGCAGGTTTTATTAGACCCTCTCATAGCCCATATGCTGCCCCTGTAACTTTAGCATACAAAAAGGATGAAGGGAAAAGATCAAGATTATGTATCGATTATAGAAAACTAAATGAAATCACACGAAAAGATTCCACCCCTGTACCTCTGATAGACTTCGTAATTGATAATTTAACTCATGCTAAATTTTTCTCTACGCTCGACTTAACAAGTGGTTATTGGCACATTAAAATTCATGAAAAAGACGCAGAGAAGCTGACTTTCACAACTAATTTTGGACTCTATGAATGGTTAAGACTTCCATTTGGCTGGAAAAATTCCCCAGCTGTTTTCCAAAGAACTATAAGACAAATTTTACAAAAATATCAGTTAACTTTTGCTTTAAACTAATTTGATGATATAATAATTTTCTCACAATCTTGGGAAGAGCATTTAACTCATTTAGATACAATATTCCAAATTTGTAAAAACAGAAAACATTAAACTTAAAAATCAAAATGTCAGTTTGCACAGGAAAAAAATAAAATTTTTAGGATATGAAATAACACAAGGTCATTATTCCCCAAGTAATCCAAATATTGAAACAATAAGAAAATTAGCACCACCTAAAGATGTGAAAGAACTCCAAAGATTTCTTGGTTCCATCAATGTTTATCAAAATTTTATTAAAGATTATGCAAAACTTAGAGTACCATTAAATGAATTACTTAAAAAAAAGATGCAATTTGGAATTGGTCACATGAATGTCAAGAAGTTATCAAAAGTTAAAGAATTGTTTAATATCAAAACCTATACTTAAATTATACAACTCACAATATCCATGTCATGTGTTTTGTGACGCAAGTCAGGAATCAATAGGTGTAGTCTTGAAACAACAACACCCAGATGGAACACTTTACCCCATAGCTTATCACTCGAGACAATTACTTAAACATGAAAAAAAATATACAATTTCAGAAAAAGAGTGTTTAGCAATTATAGATGCCTTAGATAAATTCCACTGTTACCTACATGGATCCAAATTCACAATACATACTGATCATGCTGCTTTACAATGGCTTAAAAGTGTAAAACATTTAACTGGACGTTTATTTCGGTGGAGTTTAAAACTTTCTCAGTATGAATATTCGATAGTTTATATAAAAGGTAAATTAAATGTTGAAGCAGACATGTTGTCGAGGAACCCTGTATGCCATTATATATCACCCATTTGTCCTTTTTTAAATACTGATGAAATTATTAAATACCAAAATTCAGAGAACATTAATGATCCAAAATATATAAAAATTAATGATGTATTAACAGTTAAGAAAAAGAATTTAATTAAAATTGTAGTACCGTTATCTTTGAGAGAAAAATTAATTACAACTGCACATGAACAATTTGGTCACCCAGGTGTAAAAAAGATGTTAAAATTAATTTCCCCAATTTACTACTGGAAGGACATTATATTAGACATTTCAAATTTTGTTAAATGTTGTGAGACATGTCAAATGAATAAAAAGTCTACACGAAAAAGTATGGATTATTGCAAGAAGTTCCTGTAGCAGAAGAACCATTTGAAATGATTTCACTAGACACTGTAGGAGGATTTAATTATCATAATTCACAAAAGAAATACCTGCATATTGTTCTGGATCATGCTACCAGATATGCTTGGACATTTCCATCCAAAAGTGTCACTTCTGAAACTTATACAAATTGCTTAAAACAAATTTTCAATTCAATGCCCAAAACAACTTTTAAGTGATAGAAATGCTGCATTCACTTCATCTAAATTTAAGAAATTCTTAAAACATCATAATATTAGACAATTACTAACTTCAGCAAATAGACCACAATGCAATGGAAAGAATTAAAGAGTTAATCAGACATTAGTAGCAAAATTAAGATGTAAAGTTAATTCAACTACAAAAACTCCTTGGACAAAATTATTAGAACAAGTTACATATGAATACAATAACTCGCCACATGATGTTACTGGCTTTCCACCTGCATATTTAATGTTTGGAACTTTGCCATATGATTCGCCATTACCTAATCAAGTAAAATTAAACTATCCACCTATACAACAAGCTAGACAAATTGCAGTAAACAGAACAATTAAGCATCATAAGATAAATAAACAAAGGTATGATAAACATTATGTTGATGCAAAATTTAAAGTTGGAGATTTAGTCTTATATCAAAATTTCTCATACCCTAATTCAAGTAAACTTCAATCTCCTTATAATGGTCCTTTTAAAGTTGTCAGAAAACTCTCAAATGTTACTTATGAAATACATAATCAATATACAGGAAAATTAACAGATATTGTTCATTCTACAAGATTAAAACCATTTCATTCAAAATCCAATTTCCAATTATGCTAAATTCTTATTTATATTTGTTATAGAGTTTGTTATCTCAAACATTGGGGGGGGGAGAAGTGCATTGTTATTTAAAAAAATAAATAAAAAATAATAAAAGTTGTGTTTAAAATTTGAATTTAAGACTTGTTTACATTATGAAAATCAAAATTTAATGTAATTGAATTTGTATTGTATCTTTATTCATAATGAACACATTATTGAAGACTATTTAAAAAAAATAACTGAATTATGGACTGTATGAAAACATTGTGATGAGGTCATTTTACGATACATTGTGTTATAATAATTTCATTGTGATTATTTGTGATAAGTATATTCTGAAAGTTAAAATATAGTATGTGATGTTATGAAGATTTTATTATGGTTGTATGTTGTTGAAATGAGTTGATTGAGTAGAGATTCTAATAATAAACAAAACAACTGTGAGATAAACAATAATTGGATGATGAACATTGAACTATGATTTTCCAAGACAGGACTGTGTGAAACATTACATTACATTGATTGAACTTTTACCTGTACTTGATATATCTGAAATGCACTTATTTTCTTAGCATTTTATATTTCTAGTGATATTTTGGTATAATGTTGATGTTGTGTTTATTTTGATTAATTTCTGTGTTATAGTTATGTAATCTTTTCTTTTTTGGGAGCTCCTAAAATCATGTTGCTGTTAGTTACTCCATGTATGTCTTTTTTTATGTATTTACTTTACCATTATTCCTAAATTCATTTTGCTATTACTTATTTTATATCTATTCTTTGTATGTACTTTACCATTATATTCCTAAAATCATGTTGCTGTAGTTACTCCTTATATGTTTTTTTTATGTATTTACTTTACCATTATTCCTAAAATCATGTTATTTACTCTATACCTATTCTTTCTATGTATTTATGTACTCATTATTCCAACATTCAATACCATTTTGAAGTGCTTGTAACTTTTCAACATTTATCACTTTATATTAACATTGTTTACTATTGGTGCACATTTAGTGAGAATTTCACTTGATCTTATGTTATGTTGTTTAGTACTACTATATTTTTGAATGTCTAATGTGAATTATCTTTATCTTATGTTGTTTTTTATTAACCTCATTATTATTATAGTCATAGTGGAAGTATTAGATGTGTGATATTTTTCAGAAAACAATTCTATGTAACACAAAGTTTTATACCAAATTTTTGATACTTTGTTATTCATTATTGCTATTTTTTGTACATGTTAGGATTCACCAGCCCACTCTTTTACACAATTATTATATCTTCTAGATTTTTATTTCATTTGGGGAATTTGATATAATTGAAATATAATTTTTTCCCTGGGGACTTGCCAGTCAGAATTGGCCAATCTGGCTGTGCCAGACTTCAGCGGAGGGGGGAATTTGTCAGGTTTGAAAAGTTTAGGTTCAAAATTAAGGAAGTAATATATGAAAATAGAGCGAACTCTTTACCATCGCGTAAGGATTTATGAGTAAACAAGCCTGTTAAAAGGTGCAACGAGCGCTGACGAAGGCGAACGCATACTAAGAAAGGACTCGGCTGGTGTCTCCTCGCTGCGATGTTGTATTTGGTAACACCCGGTTGCGCGGCAAAAGGTCCGCCATGTTAGATTATATATGATGAAAGCGTAATAAAGGAATATTGTGAAGATGATGCCCTCCTCATTTTTTACCAGCAGGCCTGGGGCCTGTCATATATATATATATATATATATATATATATATATATATATATATATATATACATGTAAGGAAAGCTGAGAATATATATATATATAATTTCAGAACCAAAAGTTTAATTAAAAAAATAATATTTAATTTAAGAAGCACATTATATATATATATATATATATATATATATATATATATATATATATATATATATATATATATATATATATATATATACATATATATATAAAAGCCTAAAGTGGAATGTAATGCTTGTAGTGCATTTTTCTATAAGAAAGAGTGTACTCCAGTGATTCTCAAACTTGCAATATTTACGCGACCCACTATTCAATTATCATTTTCATCGCGCCCCCCACCATACAATAACAATGTATTGATTTCAATAATGCTATACTTTGACACTTAAAGCTGTAATACGACTTTAACCTCTTATGTGCCACCGACGCATATAAACGTCTCGCTTAGCCAAATCATTAATTTTCTGGACGTATATGTACGTCTTTCCGAAATACGATCTATTCTGTGCAGTGCTATTCATATAATTATTCCGAGGCCTGTGAAATGCAATTAAGGATCTTGACAGTGTTTGCAAGGGATTTACTTATTTCAGAGAATTTGCTTACTTATTTCTTTTCTCCTCCTCCCCCTAAATAAACACATCAAAATACGTTCGTCTACGTGGTAAACAGTGACATTGGGGAGCGAATCACGTAACTTTTAATCGACAGTTAAGGAATTAATTATAAACCGTACAAATTATCAAGATAAGTGTTAATACAAGCCCATTAGGGTCACTGATAATTATCAAGCTTGTTCTCCACTTAGTATTGATAAGTAAATTATGAAACACATTGCGCAGTAGTGATACATTTATAAATGTATTACATCAGTGTAAATGTTAATGTTTTTTTATTATGTCATAATATATTTTGCTTTGTTTTCTTTCAGTATAAATTTATAATTTTTAAATAACATTTTGTTTTCGACTTTTCAATATGGCCGCCCCCCCTTGTAAAGTTATCACGCCCCCAAGGGGGGGTGCCCCACAGTTTGAGAAACGCTGGTGTACTCGTATTTAATTCTATATATGTTTTATCCTAAATTACCTCATAGTAAATATTTTTATACAAACTATTTGATTGTGTGTGCTTGAGGTTTAACATCAACATAACAGAAATTATCATTTTATATAATAAATCCAAAAATATAATTAAACATAATGCGTGCGAATTATAATTATTGATATTCTATTATAATTATTAACATTTACAAAGTACATGTTAGACCTGAAGCTTATGACAAATCTGAAATATGGGTTAAGCTAGTTTTGGGTGTATGTATATGGACAGATTGTAGAGATTGTCACTAAACACCGTTGAAATAATTTTATGTATAGGTATAAATATATATATTTCCAAATTACATGTCTAATGATTTTTATTAATTTTAATTAAATTTACAAAACATTTATTAAAATTTCAAAAATATACCTAAAAAAAGTTTAATAACCAACATATGATTAGAAATATTGAAGAAAAAAATTCAGAGTTTTTTCGTGCAATATGGTTTTAAAAGCATATTTTGTACAGCTATTGTAAATTGTGTTTTAATATATTTTTATAAAATTTGTAAATCGCGGAAATAATCTTGAAAATTGGGATTGAAGATCTAAAATAATATGATTGGAAGGAATGTATATTATTTGTGTATTATTAGAGAAACAATCAGTTTTTGATGTTAAACGTTTATTGTAAAAATCTTTTCTTTATAATTTATTTGTATAATTCAAAATTTGAAATTTGTGTATTCAATTATTTGTATATGTATTTGAAATAATTCAAAGATAAATTTTTAAAGTAATGCAATTTTATAAATGTCTACAATATCCAGATAATTTTTCAAAACTTTCACCTTTTTGTTGTACAGCGTTTCAAAAAATATTATGGACATGAACTATTCAAATATATGGGTTACTTGAATTGGAACACATTGTTTACAGAAATTCCAAAAGTACTGTAACTTGAAAGCTCCTATTCACTGATGGAAACAATTTACTATCACATAATAGAATATACAGAGGTTTAGCTTTCATTTCATATTCTAGTTTAGCATTGACATAATATCAATTCAGAGTAAACAATTAAACAACGCCAACAAACACATGGAAGTCAAATAAAAATTATCAATACGGCAACGATAAGCGATCAGTTTGCTTGAGCATCAACAATGTACCATCTGTAATAATTATTTGTTATCATGGTAAATCCACAATGATGTTCTATGTTATGATACTTTCTTATGTTACGGCTTAGCTGTGCCTTCCTCACTTTCCAAAACTGATTATTTTTTGTTTATTTTTAAATTCCCGATATTTTTTTCATTAATGTATTTAATGTTTACTTATGTAGAATATATGTTGCTCAATAAAAGTCGTGATTGTTAATTGAATTGTTTTGTGAAATATAATATAAATTTTAATCATGCAAATTACTCTCATTTGTAATACCATTTATTTGATTTTATTAAATTTTATAGTTTACTCTTACAATTTTTTTAAAGATAATTTAGTCATAAATATTGAAAATTGTCGGAAAATAAAGACATAAATCTCAATAATTGTTTGTTTATCAATATAGATAACGCGTCTCAATTTAGAATCTACTAGCTATGGCCCGCGACTACGTCTGCG
Source organism: Trichonephila clavipes (assembly GCA_019973935.1). Lineage (NCBI taxonomy): Eukaryota > Metazoa > Arthropoda > Arachnida > Araneae > Nephilidae > Trichonephila > Trichonephila clavipes. The sequence continues at coordinate 48,669 of BMAU01000704.1, read as the reverse complement.
CAGGGTTATTAGCACTTCGAGCAGCTTATTTTCTTCTCCAAGGTCCTATATATCTTAATAGCAAAATTCATCAAGATTGGTTCTGCGGTTTAGTCGTGAAAACGTAGTAGACAAACAGAGTTACTTTGAGAGACCCTTTTTCTATATTGCGTAATGTATGTAAATTGTGAAACGAAGTACTTTTGATGATGATCTCACTAATAGGTATTAGAAATTCTATATTTTGTGTTTGATAGATGTATAGATGTATGATGATTGAAGGTAATGCAAAAGTTATCGGTGTGTAGCTAGTGCAATATACTCTTATAAACTATGTGAAAAAAAATTTTCCGTTTAGTATAAGCATGCAGATTTTGTGATTTAGAAACACGGGAGCAAGCCAAGTAGAGCTGGCCGTGGGAAAAACATGGCGTGCCCAAATTTATGCCTGCTACCTTTAAGGTTTGACCGTGCGATTTGTTGATAGTCATTGAAAAGGCAACTTTTAATGGGAACTGCTGGCGTTTAAAATTAAATGGTAAGTTATTGGGTATAATAGGGATGCGTAATATGCGTAAGAACATTGTCTCCCTTGGGTTCTCCAGTTAAGATTGTGACCTTCACAATATGCCTTCCTAGTTTGATAATTCGCAACCGGGTACCGTTGCATAATCTTGGCACGTCTAAGTTACACATTAACAAAATGGGTACACCTACCTTTAATTCCAACTTATGTGATGGCACCCCAGATAACTCCAAAGAATTTAGGAACTCCACGGGATAGCTCGTAGTGTCATCGGGTGACATGCTTGCATCGATTGAGTTATACATTGATGTTTCGCTGGTTATTTCGTCCAATTTTTTTCATTTATTTTTGCAACTGTCTCATTTTTTGGTGCCAGTATGGTTCTTTCAACCAACCAATTTTCGTTGAGAATATATTGTTGCAGATTTGGAAAAACCTGATCAATGAGTTCATCTTCCGACTCAACAACATGGTAAAATTGGTGTGTGAAAAGAACCATACCTTCTTGGTCGGTGTCTAGGAGTCCTTCCCCAATTTCTAGGAGTTTTTGGACACATACTCCTGCCCCGACATCACTGAATAACTGGACTCGTATGTTAGTGGTAACATAAAGCTTTTCAACTTTGGTCCACAGATATGATGCTTTCAGACATGCGTTAATTTCGTGTGCTGCAGTGTCTCTCTCGATAACAGGTAAAGTCTGTCTAAAATCATCTACCCATAACACTACCACACCACCCATCAGTTTTCGATTGCTTTTAATGTCTTGTAGCCAGCTTTCAAGCCCCTCGATGGCGTGTTTATGTGACATAATGCACTCATCCCACACGATCAGCTTACATTGTTGTCACAGGGCGCCACGGGCACTGTTCTTACTGATGTTACATGCTGGGGTTTCTTCGCTTGCCATATCAAGTGGTAATTTAAAAACCAAGTGTGCCAACCATCAAATGCTGAGTAATGATCAGAGGGGATCCACAGTAAATGAAACATTATGGTCCTTACGAATTTTTGCTAGAAGCAAATTAATCAAAAAGGTTTTGCCTGTACCGCTTGGGACATCAAGAAAAAAAAGGCTGCCTTCACTAATCTAAACTCCTTGTAATATTTTGTTATAAATGTCTTTTTGCTCGGGTAGCAGACGTGGCTCAGTTTCGCTGACCTGATCATCTAATAAAGTGGTATCGTAGCTTAACTCTTTGATCAGATCAGTCGACAGCTCTCCTCAACGCTGTGGAGTGGGTATACCAATGTCGGACAATTTATTTCCGAAATCGTTGTTATTTTGTCCTCTATAAGTCTCAATGCTTCATCCAAGGGTAGATCACTGTTGACTTGATCCATCCTTTCAAATCTGTGAAAGCTATCCTCTTATAGCGCAGTTTTATACTTATTCCATAGTTGAAGAGGATTGGATAAACCGCAACTGCATATTAATATTGCCAATAGCTCTCTTATTTGCGAAGGAGAGCGACACAGCAAGGCCTCTTCCATTATGACATCCCAGTGGTTGTCAAATTACAACAACCCCAACTTCTCACACGCTAGTTGAAAAGCTTCAAGTTCTTGGCCATCAACTATTTTTAGTCACAAGAAGTTAGTGGGACCCTATATTACATTCAGCAGCATTCGCAAACAGTAACATTCGAAGTTCGTAACATGCACTGTGTAAATGCGCCCAAGAGCATCTCCTGCCTTCACACCTGGCCAGCCGTCGACAGGTGTTCCTTGTAAATGACGTTTCCCTTCTTTCAATTGCACGTTAAAAGAATGGAGAGTTACAGTTAGTGTGACTATTCAAACTCTAAAATTGTTTTTAGTTAAGTAAATCCACTCAACATTGGGCAAATGTACCGCAAGATGAGGGATTGTTGCGTGTCTCTCATGCAGAGGCAGACCCAAGATCCGCCACGCTGTTTCGTAACTATTAACATATTGACCGGCTCGAAATGTTTACACCTAATCTCTCGGGAAAATATTAACATTCCCTTGCTGTCATATGTTAAAAATAGCCTGGTCGATAACTTTGTTTATATATTTACAAATATATTTCATCGCTTTTACCGTATTACAGAACTCTACATTTATATGGCAATTAAACATTTTAGGGAGAAGAGGAGAATATGGGATAATCCAACTATTGTTGATCAATATTTCCAGTATTCAACCTCGGGTTTTTTTTATTATTGTACGGCCGCCATCTTCTGGTGTTCTACGCCTGTACAGAGGATAGCATTTGTCGTTAATTTGAAAATATTTTAAAAGTGCCCTTGGACACTTTTTAGTACATTTTTCGTCCTCCATGCATGGTGATGATGGATTTAGTTACCACAGGGAACATGAATCATATTTTTGGTCCCAGTATCATCACTTTCTGGGTTTGGTATCTCCGCACGTATGACTTCGTCAATTTGGTAAAGGGGTAATTTTCCATCAACCAGAGCAGTTAGTGCACGTGAGACAAACCTATTTTTTGCCACTCGATTGAGTAGATGAAGCACTTCATATCACCAAATATTTTGCTTTTTTAAATAGAGCAACAAATTTTTAAACTTTTATTTTAAATACCCTGGTTGTTAAGTCATGTCTGTTCATTGAGATTTGACCTGAAATTAGCTTCTTAGCGGATGGAATGGCAATGGGTCTGGAATGAGCTCAGTCGGGATTGCATCTCATTGTAATAAACAGATCAAGCCTCCCGTAGTTACGCACGTATATGAACCCATCCTGCGTGTGTTCATGAAGATATCTTGGGCTATTTACAAATGATGATGGGAGAGTTACTATTTGACGCAAGTTATTTTGCTCTAAATCTGAATCCTTTCTTATCGTGTCTTGTAAATGTATATAATTTTCTGCTAGCAGTTTCATTTGGTTCAAGGCAATAAACCTTAAGAGCTCACTTTCCACTCTGACGTACATGTCCACCACAAACTGAGGAAAAAGAAGTCTACATTGAAGCAATAAATTAAATTGTTGCGACGTACCATCATATGATACGCATAAAAGTCTTTGCATGACACTTTTTTGTTTGGTATGGGTTATTTTGTAACTGGGTTTATCAGAAAAATATCAAAACTGTATTCCTTTTGTTCTTTCCAAAAAATTATCGGGTACTCGAGAGCATCATAAAATCTATGAGTGTCCAGAACTCTAGTAAGCCGGCCATCATTAGCCTGAATAACGATGTCTCAAAACGTTGTTTGTTCACTACGGCAGCTATTTTACTTTGGTTCGGGATATTGAATTGTCTTTCGTGTTCACCACGTGGTACACGATCTGGGTGTATCACAACCTTGTAATTATTGCTAGTCACTCAATCTTTAGCCATTTTAAATTTATGCACTTAAATGTTGTGATCATATAGAGCTTGTTATGTTTTTTGAACCATGTTTCATTACGCACATTGTACGTAACCATAACGCTTATTAACTTGTGTTTCCTTATCGCCCATGAAATAAACTTGCAAAAATTTTGGTTGCGCATTGGAAGAAGGAAGCAAAGAGCCAATTGTGTAGTATATTTGCTCTTGGATTATGAAAGTTCGGCAAAATCCTTGCATTTATCCGCCCCAAAAGATGTCATATGGAACCATGTATTGTATTTCCTTATGTTTTTTTTAGAAAACGGCGAGGCTCATGTGTTTTATAAGAGAAAAGATCTTTAAGAGGTTCAACTGGCTCCTCTATTGAAGGAAGGGCTACTTTTTCTCCCGAACAACACATGCCTGCAGCTTCATCTTTCCATTTAAGAACACCGCAAAATCTGCATTTTTTATTCATCTCTTCTATTTTTATAAGCTTGTGTCTTTCGTCTACATCGAAGTAATAAGTTACAATTGTGTGACATGATCACGCATATTTTCAAGAACATGTCTTTTTGGGTTCTTTGGGGCCAGAATAAATGGCAATTCTTTTCCAACCAACCATCCGAGAAGTAAAACGTGAATGAAAGATGTAAATTAAGAAGCTTTTAAGGTAATTGAGGTTTAGAGTAAGCGAATTAGCACTAGGGGAGTGTTATAATAGTCCGTGTTGCAAGCGTGAAGAGTATTTCTAGAAGTTAAGTGATAGTCAAGAGAAGTTACCCGTGACAGAGAGCCTTTAGTCAAGGTGCATACAATTGCATGCCAGTGAACCGTAACTTCAGCCAGGATCAGATAGATTGCTGCTTTGTTGAACATTAAGGTAGGAGTTACCTTTTTAATATTCGGATCTGTGTTTACATTGAAGTAGCGCTTAGGCGAGTTAGTTATTGATAGTGGTCCGGGTTACGTTAATTCGGTATTATATATTGTGTGTTTTGCCACCGTAGATTCTCTCATATATCATATTATTACCTAACCTGTTATTGGTTTAAGTTAAGATCTTAACAAAGTAATATTAAGATTATGACTATTGAAGGAAGGGCTATTTTTCCTCCCGAACAACACATGTCTGCAGCTTCCTCTTTCAATTTAAGAGCTGCGGAAAATTTGCATTCTTTATTCAATGCTTCTATTTTTATAAGCTTGTGGCTTTCATAATCAAGAGTCTCGTCACACTCAAATGCAGCTTAACAGAATACCCCCTCCACGTGTTCCTTGTGTATATTAGACGTCGCTGTTGTGCCCTTCCAGCAACAACGCGTCTGCGAGATTGAAGTGCATCAATGGTTTCTGTATCTTTTTGAGACGCCGTGTAAGTCGCCTACTGAAGAAACCTAGCCTGGGCCTGTTCGGTCGTCTCAACAGCCCATTGAGATGCCAGATATTGAGCGTGCCATTGACGCCGAGCTTTAGACTGCTCTGGTGTCTCAGCAGCTCTGTGAGCTGCCTCACGCTCCTCCTGTTCAAGCCTTTAAGTTCGTCTTGTGGAAACGCTTCGTTAAGTCTAGCTACTTTCATAGCTCGAGTTTTATTAGAGCTTTGGGAAAGATTAGACTTACCCTTTTGTGGCTTAATTCTTAGTTGGTACTTTTTCTACACTTCCAAAAAATACATTATGGTAGTTATTAGTATTTTTATATTTAAAAAATGCAATATCTGCCTATTCAATTAAAATTATAGCGTTATAATTATTTACTAACCACAAACAAATTATATAAATTTGTCCAAATGATATAATGTGCAAAAATACAAATTTTATATTCTTAAAATACCAGAAGAGATATAAGTATTGTTTATTTTTAATTTGTTTTTGTTTCATCGACGGACCAGCCTAGCTTATTTCTTTTTTTACTTTTTTAGTCTTCCACACAGCATATATGCTATTTACAAGCGCAGCAAATTTTAATTATTTTTTTATTGTGAGCTTCGAGTATTAGAGTCCTATAATAATGCTCACGTCTGAGTATTAAAGAGAAAATTTTTCTCGTCTATATCGTTCCCTAGAAAGTTCTTATGTGTCGGCACAGCGCGGCAAGGAAGCATTTTTGCATTTGTGCGCATGACGTTGGCACGCATGCGCCAACATCCCGCCCGGCCTTGCCATGTTCACTTACAAATATCATAATTAGCACAATACATATAAATTTAGCACATAATTAAATACAATGATTACAACAATTGTTTTGCAACGTTGTTTTTGCTTTTAAATATGATATAAAAAAGAGGAGAATTAAAAAAACATAAACGTACAATAACAAATTAAATACTTATTCTCTTAAGTATAATAATATTGTAATAAGAATTAGAAGTTGCTACTTTACAGTGATAGCAATGAAAAAATGGAATATTTTCGTTTTATTTGAAATACGAATGTGTACAGTTTAATAATGCATTAAGAATCAATTAAATGTTACAAATAATGAAATATCTAAAAGGCTATTTATGTATAATTGTGTGCAATTTTTAAGTACATATAAATCTGCTGATGGATATACAATAAGAAAAAAATGGAATTCACACGAAATACGAAATTCAAATTCTTTTTAACAAACTATGAAGATACTTTTTATAAAATGTCTTTTTTTAAGTGTCATTTTTACATGCTTGATTCAGTTTTTTCCGCCTGTTTTCGTAAAATCGTCAAGTAACAATGAGACAGAAATTGTAAACATGCTCATATTTCTGACTATTTTTAGTAGTTAATGGCTACATTTCGTGACGCACGCCTTACTCTATCTTTGAATGAAATAATAATAACAAGTTTCATGGCACCTTGATGAGAAAACGAGAGTTACCATGGTGAGATTCATTGCAATGGATGTCTTTTATGCCATTTGGGTTAGGTGTTTACTAAATCCCTTTCACTTATCATATATTTAAAGGTGAATGATAATAGCAGTTAAGATATAAGCATAATGCGTGATTTGGTTGGAAAGAACAAATGAAAAAAATTGTGCTTGGATCTTTTAATATTTCTTTAGTTTTATCTAGTTTAATTTAATGATTTTTGTTTGGAACTAGCCTTTAGTGTTTTAATAAACAAAATAGGTAGTGCCTTGCTTGTCATATATTAGCATTTTTTCGTACTGATTAATATTTAGAAGTACATATTTGCAGGATATTTTCAATTCAAGAGTTCTAGAAAAAGATGTTCATATATTAGTATTTGCAGACGTCGTTAGTTATTTTTAATACATTAATATATTTTTACATAATAAATTTTACATAAAAGCTATTTCAATTGTTAGTTCTATAATACTAGAAAATATCAATTGTTAATGTTATTTTGATATATTAAATGTTAGGTAGAATTTCGAATCGTTTTAGAATATTGAATGCAATAAATAACAGTTTTTATTAAAAAATACTGTTCTCAATCGCAGCAAATATGCTTAAGTTTCAATTTATTTTTAGAATATGAAGGTTAAAAAAAAGAAAATATCACAAATTTTAATCTACTAGTGAATTTGAGTAAATGTTTAGAGTTGATATTTATTTCGTTGATTATTCGATTTTTTCTAATATTCTACAAACAAACTCTTACATCTCTATCATTAAAAAAAGTTTAAACACATTTAAATTTGTTGAAATAAGTACTTTCATATGTAATTTTTTTATTTTGACAATTTCAATTTTGATGTCAAATTAAAATTTAAAAAAGAAAAATCCCGTAGGCAGGAAAATGATTTTTTAAAGAAACAGGTGCTTAAACTTGAATTACAATAAAGGAATTAGTATTCTATGTATAGCATAATGCATTTAGTGTAAAAGTAAATGAATGCACTAATTGTTACCGTATGTATTTATAAATACAAGGTCTACAAATCGTAGACGGACATTTCTACAGAAGTTCTTTTTCTGTGAACGTACAGTTATATGCTTTAATTTCATTTTCTTCAAACATTTTCGAACGTTATTTTACAAGGAAAACATTTTGATTTCTTTTGTTAAAAGTTACTATTTTCTGGGAATAATTCTCTTTAATTTTTACTCTACGGACGATATTTTTGTCATAAACAATCATAAATATTCTATATGCTTCTCATATTTCACTTTTGCATGTTATAACTCATTTTTGAAAGAATATTTGTGCATTTGTTACGTTAATGTCTTGTGTCTAGAGACGCATCAAAGTACTTTATTTCCATTTCTCAACTCATGCATGCAAATATTTTTACTTTAAATGATGCTTTCGTGATTTTCGTTTACTAATGTGAGAAAAATAGGGGTTTATATATATATCTTTGAATCCATTAAAATATGTTTTAAAGGGAAAATGTTTCCCACTATACGAAGTAACATAGATTCAGAAAGCTTATTGTAGAGTAATAAATACAAAAGTCATAAATTATTAATAAAGCATCTGTATTTTAGTATTTAGAACGATATTTAGTATTTTTTCCTGCTTTTCATTTATTAAGAATGAAGAAGTGTTCGGAAATGTAAAAAAGGATAAAAATATTGCTTGAAATTTAAGTATTAAGAATAATCATATTCATTTTTTTGAGAATTTTTAAGAGAAAAGCAAATGACGGGTTTCGTATCGTATTATATTCTTGATTCAGCTCAGTTTCAAATAATAGTCTATACTTGCAAATTTATAATTTGCATAAGACATAATGTCTAGCTTTAATCTTACATTGCTAACCATGAAATCAAACAATTCTTTAAAAATTATGACTCGTTTATCCTAAAATAATTCCTGTTAATCAATCTTATTAAGATTTCATATTTTTGAAGAATTATTTATAAGAATTACGTAACCCTTAAGACTACTTTTTATTTTGTAATTAATTAATATAAATTATTTAAGCAGAGTAAAATTTTTCCTCGTTTTTTCTTTCTCATCCATTTTACTTCACTATCAATCAATAGAAATCGATATTTGTCAAAAATTAATTCACAAACTAAATTATATAATACTCTAGATTTGATGTTGAATAACTTGTACAAAACTCTCAGTATGAATATTTATTCAATTAAATTAAGCTATATTTGATTTATTTTTAAAATTATCCGGTGTATTTGCAAGTAAAGAATTAAACAATAGACTTTGAATTTGAATCAGAGGAATGAATTATTTAAAATCTAAAGCGTTGTTTCAATTCAGTTTCATTTCAATACATTTCTTTTGGGAGAAAAATATATAACATTTCCTTTAGATGATTATTAAAATCAAACATGATGATTCAGTTCTTGTACTTTAAGAGGAGAATGGAAGTACACTCATGTCCATAAATTAAGGATAATGAAGTTCCGCCAAAGAAAGGGACAGAAGCAAAACAAATTTGACTTATTTGTAAAGTCTGTTTATTAAACAAAAGGTAAAGAGCAAAAAAGATGCCATATGTTTAACATAATTAATAAAAATTGCGATTTTCACTCCCTGGAGCAAATTTCAAAAAAAGAACCTATTTAGAAAAAACAGTATAACATGATTAGTATGATGGTTAATACGGAGTATGTCTCCCAGACGATGCAATACAGGCTTTACAACGCTTAGGCATGCTGAGTATCAGATTATCAATCTGATCTTGGACAGTATTACATCACTCATCAAGCAATGCCCTCCGAAGTTCTGGTAGACAGGTGGGAGGGGCTTTATGGGTTACAATTCGTCCGCCAAGTATATCCCACACATGCTCTATTGGATTCAAGTCCGGTGAGTATGCTGGTCAATCCATACGGGTGATATCCTCCGATTGAAGGCATTCGTCTACAATGTTTTCACGGTGAGGATGGGCGTTGTCATTCATAAACATAAATTCAGCACCCATGGCGCCCCGAAACAAGCGTACATGTTGTTCCAGAATGACATCCCGATAGATGTGGCCTGTCATCGTTAATTTCTAAACATGCAGGTCAGTTCTGGAACCAAGAATAATTCCTCCCCAAACGAGTCATCCCGCACCACCGTAACGGTGTCGTTCAATGGTGTTGTTCTCTTGGTGGTAAAAGGTACCTGGTGCTCTCCATATTAAAGTCCGGCGAGAATCAGACTGCAAACTACTTGTCGGAAAACATCACACAAAACCACTGTTGTGGTGTCCAAAATGCATGCTCTCTACTCCAGGGTAATTGCAGGCGACAGTGAGTTGCGGTAAGTGGAACACATCTGACAAGCCTACGAGCATATAGACCAATGTGCCCTAAGCGTCTGTACACGGTCTGCCTTGAAACTGTCGTACCGGTAGCTGAAGAGAGCTGACGAGACAGCTCTGATGCTGTGATCCGCGTATTTCTTTTGGCAGTAACTGCCAAATACCGGTCCTCATTCGGCGTTGTATCTCGGGGGCGACCTGTTCTGTAACATCTACTCACATTACCATCATGTTGGAATCGTTGCCAAAGCCTGGAGATGACACTCTAGGCGATTCCAAGTTCCTCGGATACTTCGAGCTGGTTACGTCCACATTCCAGTCGTCCAATAATTCTACCACGCAAAAAATCATCCAAATGCTTCCTTTGTACCATAACTATGCGGTTATTGCACTGAAAGGCTTTTAAAGCGCTTGTGAACAATTTTACTTCTATTCCACAATTCCTTATATACCCCTCTCTTACAGTCTCGTCATTGTGACGTACTATCGGCGCCATCTGGTGGTTTCCTGTAATTTGCATATTCTTCTTCAAGATGTATGTGATAATTCTACAGGTGAAATTTTTAGTTTAGAGTTCAATTTCTGTGTGAATTATTCTTAATTTATGGACATGAGTGTAAAATATAATATTAAAAGAACAAATGCTATATATTTGTTATAAGAAAACAATTACCAATGGTTCCTCAAAATCTATAACTTCATATATACCAGGAAAGAGTTAATACAATTATTCAAGTTAAGCTAAAACTGCGTTCGAAATGTAATCTTTTTTGGAAAAATGAAAAATGTAAATGCCAGAAACGAAATAATCCGATATGTAAATAATCTAATCGATAAAATCTAAATAATATTTCTGAATATTTTGCTAGTTCTTATTAAGAATTAGGATAATAGTATGTAATTTTTTTTCCGAGAGTCAAGCATGAGGAAAAATTTAAAATAATATATTGTATAGATATAAATTACTATTTTTTAAAACTTGTTTATCCTTAAAAATATGTATCACATAATTGTGTTATTTAAAAATTTCCAAATAGTATTTTTATAAAACTAAAAAATAAATATTTTCAGGTTATAAGTATATTAACACAATACTTAGGATTCTTGATAAGGAGAGTTACAATTATATTTAGTGGTCTGTATGATGTACGTATCATATGCCTAAACCCCCATTTAAAAAATAACTTTTACGCAAATAATTTTTAATTTCAATTATACACTGAAGTGACAAAAGTCATGGGATAGCATATCAATATGCTAACATACTGATGGCAGCAGTACCGTGTGTAAAATGTAAAAATGGACAGAGCATTTCCAGGGCTTCATTTGTAAATTAATGAATTATGTAAAAATTTTATGACGTGATTATGGCCACACTTTGGGAAGTAGCAGACTTTGAATGTTGAATGGTAGTTGGAGCAAGACTCATGGGACATTCCTTAATCGTTTGGGAATTCAACATTCCAAGATGCAAAGTGTCAAGAGTGTGCTGAGAATATCTAATTTCAGACATAACCTCCCACTTGGACAGCGTAGAGACTGACGAAGAGTATTTAATGGCATAGACCAGCGCAATGTGATTAGAAATGCCAGTGTTAACATAGAGAAACAACATTTCATGAAATAACAGCCTGAATCAAAGTGAGATGTACGACGGAAGTGTTTCTATGGACAGTGTGGTGAAATGTGCCTTTAATGGGCTATATAAGCAGAAGACTGATTCGGGTGACTTTAACAGCAGCATGTCATCACCTGTAGAACTTCTCCCCTGCTCGTGACCACTTTGGTTAGAACCTAAACGACTTTAAAACTGTGGCTTTGTTAGGTTAGTTAAGACTCCAATTAGTAATAAAGTTTGCTGGTGGTGGCTTTCCAATCACGTGGTCAGTTTTTACCTGAAATTAAATGGTTCCTTTGATCCAACTGAACCAATCATTGAATGGTAATGGTTATGTTCAGCTATTTGGAGACTATTTGCATCCATTCATGGATTTCATATCTCCAAACAAATATGAAACTTTGATGGATGGCAATGCGTCATGTCAACGGGCCGTAATTGTTCGTGATTGGTCTGAAAAATATTTATATGATTCCAATGAATCATTCGGTTTCCCTATATGAATCCCTTGAAATATTTATGGATAAATCAGGAGATCAGTTCGAGCAAAAAATTCTGCTCTGACAATACATTTGCAATTATGGACGGCTATAGAAGCAGCTTGGATCAATATGTATGCAAGAGACTTTCAACGAATTGTTGAATACATGCGACTTTTTGTTGTCGCACTTTGCCAGGGAAAGTTAGGTCAGGAACGACATTCGGGAGTATCCCATAGCATTTATATCCTCGGTGTAAACTTTTAGTAAGAAATATTTTAGTGAAGGAAATCGTTTGTTAATTTGGATCCATCTTCCAAGCATGGTGGAAATATTAAAAAGTAATTTAATGATACACCCCCATATATATATATATAGTCTAGTTCTCTACAAACAAAATATAAACATCCATCAATCACATTAAGAAAAACACAGAGATAGTAAAGAGATCATACAATAAAGGACACTAGATTAAAAATTATAAAATGGATGCTGCAGTATTATAAACATTGCTGACTTAGGACAGCTAATATATAAAATAATTTATAAAAAAGTTATATATATATATATATATATATATATGTAAATATAAATATATGTAATGAATCAACGTAACTTTATTCAATTTTACTTTATTATACAATTTTGGTTAACAATACTTTTTAATGAAACTAGAAAAACCATATTTACTAGACAAATGCAAAGTAAAAATAATGAATATGAAGCAAACAAGTAATGAGTTCAAATGCCACATATGCCATTCATGCCCAGCAAAGTAATTAGTAACTCGAGTTACATTAAAAATATTTAAATTAAAATAATGTATAAGAATTGCATAAAGAAATATCTTTATTTGCAAAGAAAGAAAAGTAGTTCTGCATTTTGTTTTGAAACTTTATAACATTTGCATTCATAGTCGTTTTCAAAAAATTAAGTCCACTCATAGAAAGAGAAAGATTTGAAAGGACTACACTAAATTAACATATTTAAAAAAATAACATTATAGACTTGCAAGTACATTTAAATAATGTTACCATTTTGCAGTATTCCCTTTCTTTTTAATCACTACTGTAATCTTGTCTGGCTTACAATAAATAAAAGACTTGCAGTGGGATTTAGAAATCTCTGTAAAGTAAACTTTATTGTTCACAGTAGACAACAGATTCTCGTTGAGATGAAAATGTGGGCTAATTCCTAGCTTGTCAAGCACCTTGACTTTTTACCTGTGTGTCACCAGTGACACGGACACCAACGAATATCCATTTGTAGCTTCAACTTCTCACATAATAAAATTAAGATATAAACTTTCTTTCGTGATGATTTAAAGTAACGGGAGATATAGTTATTTCACCCCTCATACCATATGACTCAGGAAGGTTTTAAACCATAGGGCATCTAGGTCCAGGCCCAAGGTAGGGGAAGAACACCTGGTTCTCGACTCAGCCTCAATAAAAAATCATGATCCAAATGATTTTAGTTGTAAAATGTTATTCCCAGACATATTTTCCAAAAATGCCTAAACACTGCGCCAACAATATGACTGCTTGATGATAAGTCTTGCTCTCACATTCATCTTTGAATTTATTTCTGCTTCAGAAAACCCAATAAAACATAGGATTACCATTTCTATCATTTTTTGTAACAATACGTAAAGGGGTTTTAACCAAAACAATAATTACAAAACAGCACTGTCTGCTACAAGTTTGAATAAAAAACTGACCATAAATGAAACGGGGGACGTTTATTTTATGTAACAAAACACGTCTGATACAATTAATAGATGGACAGTAACAATTACACTGCTGGCCACCAAAAATGCAACATCCTGAGGGAAGCATGCAAATAACATGAAATTTACAGCATGCATTAGCGGAGGGGAGAGATGCAAATGATTAGAATTTCAGCGCAGACACATATTACGCGCGCCTGTGGCGCCACCTCAAAGCGTTATTTTAGAGTTTTAGATTTCGACCATTTCAAGTTCGGCAATTCTGTTTTTCTTGTGGTTTTTTCAAAAACCGATCAGTTATGTCTTGTATTAAGAGCGATCATCTTTTGATCAAGTAACTGAGTTTGGCAGAGGAATGATAGTGCCCTACCGAGATATTGTGGATTATCTTTCTGGAAAATCGGTAGTCGTGTTGGCCAAAACCAAACAACTGTAATGCGGATATGTGACCGTTGGATGCAGAAGGGTATGACGGAACGACGTGGTCGATCGCCTCCACCTCAGTGCACCACTTCACGTGGGGACAAGTAAATTGTGCGCATGGCAGTGACGGATTGCTCAGTCACATCCCGAACCATAGCACAGCACATTGAGTCTGTAACGCATCATTCAGTGTCTGCGCGTACCATTCGACGCTGTTTACAGAAGAGTTGTCTGTCCGCAAGACGTCCATTGTTTGGTCTACCCTTGACGCAGAACCACAGACGTCACCGCCGCCAATGGTGCGAAAAAAGAAGGATGTGGGTGGCAGAATGGAATGAAGTTCTCTTTACTGACGGTCACGCATCTGGCTGAAACACCATGATGGTCGGATTCGAGTCTGGAGACACCGTGGCCAGAGGATGCTGAACAGCTGCTTTATGCACCGGGTATTATGTTATGGGCGGTATTGGATATCACTTTCGCACTCCTCTAGTATGCATTGCCGGTACTTTAAACAGCCAGCGCTACATTTCAGAGGTGTTGGAGCCAGTTGTCCTTCCTTTCCTTCAGGGCTTGGCCACAGCTATATTTCAACAGGGTAATGTGCGACCATACGTGGAACGCATTGTAAAAATATTCTTCATCAATCACCAGATTGAATTGCTTCCCTGGTCGGCTCGCTCTCCGGATCTTTCACGGATAGAAAACATATGGTCCATGGTTGTTCAATGACTGACCCAGATTACACCCCCAGCTGCCACGCCAGATCAATTTTGGCAACATGTGGAAGCTGCTTGGTCTGCTGTACCCCAAGAACACATCCAAAGTCTCTTTAAATCAATGCTGAGGCGTGTGGCAGCGGTGATTTCCAACAATAGAGGCTACTCTGACTACTGATTCGGGCAGGAACCACACTTCACAGAAATCTATGAGTTTAATCATTAGATACTTGGTCAACATGTTATCTACAAAATAAATTTTGCTGTGCTATCTCTTGCCTTTCTTGGTGTTGTATTTACGGTGGCCAGCAGTGTATTTGCAAAAAGGATTAAATGTGTTAAAATACTGAAAATCAGGTACCATTCTAAAATTTTACAAACTGTGTTAACTTGACAAGAACAAAAAAAAATTATACATTTGCTTCTCCTATGCATTGATTTAAAAACATCTGTAGGAAATTATTTTGGAAGGAGTTGTAAATATTCCTTTCAGTTACTAATTAGAAATTTGTATTGATTTTTTTATGAATTTTTTATTGCTCGGTAAGATAAGATTCATTGCACTATGAGTATACTCGTATAGCGCGATGAATATTGCATTCACAAATGAATGTGGATTGCTAAAACCCCATAATGTAAGAAAACCTTTTAAATGATTTTCCCATATTTAATATTAAAGACATTACCTGCGATATTCATTTCATTGTTGATATTTAATTATAATTTCAATGTTAATGATCATTGTAAAACTATTTGATGATGAATATTTTTCTAATATTACTAATTAAATATTAGTAAAAATTTCAAGATTTATTGATTAAAGCAAACTATACCAATTCATAAATTTGGTGTTATAGTTTTTCAAACTTTAGGAAAACTTTAAGTTATTTAACGCCATACATTTTATACAATGGAGAGGGAAAAGACTCACCACTCTCACGGTATCTCCTATCTATTAGACCTACATATATGAAATTGAGTGGATATGCTTTTCTTTAGTTAAATAGACATCCGTTAAGAACGGATTTTGTAGAAATCTACTCCCAAGAGGAATGGAGAGGGGTTAGAGGCAGTTATAGGTAAGCTATTCTGTCTTTGAACTATTAGACATAAATACTTGAAATTAGGCTAGCTTCATTTTTAT
This sequence comes from Trichonephila clavipes, assembly GCA_019973935.1. Taxonomy (NCBI): domain Eukaryota; kingdom Metazoa; phylum Arthropoda; class Arachnida; order Araneae; family Nephilidae; genus Trichonephila; species Trichonephila clavipes. Next base: position 32,584 of record BMAU01000704.1, on the reverse strand, counting down.
TGTTGAGAATATTTTCGCTAAAAGCGGCTTCTTATAAAAATAGACTCCCACACACGGGGGAGCGTGGTTTCTAGTTACTAGGGGTGTATTGATAAAAAAGATTCCTGGTTTTGAGTTAATATCCCTAAATATTTGAGATTTGGTAAGCGTTTTTCATTTGTTGAATTGAGATCTGCTAAGAACGTGATGTATGAAAATTGATTACCAAGAGGATTACCGAAGCGTAAAATATAAATAAACTCAAGTTTTAGAAATTCATCATCTTTGAATTAAGAGACGGATTTAAGAATGCTTTTATTACATACGAGAACCCAATAATAAGCCTTATGTATCGAAAAATTAAAAAAAAACAGCGATATATTCACACAGCATCATGAAATACTCAGCGAAGCGTATGGGTAACGGCTTCTAACTATATATTTAATATAAGCAAAATATTATTAAGCCGGTTTCCACGGTAATATTTATAATGAATGAAAATAAGAAGTATTTTTTTCTGGAAATTCTTTAATCACGCTTGTCGTGAAACAAAAATAAGGAACATTTTTCTACGTATTACAATACTTTAAACTTTGCTTAATCTTCAGAATTTTGGAAGTTTACTAAATAATTCATGAAACTATTATGATGAATAGGGTTAGGAACATTTAAACATGTGACAAAAACCATAAATTTACATAATATATTTTTCTCTCATCGAAAAAGTTAAAATTGTAAAACAATATGTTTTATATTATTTTAACATAATGCGTTATCTAAAAATACGACAGGTGCCCCTTATCTTCCTAAAATTGAGTCGGAATTATTTTACGTATGCGTCTTTTATCTCTATCTCTCTCTCTCATTATAAGAGTTTTTCTTCTTATTCCTTTTATTCTTATAAAACTACCAGCATTTGCTTGGTAAAATAATATTTGCTTGCGTGGGTAAGGGAAATGTTTTTTATATGCGCATGTACCACTGTATTCTGTATTATTCTTATACATTGAAAAAAATGCATGCTCCAATTCCAGCTTATTTTTATGCGGATCTTGAGGAGAGATTTTGTTGTAAAAAATATTTTATTTTTGCTACAACTGTGAGAAAAACATTATAAGTCCTTCTTCTCGAAGTCTTAATAAGTGTTACTTTGAATTTCATTCAACATTTGTCAATGGAATGATAGTGAGAGACACTATTGTTATTCAAATTATGTGTTCCTTGAAGTGTTCTTCTAGAAATAACTTTTTATCTCGACCAATATTTCAGTATACTTTAAGCAAATGTGTTATTTATGATGAATAATGATTGATTTATTCTTTCCATACTTCCTTACAAATTAATCCATCGTAAATGTACTTACACGTCATTGTAATGTCCAAAAATCAAATAAAAAATAAGATACAAAAAATTGCAAAATCAATTTCATGTGAAAATATATTCACTGAACATGTATAAGAATAGTTTGCTTATTTTTAAGAATCGCTTACCAAATTCATCCGTATTTTTAAGTTATAAGTTAAGTATCATTTCAGTTCCTGTTTGGTAATAAGTTCAAATATCTTTTATATGGAGAACATGTCTCCGATACCCTAATATATTGGAATTTTGTTTTATGTTAAAATATATACTACTAACAGATTACGTTCAGAATATAATATAGACCACTCGATTCTAACACTTCTATCTCATTCTATTCGTTTGTAGCATTTATATCGTACTGCACTCGTTTGTTACATTCCTATCATATTTCACGACCCCTATACATTTGTTATATGTAATTCTTCCTCAAATGCATTTGCTCCACGACTATTACATCTGTAATATATCTTATATTACATAATATATTATTTATATATTTGTAACATAGCTTATATATATTATAGTAAGGATATAAGAATATTTATTGGAAAGTAATACTTTTGGAATGTATTATACAATGCGGCATACTTTTGAAAATATTTCATTCTCCAATTAATTTATCAAATAAATTTTCATATTATTTCGGTGTTATTGTTATTTTTAAATGAAGGAATAATTAATATTTCTCTCAAATACCCATACTTTTCATTATTTGCAATGTAAATGTTTATGCAGTGTTTAATGTAATGTTTATGTTATGTTTTTAGAAAACTAAGCATAACATGTGACTAATTGTTATCTAGAATTAGTTGATATATTAGAATTTGTGGGCTTAAAATAGTGCTTCTGAAACCCGACAACATGTAATTCAATCCTGAATTCTTAGGGAATATCTTATGAAACCCATACATCTTGTTTATTTAAAAAATGGGTATCGTTAATATAAACAATTATTATTATTGCTTTTAAGCAACCACGTCATTAACATTTATTGAGGAATATAGAGAATAATGATAAACTAAACATTTTACTTATTTAAATGATGAATATTTTATATAAAGGAGAATTAAAAAAAATACCATATAAAGTTAAATTAACTCTGAAAAACATCATTAATGAACAAATAGAACTATTCTTGGTACTAAGGCAACTATGCCAGCTTTCAAGATAGCTCACCAAATTGCAAATCTCGATTTTGCACGTGAATTGGTAACCATGTGCTTCATTTTTCATTTCTCAGCCTGCAACCATTCTAAGCCTAAACTTTCTTTCATATGGCAAGCTGGAATACTAAAATGCAAATTTAGGATTTATCGAATTCTTAAATAATAAAATTAATGATAATAATATCATTAAAATAATAATTATATATTACATTATATATTAATATACACTCAGGAACATTGAAAATAGCGACCCAAGAAGGAAGCTAAGTACAATCACGAAACTTTGCAAATAAGTACAGCGTAATGTGATATGCAAATGATCCAAGTTTTGTGCCAATACGCATGCTCATACACGCCGAGGTGGCGCTACAATAAGGAAGAGGGTGCTATATAAGCCAGCGCAAATTCGAAGATTCATACACGTGACGATTACCCGCCGATTGTAGGAAGACTTTGGTAAGCGAAACATGCCAGGTAAACGTGCTAGAAGACATTTCTCACAGTTAAGCTAGTTTGAGAGAGGCCTGATCATCGGGATGAAAACTGCAGGCCGGTCGATGCGCCGTGTTGATGGTCAGGTGGATCGTTTAGAGTGTACCGTTAGAAATTGTTGGGAGCAGTGGACACCAGAAGGTACACACGCGCGGAAAATCGGGTCTGGAGTGACCACGAGGAGAGATGATCGAAAGATCGTGCGGCTAGCACTTGTGGACCCCACAGAGACTCGTTCAACGATACGAGCAGATGTAGGCGCAGCAATTGTTCCACAAACAATTTCCAGACACCTTTCAGAAGCAAATCTTAAATCCTAGCACCCTTTCCGTGCACTCCCTTTAACACCGGAACATCGGCAACTGCGTCTACAGTGGTGCCAAGCCAGATCAACGTGGAATGTCACAGATTGGCAAAAGGTTGTGTTTAGTGATGAATCCCGGTTTGTATTGGGGACAGTTGATAACCGTGTACGGGTGTGGAGGCGTCCTGGTGAGCGGTTCAATTCCCCCACACTGTTCTGCGTCACACTGTCCGCACAGCTGATGTTATGGTCTGGGGGCATAGCCTATGATAGCCGTTCCACTTTAATTGTGATGCTTGGAACCTTAACGGGCCAACGTTACGTTGATGATATTCTTCGACCCCATGTAGGACCTTTCTTAAATGGTCTCCCAGGGGCGATTTTCCAGCAAGATAATGATGCTCGTCCACATACAGTAAGAGTTGCTCAAGACTTCCTACGTCATTTTCAGACTCTTCCATGGTCGGCCCGCTCCTCCGCTTTCTCCCATGTAGAGCACGTGTGGGATCAGCTAAAACGGCAGATGCCCTCGTGTCACTCTGTACATGATTTAGAGTTGGCTGTTCAAGATTTGTGGGCCCATCTGCCTCAGGACAACATAATGTGTCTAACCATTTCAATGCCGGACCGTGTGGCGACATGTATTGCAGCTGGAGGTGGTCCAATGCACTATTGAAGTTGCCCAGTATTTGTGTCGTTGCACACCCTGTATTCGTTTAATTGTCTTGTTTTTGAGATCAAGTGAATCTCTCATCTGTGTCATTATGTGTATTAAACTTCATTTCAATCCGATGCTTTCTTCTTGGGTCGCTATTTTCAATGTTCCTGAATGTATTACAATATTATTAATATTATTATCTTATTGACTTGAAACATTGGTGGAACAGCCTATGAGGACCAAGGTCTACTGTGCGCATCTTAGGGTACATGACCTTGGGACCTGAGGTGTATAAGCAGATGTTCTTGTCAGTTGGTTAGTCTGATGTAAAACCCCCAGTGTTAAGTTCCCAAGCAAGCTTGGTACTCATTTATTGACCCACTGAAAAAAATCTTAATTGGCTTTGCCCTGTCCGTGGCTTAAACTTCGGACCTGTGGAGTGGAAGTGCGATGCATTACCACTCATCCACTGGGCTTTATATTATTAGTATAATATGAATAATATTGTAGTATTACAACTATATATATAATGATAATATAAAAAAATACAACTAAGTAAAATAAAATTACTTACATTTTTCTTATCGATTATTTTTTTTAATAATTACTTGATATTTTTCACATACTATTTTTCTACTCCATATCCCCTTCGGCGTATTACGTATTAAGAATTCATGTGGTTTTATTCAGTTTCACCAATATGGTAGCGACAGTATCTTGTGCTCATTTTCGTAAATAATACAAAATGCAAAACAGATAAATTTACACAATTCAAAAGTATTTTTTTTAATATTATTTAATTTTTTACACTAAAATATTGAAGCTTTCTGCAGTAAATGATACCAATTTCTTTCATTCGGTTTCGAAAAACCTCAGCATGACTACTGTCAAACTTGTGACAGGTCTTGTAAATAGATATGTCTGTCATCTAGTGAGGTAAGAGGGTCGATGTCCAAAAAGACGAAGAATTTATTCTTCCTTATAAAATTGCACTCAAATATAGTAAATATTTTACTCCAGTGCGTGTATAGATGTCTTACAAACATTTTTTCTTTTTATACTTGTTTCAAAGAAGATTGAATTTTCTTTTGTTTTAAAGTGTTTCTGTAAACAATTCTTGAACTCACGAGATGAAATGAATATAAATAAAAGTTAAAGAATACCAAGAATCATACGACAAAAAACGAAAATTTTTAATACAATGCCCACCAAAAATTATTTATTTTTTAAACTTCCCCAAGATCATAAGCAACGCTACTTAGTTATGTGTTGCCTACATAAAGTAATACAACTAATTTTATAGAAAAGTATATCCTTTTTTGAGTACATAACTAGAAATACTAATTATCATTAATATTCAAATGACTTTTGTTAAAAATATATATCGAATATATTTGAAACACATTTTCGCATATGTTATGAAAGCATAATTTCAACAGACTCTTATTGAAAGAAATGTTGCACAGTAACTGCAATATGTGACAAACAAATAAACAAGTAAAAATGATAACAAGTAATGAAAAAAAAATTAGGTCAATTCCTACTTTGAATGGATGAATAGAAAGTATTTTATTAACGATTGAAAATTTGAACGATATATAAGTATATAGGTGAATTTTTGACATATATAGAGAGAGAGACTGAACTAATAGTAGAAATTGAAAAAAAGAGCATTATTCTTCTGCATTGTTGTAACAATGCACAACCGGTTTGTCTAATTTGGCTGAAAAATAGGTTTTCAACGCAAACTTTTGTCATTGCTTTAACAGTTACATTGTTAAACAATGGAACGAATCTAAGTTGGTGTCGAAAACCAGTAATTAATTAAATTTAATTTAACTAACGAATTAATATTTGAAAAAGCTTTATGTGTGTCATCCACTAAAAGTTTAAAAAAACATTTGAACTTGATTGGATGAATAGAAAGTAATTTATTAATGTTTGAAAATTTGAGCAAGATATATATATATATATATATGTGGGAGTCCGAATAAATCTTCGAATAAAAATCAGACTCTTCAGAAGGCGGGATTTTAGATTGGCGAGGTGGCTTGTCTAGGGGTAAGTATTTAAGGGTGAGTGATGAATTATTAATTGAATCTAAGTCATTTAAACACAAATACTTCAAAGTAAAAGAGAATTTATTTAAAGTTAAAGGGAAATATTTACAAAAGGGGATATTTACAAAGAGAAAGACATGCAGGAATTAGGTTAATTAAAAGTTGAGTTATACCTTTAGAAGACGGGGAAATAAACCTTTCTCATTATTGGACGTTAGGACTGGTGGTGCCGCGCAGGGCGCGAAAATGCGGTAAAGACGCGACGTGTTGAACAAGCAGTGGTTAGTAGGCCTCTGCCGAAAAATTATTCAAGCTGGAGCTACGAAAGCTCACTAGATGGCGCTGCTTCGGAATGCAGTAATAAATAAAATTGAGATTTATGGTCCTCTGAAAAGGATATGACTCAACCTTTTAACAAAATGTTTCAAAGGGAAAATCCTACATATATATATATATATAAAGAGAGAGAGAGAGAGAGAGAGAAAGTGAGCAAACAGTAGGAATTGAAAAATAGGAAACAGTTTAAGCAATAGAAATTTATAGCAAATTAATTTTTAAAATCATTTAAAATTAATTACTTCAGCATATTCAACCAATAATACACATTAATATTTATGGTGAAATATTATTTGAGTACGTGGTTGCCATTGCGGAAGGCAATTATGTAGATGAAAAATAGGTAGCAAAAGTTCCAAAATGTAATGATATTTCCAGCTTTCGAAAAACTAAAGATTGAGAAGCAATGGCAGTAGAGTGAAATGGAATACATATGCCATAAAAATTTTGCGCTTTTAAATTACATAAGTTTTATCAGTATATGAAATAAAAGGAAATGTTTTATAATAAAATGACAAAAATAATGAGGTTTTATACGATACCTCATATTGACGGATTGGATTACAAACATGCACCGTTATTATTTACCGCAAGATGCGGAACAATGGCCGTCTTTATTTTAAGCTTGCAAATGAAGCAATAAATTATATCTTATTATATTAGCAATCTCGGTGTACAATGTATTACATATGACTATTTTTTTTGTTTAAAATGTTTTGATGTTTTATACATATACATATACGTATATATATATATATAAACACTATTTTATATATTTTTTATTTCTTTTTAAAAAATACCTAGTAAGGACACAAAAAAATGCATCCTCATAAATAAGCTTGCTTTATATTTTATTTTTATTTGATTGAATTGAGTTATTTACTATAGAGTGAGGTAGAAAATCATATACGTCATTATTGAATCATACATTTGCGATGAAGTGAATCTTCCAATTTTCTTAAATAGAAAGCCAGAAAAGAATAATGGTTAATTGTTATGATTTTTTTATGGAATGAAAGAATGATTTCCTAAGATCAGTACGAAAAAAAAATGAGGGAAGTTTCTTTTGCTTAAGAAGAGATTTTTGCACACTTGCTTGCCATAAGAAGGTGCCATCAATCTGAAGTTTCAAGAAGAGACCATCTATCTGCAGATTAAATTAAAACTCAAAAATGGTGCAAAATAGACAGAAATGCGAGATAAATCTGAAAAGTGAAAACGACGATGTTTGAAGATAGATTTTTGAAACGAATATATTTCCTTGATTGCCAGGGAAGTACACTAAATTTAAAAAGTCGAATTCGACAGCACATATTAAGAGGACGGATTATTAAAGGATGTATTACAGTACGTAATGCAATTAATTAGAGCTCCAAGAAAAAGGCTTTACTTATAAAAAATAAAGTAGAAAGGTCTTGAGATCAGGCGAAATTTGCTTCCATGGCTCGGGAAGTAATTAACATATTAGAAGAGCGAAAAAATTGAGCAAGATAGGGGGGTAGCAGTTAAACGACAGCAATTTATTATTGATGATATTAAAGTTGAGAGAATGACCACTGATTAACTGGTATCACAGCTCGCGGAGGATTTGCTAAGTATTGAATCATTTTGTTTGCATGTAATCACGTTAATTATATATATTCTTCTCACAGTTATGTGTATTTTAATTTTAATTTCTATACATTTTTTGATCACATTCTGTTATACACAGAAGTTAAATTTATTTTAATTAACTATATTGCATACTTTTTTTTAACTTTTAAAACATGTATAGAGAACATGGATCGGTTTGAGAAAAAATTAAGCAAATGGTGGGGCTGGGGGCTGGTTAGACGACAGCAGTTTAGTATTTAACTGTGGATAAAAAAGTTTACATAAAGAAGGCTTAAAGTCAATTATTCGGGAAGATTTTAAAGTTGCAGAAATGGCCACTGTAGGGCTGATATCACAACTCGTGATGGATCTGCGAAGTATTGAATATTTTATTCTTGCATGGAATCTCATCAAAATGATATGTAATCTCCTTACAGTTATGTATAACTTAATTTTAACTACTATACATTTTTGGGCAGTTTCTGTGTTATACAAAAAAATTAAATTTCTTTGAGTTAAATATCCTTTTTTTAATTTCAAAACGTAACCAGTGTGAATCAGGTGTTTTTCATTAAACACACACAAACTATAATGTAAAATGTAATTCAATAATCTTGCTTGATTTTCAAAATATCCTATTAAAATAAAATAAGTATAAATGGATTATTTGCTCTCTTTTATAATTAGTTTTCTCATATGATGCATTTTTTTCGTTCCTTGCATAATTATCGTTAAGCAAGTTTATTTTCTTATATATTTCGAATATTTGTTACGTAGTTTGATTATGAAATTGGATAATATCTTAATAAAACAATACTAATGTTATCAATGATATATTTCTTTATTGTTTGTATTTGTGTGACTTTTCACTTTACTATGCAGTAAAGGAAATTACATCATTACTAAATTACGTAATTTTTATAATTATAACGAAACAGAGGTTAATTAAATTTTCGGTTAATTACTTATTAACTCTTTTTTATTTAAGTTTTATTTATTCTAACAACACAAGCAATTAACGAAATATTTTTTTTTGCAGAATTTTTAACAGGCATGCTATTTTTTAAAAACAATAAATTGAAAGACAAATATTGTTTACGTTGCAAAAATTGAAATATTCCTTATGTATAATTGTAATGTAAGAGATGTATAATAAAGTTTTAATGACTTTTTTCTATGAGACAGTTATTATAAAAGTTTAACATAAATACTCCTAATGCACAGTGATAACAAATGCGTATCATGGTCTCAAATATATTTTTCTGCTAATAAATACAATTTAATCAAGTTTTTCACTTGTGTAATACTTGTAAGATTTTATTAATTCTTAGTTTGTAGGTAAGATGTATGGTGAGAAGCAATGAGAAAACAACTCTACAAATAAAACTAAAAACAGTTGAGAGGATGTTTTGAATTGTATAAGTTACTGTTTATTTCAGAATAAGAAAATAATGCAATGTTAACATCAACTGCAATTTCGTTCATTAGTTAATTTGTAGAGTTGGAGCTAGAAGAAGCAATTATATATATAAAGAGAGAGAGATACAGAGAGGGAACCTTCGATTTTCGCATGTAATAGGTTCCTGAAAGTGTACGCGAATGTTGAATATTTAAAAGTAGAAAATAAAAGAAAAATATGCATCCAAAAACTGTGCTTTGTTGTTCATTTGTCAATAATAAATGGATAATGTAGTTCAAGAGGTGTGCTTAAGTGCTTTTGAATGTTTCCTTTATAAACTTGTCAAAAGTTAGTTGCTGAATATCTCCCTTTTTCCAGAAAAGGACATTATATTGATGATGTTCATCAATCAATGATGATAAATATCTTCCAATTTCATCCATCTCCACACCGTAATTTTTAGAATGTATGTTTTCACAATTTGGAACGTATTTCTTAACGTTACACTTATTTTTCATGAATGAACATATCTTAGATCTGTTTACATCTTACAGATTTCCGATTGATCAAAATTTAACAATTTTCAGAAAACCTTGTTTTTATTTTCATCTCTCTTGATTGTATGAAATTTATTCCTTAAATTCTTTTTGTTCATATCAACACTGCTGTTTTCTTCCTTTTTACTTTTATTAATTTATAAGAACAAAATATGGAGATATAAGTAAATAAAGTAACAAAAGGAATACGAATACGACATTCATCGTAATGCAAGACAAACTGCTTTGACCTTTTGATTTGAACAGCACAATAGAGAGTTCTGCTAGTAAACCTTCTGATGCAAAATCAATAAAGAGATGGTATGAAATGTTTAAAGAAAAAGATAGAGTTTAGGATGTTCCAAAAATTGGAAAGTCCAGCATGAATGAAACTCATGAACAACTGTTGAGCACATTCGGCAATTCTTTCATCGGAGTCATACTAAATCAACTTGCGAAGCTTAATGTGAGCTTCAAACCTCGTAAGGCTTGTTGACAAAAAAAATGCTTCAGAAAAGGCTTGAGTGGCATGTTTATAAAGTGAAAAACATGTTAAAGAACATTCGGGAATTGGAATTCGGCTTAGATATTCTCCGTGCTAACAAGGGGGTCACGTGTTGAAATTTACCAAGTTAAATGTGTAATGGGTTCTATCCACGTCTTTCATAAACCCCTATGGAAATTATTTTAAACTTTTTCATAAGAAAAAGATTGCTTTCCATGAAGAAATCACGATGAGTGCAAATGTGAGATGTTGTTTAAAGAGAGAGAGAGAGAGAGGTAGTCGATAATCGTTAGGTTGATACTGAAATTACAGTGTTAAGAGTTTTAACACTTTAGCGGGCAGTAGCTAATGGATCTAGCCACATATTAAAACACTTTTCTCCAAGCGGGTGTTGGATATTTAGTCTATACGTATGCGCTAATTGAAGCTAAAACGCATAAAAATTAATACAGATGGCTGCACGATACCTTTTTTTGCATTTCATGTCCTCTGAGGGGTAGTTGCTCACATAGAACAGAAAAATGACCTTAAAATTTTCGCCTTTCCTCCACTTGAGAGAGAGCACTTAGAATCACATGAGAATGTTGGGGGTCGGAAATATAAATAAACTTTGTTCACAATATGTGGTACAAGATTCTCGGGATCGAAAATCTTTCATTGCAGCTTTTCTGATAGGGGAAAACGTTTGCATATTATAAAAGTTTACAGTAAATAACTCATCAAATTTGTGAAATAACTAATTTGAATTCTCAAAAATATTACTTTATTTCTAACTTTTTATACTAAAGTTAAATAAAATATAAAATGTGGATATATACCAATTTCAATGTATATTTTAAGTATTCTATATATATATTCTAAGTAAGTATACATATATATTCCATGTTGTTCAATTATTCTATTATCATTTAATTACACTTATACTTTGTATTTAATTGTTATTGAAATAGTTATCAGCATAAATGTTAATTTTTCATAAAAAGTTTATTGTGATATGATTCATTATTTCTCTCCTGAAATGTAAATTAAATGTCTTAAGTGCTCAGTGGCTATAACGTCTAGACATCAACCAGGAAAAAAAACCCTGGATCAGATATTTTTTGTGACTAAATAACTTTTATAAAGGATGCGAACATTACATTATCAAGTACTTTATCACAGAAAATTGTATTTTAGCTGTGTGTTCGTTAAAAGGTTAATAATTGAAGCCATTGGAGTTTATCTCTCTCTCAGTAAGGATATATTTCTACGTAGAAATATCTTCAGTGCTGCAGAATTAACCGTCACAGATAAGTGATGCAATTAATTGTTATAGTTAGAAATAAATTGATCGCTCCCTTCACTTCAGCTGAAATTTAATAGTAAATTGATACATAAAATAAATGTGTTAAAATTGTTAAACTGTCTCTTGATTCATCAGCAATCTCGGGGTCGCGAGAAATGATCTTATAAAAATTCATAATTGTACTTACGTATAAATACATTAGCGCAGTTTTAAAAATCATATAAATATTCAACACAGCTATTTAAATAAGTAATAAAAATTTAACATGAAACACAATCGCTATACCTACATCCTCCATATATAATCTCTGAAGACCTGCTGAATGCTTCTTAAGTTTTCCGGTCAAATAATTTCTATATGCATTTGTATTTTCTATATTTAAATCTAAATGCATCTATATCCATCTATATTTATCTATATGCGTCTATATTTTCGGTTAGAACAATAATTTTACCATAAAATACAGGAATAAAGTGTATTTGGGTAGAAAGTATTGGAATCAATTTTTATTTACTGAAAGCCGAAAATCTTATCTAACACTGTTTTAAACCTGCATGTACGAAATTACATTTGACTGGGAAATCATGTAAAAAAATAAAATCATTAATTTTTTAGAAGACATAAGGAGAAAAAATTCATTAGGCTATAATTATCACATACCTCAGAGCATTTTCTTTAAGGTAAACTATTTATTTTTTATGTATGGCATTTATATATATATTATATTTAAATTCCTAGTAAAATATCTCAGACATTTTTTTGTAATTTTTAAGCAACCTTATTTTTTAGCATTAATGAGAAATATAAAAATTTTGTGTGGAAGCTCTATGCTAGCATATAAAAATTTAAAATAATCAATGTAGATTTAAGCGTATTCTTTATATTCCACAAAGCTAGTTTACTTTTTATATATTCATGGAACATCGTAAATACTTTCAAATTTTTCTACAGCTTTGACAGAGAGAGAAATGCGATATACATATATATATATATATATATATATATATATATATATATATATATATCTTACTTTTATTTTATAATTTTACTTATTTTTTCTTTTGAAACTTACACATTTTTGCTATATGTCCACTGTAATATCTCTTTTTGATAAGTGATTCTATTAATTATGCTTATATTGAATTGAATTTCTGGTTGTTTAGTGCGTACAAGATTTTAAAACTAATGTTTATTTTCACATTTCAATTTTTGTTTACGAATAACATTGGACATTTAAGTTGATTTATCTTTTTTATTAATACTGAAAAGAAAGACAGGATTTGAAGGAAAAAAAATAGTAAAATGTTTTAGAAAAAGTTATATAGTTACCTAACTATATAATTCAAATATAAAGAAGCCATTTACTTATATGAGTCTAAACTATTCTTGGTAAAAATCTTTTTTTCTTGCAAAATGTATCTTTATTCCAATGTTTTGTTATCAGCTATTGTTGTCATTATCTTTAAATACATGGGAACTTCTTACAGCACACCACACATGTCATTCTATTAAAAAATATTTTAACGCTCTGTCACTGGTTCTTGTGTAAGATTAATGCTTTGCCAATTGTGAAAAAGTAAAAAAATGGGCTTGAAAATAAAATAATAGAATTCGTGAAGAAAATACAAGGGAAAAAGTGTGAATACTTTTGAAGACGAAATAAATTCAACCATTGATGGATACTTATGCCTCACAAAAAGATAAGTTAAAAAAGGGTAAAAAAATCTATTTTAACAAAAGAGAAACCTATTTTTAGACACAAAGCTGTTTTCTTTGTTTCTTTTGTTGCATAACATACTTTTCCTCTCGAACGTTATAAATCTTGCTACCCTGCTGTTGTTTTGACACTGGTCAATATTTAGTGAAAAATTCGCCCAAAATATACATTTTAGTATTTATTTTGGAAATATATATGGTATACTCAAAAAATATTATATCAGTAAGGATGATAAATGATATGGAAATATAAACAAAAGAAATAATGACTTACATTATTTAGAATCAATACTCTAATAGCTGAGATATTTCGTACATTTGTCCTCGTTATTCCGTTACAAGAAGAAAATATTTTATTTGTTATATTTCAGTTACATGTTTTTCATATTACATACCTTAGGCATATGTGAAATTTCAGTTCGTAAATCATTTTTTTGCATATTTTAATCTATTTTTCAATGTTTCTGCTCGTAATTCTTCTGCTATTATTTGGATAATAGTATACATTCTGATATTTTTTTCTAGTTGCGTGCTTGAAAGTAATCCGAGTATCTGTGACAGCAAAGTTTAAAATATTCAGGAATATGCGAACTGACTTTAAAAATATTCTTAAATTTTTTTATTAATTGAAATTTCCTTGGAAAATTTTGATCAAAAAGTACTTTAACCACACATTATAGTATTAGGAGAACTGCTAGCTTTGGTAGTTATTTGAACTATGTAAGTAACAATGCTTGAATGCATTGAAATCAGAGTTAACACCTTTTTTCCTGTTTCATCCAAGTAAACTGTGATAGTCGATTTCGATTGCTCATTTTTCAGTATTTTTAATGAACATAAGATTGATTGACTAGAACTCTTCTCGTATAGCCTTGTTCACTATCCCAACTTAACTCCGTTCGTATTCCCTTTACTTTCACAAGTAATTCAGGAGAAATAAAAAAAATGTCAATTGTGATATTTAATTACATTTTTTGAAAAGGTTCAATTAGTTTAACATTCCACATTCTCTGACATTGATCTCATTTTTCATCTTACTCAGATAACGAAATGTGTTCGAAATATACTTAATTTGAAATTCTAATCATCCGAAATTTTTTCGCCTGTTTATCGGATTTTGATGCTATAAATTAAGTGAAGAAATTTCGAGTCTTACGCAGACGTAACTCTACATCTCTATTGCTATGATCTAACTTAACTTGTAGCAGCAAATAAGGTTTTCGATAAAATAATTCCATGCTTCCAAAATCATTGTAAAATTATCCTGTTTTGTGGAATCAATGCAAAGAGATTTCAATGCCTTAATTTAATATGAACTTTAAAAATCTTGATCTTCAATAAAATGTGTCACTTGATACGGTTTGTTTTCGAATATTTAAACCACATGTAGTAGATAGTAATGAATGAAGTTCATGTTCTCAGCTCCTGAAAATCCACATTTATGCAAAATTGTAATATAAGTGAAAAGTTCCTCTGTGAAAAGAGACCAGGCATCATTTTCTAACAATAGACGATTTATTGTGTTTAGGCATTGTATTATATACTCTAAAACTCTTGTTTCTATAAAAGAGGCTACCAAGGATTTAAAACACTGCGATTATTCCCACTTCTCTTTGAATAACTAGCTGAATCACTATTTTTTGCAAAACAATTTGAAGTTACTAAGCAACTGGGTACATTTCTAATTGTTGTTGTAGTTTCTAATCCCAGATTGTCTAGCAATGCTAGACAATCTCAATGCATACAAAAAATCAAAAAACAGAAGAGGGTCCAGAAGGAACTCGCCCTTTTTAAAATCTAAGCAAGTTAAGATGAGGGCAGGAGTGACCAGCTTGGAATAACACAAATGGCTCTCCGCGAAAATATTTTCTAACTCTGACGAAAAGGGAGAGCTTTTATATGCCGGCTCACAAAGCGCGAGAAGGTAGTCTGGTATTTCCAATGCATAAGCTTGAATGAACCTCTTGGATTTCTTCCGAAGTATCAAGGTTGGCTAAGAGGGGTTCTTCCAAGAGGATGGAGCTCAATTTTCTTAAGGGAGGACAGTTCAATGAATTGTAAGACACCCAGTACGCCTCACCCCCTCTTCGGCCGCAATCCTGGCTTAGAAATCAGCTTTCTCATTACCATCAATACCCACGTGGAATAGGACCCACTGAAAATGTACACGGTGATTAGAAGAAATCCGATTTAGAAGATTAAGGCTATCAAGGCTAGTCTGGCCCCTTCGTGACGGGGCTTTACAAGAATTTCTACTAAGCTTCTTGGGGAATCTTTGGGTCCGCAATCGCGTTATTTCCCAGCCATCCCTCTCAAGAAGAAAACACTGATTAGCTTTGTATATATAGTTGAAGTTTAATAATCGTAGATTAGAAGAAAAAGGAGCGGAGTCGCTGAAAGCAGTGCTGATACGGTAAGGATCAGAATTTCGAAGCATGACTACAGGGCGGACTTTAACTATTATAATAAATTAAGGAAGTAAGGATTCTTATCATAAATTGAGTAGAGTTAAGCATTGGATTTCGTGCGCTTATTCACGTAGGGTTTGAGGTCTCGTTATATCACTCTAGGGTTTTCCTTTACAGTTTTCATGTCTTGGAATATTATCTTTGGTCATAATAAATTGGATTTATCATGGTTAGTGGGTCATCAATCTTTACCTTCCACAGATTTAGGTCAATTAGATAAGGAGGAAGCTTTCCCAGGAAGAGGCCATTACACTCTATAGATGTTCAATTGGATAGATGTTGTACGAAAGCATGGCTGTCAGTCAGAATCCAAACATCATCTCTTACATTTCTAGTAATACATTCTTTCCATTGTGAGCCATCGCGAGCCACAATTTTTTCTGAAACTGAGAATATTAATTTCAATATCATCATCACTTTCCAACCAGGAAAAACAAAAGAAATAAAATTTTCATCATCAAATTCATTATGGCTGTCGAATAATTCAGGACTTTTTGCTTCATCATTGCACAATTATCTTAGAAGCACAGTTATTTTTTGCCTAAGAGAAGTAAGTTCTTTCTTTAGAGATATATTAATTTCATTCATAGAAAATCCTAATAACGAAGGAAACTTCAAAAAAATATCTAACGTTATAATTCGCAAGCAATCATGTGTGCAGTATTTTTTCAAAGATGAAATTTCAATGGTGTATCACTGCACGCAAAAACCAGATATCGTAAGCACTTTCCTTCCCTTGAATACACTCACAACGCGTTGGAACAATCACACAGAGAACGAAATTTGGAATCGTGAAATTGAGAATGCTCCTGCGTCAACACTCGACTAGTGTTGGAGGTGAATTCGTTCCTAAGCTAAATTTAACTAGAACTTATATTACGAAAACTTCCTGTGTGTGATTGAGCTAAAATTTTATCAAAAGTCGAGAGAAATAGAATTAGTCAATCAAAATTTACAGGTTTTAGAAAGTAACTTACATGTCTCGATATCGAAATGATACCCTCTGGGGTTTAGTGGTAAAAATGTACATTTTCAATTCTTATACATACATTTTTATTTCTTATACAATTAGAAACTTTTTAGTTATGACATTATGAAATTAATTCTATATGGAATAATTATGCATGGAATATTGTCGTAGATAAGCAGTTTTAACAAGTTTTCAAATATGATATAACATTATATCATGAAGAAAATGTTGCAATTTTGGAATATTTTTTTTTGTCACAATCATAAATTACTTGAAATTTAAGAACTGTTTATTTTACAATACTTTGAAGCTAAATAGGAAAATGTTACCAATTTAAAGGAAGGAATATTGATAAAAGACAAAAGTAGTTTTCATGGGTTTTTTTAAAAATACTACTTGCACACCATAAACGCACTTCCTTGCTTCATAGCAAAATAACTTTTGGTACTTATAACAACCCCTGTATAAATCATGCTTAAAGTCTAATATAGTGGGATACTTTGACACTATTCCTTACATTTTTTAATTCTTAAATTAGAAATAACAGTCTCAGACATTGTATGAAGTATATATCTACCATTCTTTGATTTTCTTTTTTACTCGCTTGATTGAATTCGTCGGATTCTTTTATCATTTATAACTTTGTCTTCTGTGATAGCATTCGAAATTACTTCTCTTCTTTTTTAACGACATGGATTCAGGTAACCGTAAAACATTGTACGAAGAGTTATGTATCAAATATAAATTTTTCTCTTTTTCGCTTGCGCAGCAAACCATGGCATAGATTCAATGATAAAAATTGTAACTGATTGCATAGATAATGTTAAAGTTAACTTTAAGTGGAGAAATTCTAATTTTAAGAGAAACACACACATGCAATCTATCTGTCTAATATACATGCACACACGCACACACACACACTCATATATATATATATATATATATATATATATATATATATATATATATATATATAATTGTACTCAAAATTAAGCATGAATTTTGTCGAATTTCTGTAAAACTAGTGTACACACACACACACACACACACAAATTATTACAAAATGTTGTATGAATATACATTTACAACAGAAAAAGGATGCACAATTTAAAATTCGTTTTATGTATGCGTGATCATCATTAAATCTCGTAGTGAACGAATGTCCCGGATACATGTTGTGATATCAAACTGAAAATGAATCTTATATAGAATGTTATTCTATTTTACATGTTACTAAGCGTGATGGTATGCTGGACAAATGGCAGTTGAAAAGTCTTTAAATAGTCGCGCGCGACCCCCTCCCTTCTATAGAAAAAGCAGTATTCATATTCAGGATGGTTTTTGAATGAGGTTGGCAAGAAGACTATCCCAGAAATGATCCATAAGGTAAAGGCTAAGATATTTTCTGGACAATCCTGAAGTGAATTTCCTCACTTTTCAAATAAAAATGACCATCTGAACTGAATATGGACGAGTACTGTCGTCTATTATCGTGAACCCATGGCTTGTGCAACTGAAACGTAGAGCATAAAATTGTTACATCTTTTCTCTATACCTCATATCAGTCAGAAACTTTGTCAACAACATAGAATACTACGAGTTCTTTCAAAATAAGGCCTGTCCAAACCATTACATTCCGAACAGAGTATTGATACATTCCATTCATTAAGGGGAGAGATGTATGGTGTCCTAAGCTCTCTACAGAAACAGCTACGCCTACGATACTCCTTTTAAATCTGGTCCAGGGTATATGTTAACTCCACCCCGCTATACACTCTCTCATATTGAGTTGTATACAGATGGATTTTCTGCAGCACAAAGTTCTCTCATGACACTTTCACAGCATGTACTGTACTCGATGGGGAAACTTTTAAGGAAAGGTGGGGAACATCACAACGATTCAGATTTGGAAAGCAGCCCATGATCGGAAACGTTTACGTTCGGCATTAGGAAGCGTTGCTTACAAGAACATTGGAAGAAACAGTCCAGCGTTTTCGCAGTCACTTCTGCTGTCATTATCTTCAAAGGAGTATGTGACATTTTTACAAACATCTAAATGGCTCATATTCACCTCATTAATAGATTGGCAGAAGGAAATGCACGAGTTGCATAAAGATTGTATCGTAAAAGATACCCACAGAGAGTTGAACCACAAGATGATGACTAATTTGTATCACAATTTGTGTTGGTACTCTTTCAAGATGGTATGAAAATAATAGTTTGCCTACACGTCGCAAACCACGATGAACAGTACTTCAAGATCCTCCTGTGTCTCGTACGCTGGTACTCAGATTCCTTCGAACAGTATGCATCACATTTTTTATTCTTAAAGTTCAACTCACACCTGCCTACCTTCCCTATGCCTATTATCCCGTATTGATCCATATTCACACAAATTGTAACGCAAATTAGTAAGCATCTGACGATGCTATGTATCTGTTTGTGGGTATCCTTTACGATTCAATCTTTCAGATGCTAATGCATATTCTTCAGACAGTCCATGAATGAGGTGCATATCTTCTGGTTAAGCTTTCGTAAAATTGTTCCATACTACTCTACGAACGACGACAGCTCAAATGGCTGTGGTAATGCAAGTCTGTTTCCTCCAATGATCTTGTGAATAACGCCACCTAAAGATGAACAAAGACGTTTCTGACCATGGTTTACTATTCAAATCTGAATCGTGTGATAAGCCTTAGCTCTTCATAATTTTTTAAATTTTGTCCCAATAATCTTGGGACACCCCGTATATATATACAGGGTGATTTGTTACCATACCAACAAACTTTCAAGGTGTTGAGGGTGGGCAGAGACGACTCGGAATCCCATACGATTGCAGGGTTCCAAATGCTGGAGATGCGAGCTGTGGTTTCTCAGAAGCTGTAAAAAAGAACAGAAACCACAGCAAATTAAGGGGACAGAAAACTTTTTTTATTAAAACGTTGTACAGCAACAGATGGACAAAATTATGACCAAAAGTTGTCAGGCAGGTTTGACAATGGCACTGCGTGGAATTCATTATCCCTAAGACTCTTGGCATGTCGTATATCCTCCTGGTTGTTACAGATATTCAAGTAATAAGATCTTCAACTGAAGGAATAGTATAATGCTCGTCCTCACGTCGCTGTTGTAACGCAAGATGCTCTACAGAGTGCTGACATGTTACCTTAGCCTACAATATCACCAGATCTATCTCAATTTGAAGCGTCTGGTATATCATTGGACAACAACTCCAGCATCATCCACAGCCAGTACTGACCGTCCCAGTATTGACACAACAAGTATGGAACGCCATACCATAAATTGACATTCAGCACTTTGACATATGACACAATGCATGTACGCTTCTAGGCTTGCCTTCAAGCCTTTGTAAGGAATTAACTCATAAATTTTAGAACAATGAATAGAGACCACAACATTCTGAGTGATGCAATTGTGAAGTGAAAATGTTGAGGCAGTGAAACTTCATAAAAATGAAGTAGCAAACCGAAAAAAGTATTGAACGAAGCGTAAATTTCTGAAAATATAGTAAAACAAAATCGCAAGATCACGTTGTTTGAAATCACCCTGGTGCTTCATCAGCCTTTAGTACCAACATGAGACCTGTTCGTCTAACAGTTATATAAATCAAGGGTTAGTGCCGAAGTTTCGATTTGACACAAAAATAATCGCCATTAACTGTAGATATATAAAAAAAATGTTCTTAATCTCGCTTTATAATCTGGTATTTCGATGAACACAGTTGGTTATGCTGGATGATCGGCGATTGCATTGTGCCAACTGTAAACTTTCCTGGTGTCAGCATCATGGTGTGGAGGTGTTTTTCTTAGTTTGCTTTGGGATCTTAGTTCCTGAGGTTGAAAACATGAAATTATATGATGCATGTCGACAATCTAAATAATGCTGCTCACCCAACTGTATAGCAATATTTCTGGTGAAGGCCTTTTCTTTTCCAGCAGTATATCTGCTCACTTTATACATGAATAATTGGACAACACAATCATTTGATGAAATGAATATTCAAAAACTAAACTAACTTCCTCAGAGCTCTGATCTATATTCCACGGAACAACTTGGAAATGAATAAGAATGCAGGCTCTGTGTAGCTAGGCAAATCAACCATCCTACTGATGACCCTTACTTAAGTTGTGATAGACATTTGAAAGTGAGTTCCTATGATTATCTATCAAATTCTGCTGGAAGATCTCCCTAGACATATGCAAGCTGTCATCGAGGTAAAAAAAGGTCTATAACATCACGTTACTATTTGCCTCATGACTCTCTCTCTCTCTCCGAGTCCGTACTACTGGGTATCCCAAAAATTTTCGCCAGATATTATATGCAAGTGATTGCAATTAATGTTCCACCTTCAAATTACTGAAAAAAAAACCGCTACACAAAAGGACTTCAAACTTGAAATGAATAAAAAAGGAGGATAGGACGGAAACGATACGGAATAAAAAAAACACGCCCAAAGTGCATCAATAGATAGCGCTCTATGTGGCATGATAAAAGTGAATTCGGCTATAAGTGACAGTTTGAATCGAACTACAACGGCTTTTGCATAAAATTCACATTAAATCAACTCTACTGTTCAACGTGCATGCTTGTTTCAGTTTTTTGACGGAAAATATGAATTCTAAATCATTCAACATTTGCTGCACTGTTAGGGAAAGGTCCACCCACCAGGGCCCCAGTCGTATCTCATTGGATTATAAAAATCGAGTTTTAATTGTTCTTGGGACAAAAACTTCATTAAAAATAACAATAAAAACGCCAATGAATTTTTTTCTGCCATACTGTTTTTTTTTATATTTTTTCAAGTATATTCATTTCAAATTTGAAGCTGTTCTGAGCTGTGGTTCTCTTTTTTACAGCATTTTCAAAGTGAAAATTTAACTATAATCAGTTTGTTAATACATTTCGGAAAAATGAAAAATGAACAATTTATTTGACTATTTATGCTGTATTGTGTATTATTACGAGAGTATTTAGGACCATTGTTTTGATCAAAAATGTTACTGTGAAACTGATTCTAATTTTGGTATTCATTAGAGTGATACAAAATAAAAACCAATCAAAAGACACAAATTATTCTCGGAAAATCATCTAGTTTTAAGTATCAAATTAAAAAAAATGCAAAAAATTTTGAGAGTATAAGAATATTTAGTTAAACACAAATATGCCTCATGTACAATCAAAATTATTTAAAAAAATAAATTGAAAAGATGAAAACTGATTCAGTTTCTCTCTCTCTCTCTCTCTCATAAAAGAAATGAAAAATATGGCTAATTATACCTTTGAATTAATGCCTTACCCTGCTTTCCTGATTAAATATAAATCGATAATATTCCTATGTAAAAGAAATATATTGTATTCGCATAACACAAAAAAAAAATGGTTTAAATTCTCAGTAACGTAACGGTATAATTACAATGGTTCAAGGCATTTTCATGAAGAAATTCTTATCACATTTTATCAATGGAGAAAAATGTATGAAACATGAGACAATGTACAAGTTAAAATAATACGGGCATCATAATTTTAATAACATATTCATAAAAACGATTATTATCACCAATGATGTAATGGAGAATATTAGAGCCCCCAGGACTCTAAAAACTCAGGTTTGGGGTGCCAAGCCCAAATACGTACTTAGCGTCAGTCAAGCTTTGGGCCCCCTTGATCCCATGGACCCCCCGCGACTCGGGGTTTGTGGAGGTGTACGTTACTCCACTGGTCATCACGCTGCTTGAGGGGGTAAAGTTAATCGAAGTAAAATTAAATCATCATCATAAATAAATATTTATCGATTGTTTTTAAAAGCATAACTTTGCACCATTGAATAAAGACTGTATTTTTTTTTATCTTTGTGTAATAGATTTCAAGATTTTCACAAAAATTTAGTTTATTTGTAACTAGCTGTCCTCCAAAATGTTTTTATTTGTTTAAAAATAGATTGTTAAGGCTACACGGTACCCTTTTTCAAAAAAAATTTTTGGAGACAGTTACAGTAAAAATAATTGATGTTTTATATTTAGATTATATTATTAAGCTCATTCTATAAGCAAAAAGTTAGTTTGACCAGCCATTATTTTACAATTTTAAAAAAAATTGGAATTTTTTTGAAGTTTTTTCAAATTTTTATAAAATATTCAGTTTTTAAATTTTTTTAGTAATTTTAGTTTATTTATTATTATTAGATTTTTACAAACAATATTTAGTATGGATTTGAAAATCTATTCCCTTGTTGATTTTTAATACTAATTTTTCTAGAAAAACCTGGAAAAAACACGAAAATTTTAAAATATCAACTTTAGCATTTTTTAGAAAAATAATTAGAGTTCTTAGCCCTAAATCCATACTAACCTTTATAGAACATACATTTGGAAGTATATACAAAAAAACTTAAGGCTCTATCTTGAACAGGAAAAAAGCCTTAGGGATTAGAAAACACTTATGACTTCAAAATTAAAAGAAAAACGCATTGAAAGTTTGTAAAGTCATAAAACAAAAACTTATAATGCCCCTAAAACTCTAATTTTTTAATATGTTAATTTCCAATGTATGTTCTACATTAAAACACTATTTTTATTAAATATGACTGAAAATTACATTTTTAAATCAAAATATATTTTTGCATAATATTGAAAGCATTTGTTAAGACGTCAGTTTATTCAGCTTTAACTTAACCTAATATTTCACAAAAGTTTTGAAACACGAAGCATTTATGTACAAAATAATAATGATACTAACTTAAGCTAAAAATAGTCAGGTTTGCTCATAAAATTTAATTTTTTTCAGTTTTAAATTGGGGCAGTTTAGGAAGTTTTAGCTCTTGTCGTACGACAGTAAAATACTAAAATATAGTACAACAATATGTTTAGTATAATGTAGTTTGGTATACATCAAGGAAATATTCAGTTATATCTGCAGCATTTGAATTCAGAATACTTGTATTCGGAATTCTAATTGCAGATTCATCTGAGGACTGATTTTTAGATACATCATTTTCAGTAGTGTTCCATCTCTTCGAAATATTGTTTCTCACAGAAACCCAGAACGCATTTGCCATTGCATCTTCTCTACAGGAAAAAATTAATGATAAAGCTTTTAAGTTATATAAACTATTTTTAAAGCAAAAATTGGACATGAAATTAATCTTTAATAATTAATTATGAGAACTCAAAAAACTCAAAACATAATCAAGCAGAAATGATTTTAGTAATGAAAATTGGAATTAATAACCATTTCAAATTAAAAGCTCAAAAATATTTCTAATTAATTCAATTTAAGTGTGAAAAAAGGCTTTAAAAGGAAACCGAAACCAAAACCATAGCTCATAAAACTTCTAAAACCTTAAAAACTAATTTGCTAACAGATCTGAAATTTCGTGGCAAGCATCTCAATAATATGGGCCACCAAAACATGCAAAAAAAATTTTTCTGTAAAAATGAAATTTTTAGGGTACTGTGTAGCCTTAAGATACTTTACATGAATAACTAAGAATTACGAATTGTATCAATGCAAATCTGTTGTAAGAAAAATTTAAATGTTATTGAAAGATATGTGTGCAAGAAGGAAAATAGATTTTTTTTAAATGTAACTCAGCATAGATAAATGTGTCTGTATTATAATTTTAGTAACCTGACAAAAATCTTTGCCCAATCAGAAAAATATCGAAATATTTTATTAAAGAGAAATATATGTTTAAAATATAGTATTTTTTTTCAAAAAACTAATTATGAGAAAGAAAAATTTAAATTGTTGTTAACTGTAACAGTTTCTGGAGATGCAGAAAAAATATTGTAAGATTAAAGTTACAGTCTTTAAAAATGCTTTTGAAGAAAAAAATAATTATGCATCTCTTTTTGCCAAGTATTTATCTTATACCTTGTCACGTTGATTGACATTTCTAGAATATGAATAATTAAAATTTAACGAGAAACTGTCAGTCATCTGAACTAGTAAACTCTGTTTCCGCCATTATTGTCCTCAATTGCAACATCATGATAATAGCAGAACACGACAAGTAGGAAAAATATACGCTTTAATTTCTTATCATCATTAAAAAAGCGTTATAAGACTTATATGGTTTGTATTGAATTTGTTATATGATTATATCTACACCACTAAGCAGACTTTTACGTTGTAATAAATTATAAAACATAAATGTATTAATTTGTATTAAATGAGAAGTGTGCAATTATCTGAGATCAGTGATTACTAAATAATTATTTGTGATTAAAAATTAAAATAATGTAATAAATTAAACTTTAGTCGTTATTAAGAAAGAAAGGATTTAGTAGTTTTTATTGAGAGAGAGTTTTGCAATTATTTTAGTGATAATTTTGTAATGATGCACTTAAAAAAATGCAGAATTTATTACATTTTCGAAGGGTTGCGACAAATAAGAGATCTTGGTAGTGGGCACCATTATCATTGCTAAGTCATGGGCATGTGTCCTGATATCCCAGAATCATGGCAATTTAGTAGGGCTAATGCTAACTACATCTATGTAGGGTAGAGGTGGACAGTTGTTTTGGCTCAGGCACCTCTTTGTAGAAGTGGAGGTTTGCGGTGGGTCGTACTTTTTAAAATGATTGTATTCATTAATTAAAATTGCATTTAAAAAAAAGGTATAAATTTTCCTTATAAAATCAATAGATATTAATTAAATAAAATATTGGTAGGTTTTTTTCAATTTATTTATTGTTTTATTTTCATATCTATACTTGCAAGCGCATTTAATTTTAGACAGAATTATTCATGCTGATTGATCGTTCGATTTTTTTAAGTGTCACTTCAGATTGTACTCTTCATGTAAAACTAACGCTCCATGACAAAATAAACACATTTTATTATTTCCTGTATGTATCACCAAGGAATACTTGTTTGTCCAATAGTCATTAACCACGCAACATTCTTAATCGTTTTGATGGGTTTTTTCGAGGATTTATGGCTTTGATAAAGTTTGAAATTTTCATGATACACTGCACATCATGTCACAATACACTGAGCATGCGTATTGATGTGGCCGCCATAGAAAATACGAAACGAGTTAGTTGTGCAAAGAAAGAAAATATCGGATCAAAGCAGATTTTTGTGATTGTATTGACGATGCCAAAAAAAATAAATAAATAAAAAAACTCTTAGCGGGACTCTATTTGCCAACCCGTGATCTTGGGCAAATTCTTTAGTGTCGTACAGAAATGAAAACGTTGTTCCCATCATTTGAGTTTGGTTCAAAAATGGGTTCAAATATATATATAAATTTATATATATATGTGTGTGTGTGTTTTCCATGTAACTAAATAAATGTGGCTGTAAGAGAAAAAGCTTTATCTTCATCTCCATGGCAGCACAAGAAACAGAAACATTTTATTACCAAAATGTCTAAAATTGTCCGCAGTTTCACACACACACACACACACACACACACACACACACACACACACACACACACACACACACACATATATATATATATATATATATATATATATATTTATAATATGTGCTAAATTAATCTATTTCCATTATGTAATACCATTTATGTATTCGTACTTTAAACACTGTGAGAATATTGCAGAATATTTTTTCATGCTTTCCTTTTTGAATAATGTATATGTACTAGCTGCTGCTTAGAATTTTTAGAAGAAAATGAAAAGAAACAAATACGTGTTTTTTAAATATTGACTTTTTGCTATCAAAATGTTGAAGGTTTCTTTTAATTTTTTTTTTATTCAAATATGAAATTTAAAAAAAATCAAAAGCCAAAAGTTTGAAAGGAAAAAAAATGTTGTGAAAGGTAAAAATATCGAAAAAAATATACAAATAATTTTTATAATTTGTATAAATAAGCAAATTTAATTATTTCTAAAAATATAGGGCATGCTTATATTGTGAAATTCAGGAAAACCCTACATAAATAAAATTATATTTATGTATGAATGAAGATTAAATATCTACATTTGTAAACTTATTTAAACGCCTTAATGAATTCAAATAATGAGGGCTATGTGTTTTAAATAAAAAGTTTTGATCAAATAATTACAAAGTTACTATTTTACTTTCACTGGGAAAAAAACATTAATGCGTTACATATAACATATAATTAAGGACCTCTATTTTAATTAATACATAAAGCGAAATTAAAAGTTAATTACAAGAGTGCGAGGATTTCTCACTTCAAATCTAAATTTCTTACTGTTGCAAATTCCAAGAACACAATCAAGCCAATAAATTTACTTAATTGTTTTTTGTTAAATGGTAATCACCTTTTTAAGCAAACAAATGATTCGTATTTGCACGAATTAGTATTTATTAATGTCTTTTTCTAGTTTTCGTTCTATTAGCTCCAGAAATGTTTAAAAGAATGTAAAAGGCATGTGATGAAGCACTTTGAAAACTTTTGAGGAAGTGCGTGATAAATATTTTTTCCTGACATATTTTAGCGCATTAAAAGTAACATTTTGTTAGTTGGAAGACGGTAAAGTATGTAAAAATGTAAAAGCATTTAAATTAAGCATTTTCACTCTTGCGTGAGGAATAGTTGTTCTCAAGCTAAAAGGTAAAATAGCTGCAATATATTTGTGTTGAGGGATGATTTATTTGTATGTCTTATGTTACTTTGACTATGACACATGGAATCTTTCTGTGAAATATTTTATGGTGGATTTCACATAAACTCGTGATTTTGCATTCGAAAGACGCATCGGCAGTATTTATTTTTAAGGGTTTAGTGTCAGTTTAAGTTTTGCTTCTTACTCCTGAATATATTATTTTAATAGCCTAAGCGTTCGGACGTCGTTTTCTATTTGGATTTGTAACAACTTTGTTAGCTCTAGGAAATACCTTCTTTATTATTTATTGACAAAGAATGAGAAATTTGGGTGTTGGCACTTTTTCAAAAATAAATTGACATGAATTTACTATAAGATAAAGTTCCAATATATATTTATAAGGTGTTACTTTCGATAATAAAATGATTTAATTGGTCAATTAGAAACATTTTTCCACAAATTTCCATTAAAATTGTTACAACATTTCACAATCATAGCAGCTAAATAAATTTTATCACAATGAGTAGTTTCTTTAGTTATAAGAATTATATTATATCCATGAAGGTTAAATTTTATAAAATTCAATATTTGGTCCTAATAAGTGGATTTTGCGAAAAAAACTTATTTCATTACTCTTTTTATATAAACTCTTATTCTGTATAAATTTATTAGGATTTAGTTATTATTCAATTTTTATATCATAATCACCACATATGCTTCATGTTTCTTCAATCCCATTATTTTCAAATTACAACTAGATACAATGCTTAACAAATATGAAATATATTGTTGGTAACCAGTGAATGATTGTGAAGACATTAATTGATGCTGCAGCGGTGTGATTTCTTTATGAACTTGTACCAACATCCCGCGATGACGATCGTTTTGCCATGATGGTTAGCGTACTCGCATTTCATTCGTACGTTCGGAACGGAAGGTAGCCAAAACGAACCTTCCTTCCGACATTGGTGACCCGGACGTGATATGAACCACATCCTTCACGCGCCGCAGTTGTGGTGCCATCTATCCACCTCAAAAGCAACCAAACCGTCAAACATTGACGCAAATAAGCCGTTACTTCTCAAAGTCGTCTCACACAAGTGCTTACACGCTCACCACGAATATGGTATCGGGCGTTCACCTATTCGCCGAAACACTGGCAGGGGAGTATGCAGCGGTGTGATATCTATATGAACTTGTACCAACATCCCGCGATGATGATCGTTTTTGCGTGATGATTAGCGTACTCGCAGTTCGTTCGGAACGGAAGGTACCCAGAACGAACCTTCCTTCCGACAATGCAAATGGATTATCTTAAAACACAATCAATCCTTTGATATTTTGGCATAACATTTTTCTCACTCTATCGGTGATTTTCATTTTCTATTTAACAAAATTATTACACAAATAAACAGTGTAACATGAAGTGTGAGACAAGTGGAAGTGATTTGCGCAGGCGGTTTTGCGTTTATGATACATGCATGTTTAATGTCTGTGCTACATGCAGCCACATGCAGTACACTTATGAAATGCTGTTGCGCTGTACTAAAGTTAGCCAAGGATTTATTGGTAATAAGCTCATATGTATGTAGCAGTGCATATGTAATATCGCTATATATATATATGTAATAATAACTTAATAACCTTATGTATATATATAAAACAACAACTATATATATATATATATATATTTATATATATATATATATATAAAAGTTGAACGAGAACAGGCCACTTTAAAAATAACTTTCCTTTTGCTGGTGTCAAGATTCATAAATGTGATTTTGTGAGTTTAGTGCGTTACACTGTGTATATTTGCTGTGCAGAGATTTTCTTTATTTTTAAGATCCTATTAAATCCTTTACATGTTGTGTGAAGTGAGCATAGAATAAAAAGCAGGTAAGAAAAAAAGAATTATTACACTGTAGTATTGAAAACTATAGCATATCACAGTAAAAGAAAAAAAGAAATACACGAAAAGATGTCTGTATATATTTTTATATTTTAGATTTAATATTATTTTTAAGAAGAAGGAGATCCTCAAGGTTCCTCTTGTCACATTGCTTGTATTACTCTGAGAGTTGTATCAGCAATTTAACATCCAGTAATTGGTTCAATTAAGAAGTACAGTATTTTGGAGCTCATAAATCATAAAATATTTAGTTTGAAATCTTTTCTTAAAAAATAAATAAAATAAGTAAAGTAAAAATGATGTGCAATATACTTTTGATCATGCTTGTATAAGTGCTGACATTCAGTGTAATTATACATTTCTTGTGAAAAATACCATATAATATTTTTTTTGATGGTTGAAGCGTTGGCGCGAGCAATCTTGATTCGAGCGAGAATGCGAGGAGTGATTTGAAGTATAATTGCATCAGGGGTCATTACATTTTATTATTAAGCTTTTAATTATTGTAATGGGAATGGAATTTGCAAAATATATATTTATATAGAAAAAAACTGAAATGAAATATCAAGAACACGTTGAGGAAGCTGACGAAAATTCAGTCTAGACCAAATGTTTCTAATTTCATTTAACACATCTATATTTTATTTACAAAACATAATTTTATTTTGGTCTAATGCTTCTTGAAAGGAGACAAGTTACAAAGCAATTTTTGGTAAGTTAGAAAAACGGAGAAAAATTGAGTCTTTTTGATCTACCGAAGTGGAGCATTTGGGGTGTTCGAAATCTATCATGGCGTCTGAGTCACAAATGTTTACGATGTGTACTGTAACTTTTGAACCTGATAATTTATGCTATTTTCACAGATAATGTACTTCAAAATATTTCTTGTAATTATGGAGTCATTATTTTGCAGAGTTAAAGAGCATCTATTATTAAATAATAGTCTCATAAAAACATCATTTTTCATGCTCGCGTTTATAATCACCTCTAAAGTTTCAAATTTTTAATAAACATTACAAAATTTTAGTACAGTGCCTCTAGATATAAATGCCTCTAAAGATTCTTTTGAAATGGTCTCTTTTACTAATATAGGATTTATCTTTTTCTCTAATTGCTTTGAAGGTTACAAAGAATATTGCACTAAAATTTCACATATAATTGTGATTTTTATGAAATTCCGGCAATTTATTTTAAATGTGTTTAGTTAAGATATTGAAAGTATTTATTGATATTGAATCCTGAAAATAAACCTTTTTAATGTTTAAAATATGTTATTACTATCAAAAATTTATACCGGGCGTGTTCCCGGATACCTTAAAAACGAAATTGCATACGTATTTTTACGGGTACAATATTTAACTAAAACCCTATTTGACAGAAAAAAATGAGGAATATCCAGCATGGAGACATTCTTGTAGTTTTTAAAATAAGGTCACCCGAGGTGTCTACATAGTCGTCTTGCGCCAGACCAAGAAAGTAGTAGTATCGAAATTAACCCTCAAAAATATTGCCTCGTAAATCGAGTTGGCGTATTGTATGATGTTTGATCAATCAAGGTGCTACTTTGTATGACGTTAGCTTGCCAAAGTAAGGAAAATAAAAAATCGTATCGCTTTCAACTAACAATGGAAATACGGCTAGGAAATATTACTAATTTCGTTTACAATAGATAGCATTTAGAGGAAGTGTAATATTAAAGACGGATGAGTATTTGCTTAATGTAACATCATGATGAAGAGTCAAAACAGTTTCTAAATAGGTTGAGAGGCTAAACATATTTTATTTCCAGCGAGCATGAAGTGTAATACGTCGCGGCGCGTTAAAAACAGCCAGGGTTGATCAAATTTTCAAGAATTTCAAACATACCCTGCGGCAAAATGTTCTGTGATATATAGATAGAGGAGAGAATGAAGACGAAATCAATTTTATATTAAGTACTGCCACAAAGAAGGGGAAAGTATAGTTTGCTGGTATTAAAGAGCATTTTTGTAGCAAAAGTTCAAAATGATTTTTATTAATAATCGACGAATAATCGTGAGTACATTTTCCACTTTCATTGCTATGAGATTCGACACTTATTTAATGGTGCTAAAAATATCAAATTAAATAAGCATAGCGTCTTTGGCGTAGAAATTAAAAAAAAAATTCAAGAAAATGACCGGTCGTCTAAACTGAAGACTGAAAAGACTGAAGTTATTGAGTAGCGCGAGTGGCGGTGTTTACGGGAAGTATAGAGAACTTTGAATTTACAAAAAAAGTCTATTACCATTCAGTCAGCATGAATTTCTTTTTATTCGAAAGATAGAAATCTTATTGGCATTGTTTTTAAATATGATTTCTGGCGCTAGAGACTACCGTGGCACATTCGGATGTAGTCAATCTGGACGTCAATTTTCGATGACGGCTTTTCCCAACATTGTGGCCATCATGTCGACGTAACACGGCGAATGCTGTCTTCCAAATAGTCTAAGCGTTTGTGGCTTGTCACTTTTGTGGACCTAATGACTTTACATAGCCGAAATAGTCTGGCATTGTTAAATCTGAGATCTTGAAGGCGAATTCACAGGTCAAAAGCATTGAAATTAGGCGATCACTAGAGCGTGTCTTTCAATAAAATCAGTTAATGGCACGAGCTGTGTGACATGTTGCATAAACATCTATGGTGGGCTTACGCTCACAGACATCATGATTATTCAATTCAGGAATGGGAAGGATTAATAATCAGCGAAACATACCGATCGCTCGTGACTGTAACGTTGTAGCCTTCATCGTTTTTGAAGAAGTCTGAGACCAATGATTCCACCGGCCATAAAGCGCACCAAACAGTCAGTTTTTCTGGATGTAACGGTGTTTTGACATACACTTGTGGATTAGCTTCCTCCAAATGCAGCAATTTTTGTTTGTTGACGTAGCCATTCATTCAGAAGTGCCTTCATCCGCTAAACAAAAATTCGCTTATGAAAATCAGGAACAACGGCAATCTCGTTTGGGCCCATTCGACGAATCTACGCCTTGCTTGATGATCGTTTTTGATGGTGCCGAACCAATCTGAGAATAAATCCTGACACAATTGTTAAATCGGTCGCCGTCTTCGGGAAGTAAATGCCGGCAAGCTTCTACACATGCCTAGAAAAAAACACTCTTTATAATACGTTGTACTGTTAATATCTCTCCGTTCTCGTTTGGTAGTAATCGCAATAGCAGCTGAATTACATTGTAAGAAAATCAATTTTATTTTAAGTCTGAGAGCATCTAACTAACCGTCTTTCTGACTTGTC
>BMAU01000703.1:0-111092 GCA_019973935.1 Trichonephila clavipes | reverse complement strand
TGGAATGGCAAGAAAAAGGGCCGAAAATAGAGAAGGATCACTAGGGTTCCCCGGGTTCGTGAAGCCCGTGTTTACCAAAGACAGTAAACCCCTAGGGAGAAGGAAAAGATCACTAGGGCACCTCGGGAGCGTGAACCCCGTACTCACCTAAAGAAGGTGAGCCCCTGAGGGGCAAAATTTCTCCGAAGCTTTCGTTGAGGCTTCAAAACCTAAATTTAAAAATGCTCCAAAAATCCTCTCCCCCGAGATTAAATCCAAAATTCATCAACGCAACAGGTTACGGAAATTTTGGCAAAGATCTAGGTGTCCTAGCATTTATTCTGAATTCCGTACCCTCAGTCGTGAAATAGCAAAGGATATCAAATCACATTCCCAAGCACAGTGGGAAAAACACATAGAGGCTTTATCGCCCGAAGACAACACTCTTTGGAGGAATTCCTCTCTCTTACGTAAGCCTTTTCGTTCCATTCCCCCCTTGAAAGGGGCTTTAGGCAGTACCGCGATAACCCCTATTGAAAAGGCGGAGGTTATCGCCGACAGTTTGCAAGAGCAATTTGAACCTAACCACGTCGCTGATCGAGAAGTTTCCGATCAACGAATACACGAGGAAAATGCAAACTTCCTAGCTACTCCCCACGTTCAAGAAATTGAACCTACCACGCCAACGGAAGTCTTAACTTACGTACAGAGAATCAAACCTAAAAAATCCCCTGGACTTGATCAAATTTCAAATCGTATGCTTAAAAATCTTCCCCTTAAATTTCTATTATTTATTACCTTTCTGATTAATCAGCTTTTTAAGAATAACTACTTTCCAGATTCCTGGAAAACTGCCGTGGTTATCCCCATCCTAAAACCGGACAAAAATCCGGATTTAGCGCAAAATTATCGTCCAATCTCATTACTTTCTTGTTTGAGCAAAGTATACGAATTTGTGCTTATGCAACGTCTGAATCAACACTGCGCTGCTGTTAATTTTATTATTCCCCAGCAGTGCGGTTTTCGACCCAAGTGCTCGACAGTTCATCAACTGCTCAGAGTAACGGAGTTGATTCATAGTGGCTTCGCCAAGCACGAGGCCACGGGTATACTTTTTCTGGACATAGCCAAAGCCTTTGATAAAATTTGGCATGATGGCTTACTAATCAAGCTCATACGACTTGATTTTCCGGCTCCCTTGATCAAGTCCATTCACAACTTTCTTTCCCATCGATCATTTAGAGTGAGAGTTGACAGGATTCTCTCCTCCCCTCGACCAATCAGAAGCGGCCTTCCGCAAGGAAGTTTAAGCTCGCCTCTGCTTTTACTCTGTACGTAAATGACATCCCGCAAACTGATTCATCGCAGTTAGCAATGTTTGCTGATGATACTGCCGTTATTTCGCAGAATAAGAGATTTTCCGTGGTAATCTCTAATCTGCAACACTACATTTCTTCGCTAGAGCTCTGGTTAAACGACTGGAAAATAAAAGTAAACGCATCTAAAAGTGCCTGCCTCATGTTTACGAGAAGATCCCGACTTCCCGTCGGACTTACCCCCGTAACTATTTTTTGGCCAGCCGTCCCCTGGGTAAATGTTGCAAGATACCTAGTGTTGTTTTAAACGCTAAATTAACTTTTGCGTATCATATCGAACAGACGCGCAAAAAAGCGCTCGCTGTTCATGCCATGCTTAAAAGGCTTATCTCCAGAAGGAGCAAACTTGCGATACGGCACAAAGTTTTGCTCTACAAATCTATCATTCGACCGGTCATGTGCTACGGATCACAAATTTTTGGATCTGCCGGCATGTGTCATCTTAAGAAATTACACGCTGACTAACTCATTTTTGAGACAATTAGTTAATGCTCCCTGGTTCATACGCAATGAAGTCATTTATCGTGATTTAAAAATTAAGCCATTTTTACCTCACATAAAGGACCTTTCTAAAAGGTTCTTCGATAAACTTCCTTCCGTTCCCAATGAACTAATTACCAACCAGCCTGCATATGATCCCGCAGAGCCCTCGTCTCAAAAGCGCCCCAGAGCGCTTCTTGAGCACGAATTTATCAATTTCCCCCAAGCCAAAAGGCTAAGGGTACAAAGTTAACTTCTGTTCATTGGGAACTTATTTTTAAATTTAAAATATTTTATTTATCTTAAGCTTCCTTTTAAAGATTAATACTCTCATTTTAACTAGTAAATCCTAGCTCCGCGCTGAGAGTCGCGGACTTAAAGTCTTTTCCCGAAGCAGCGATCACCGCGGTCGGAATCAGGGAGGGTGACCTCCTCAGATTCAATTGTGCGGTGTTCGCGCTTCAGCTTTCCTTTTCGGCCACCAGATGGAGGCACGATCCTATGCTTTCTAGAGCTCTTTCAAAATTTGCTTCACGTCCAGCAATCATTAATTAAATCGTTCCTTCGAACGACCGCTAATATTTTTGAGAA
Organism: Trichonephila clavipes; assembly: GCA_019973935.1. Lineage (NCBI taxonomy): Eukaryota > Metazoa > Arthropoda > Arachnida > Araneae > Nephilidae > Trichonephila > Trichonephila clavipes. The sequence goes on along the minus strand of BMAU01000703.1, from coordinate 108,666 downwards.
CTGGACATTTCACATCTTTACTATCAATTATTAATCATGATTGTATCACATATATGACTTTATTGCGTTTTATAAATCCTTATACCGCGTCTAGTCCTATATTCTCTTATTTTTTGGTCCCTCCCCCCTTTTTTCATTTTATGGCAATGTGCAAGTAGGTTCATTAAATTTTCAAAATTTGTTTTTCCCTTTTATTTTCTACGGGATCTTGATATTATTTTAATCAAGATCTCCTTGTTCCGGGTCGTTTATTCCCGGATCGACCCATTCTGTTTCCACGCCCACTTTCTGCGTTGATCGGTCTCGACCAATCATATTGCAGCTTAGCAGGGCATTTCTTTCATCAGTGAGCGGACTTCGTCCGCTACTGTTTTTTCCAGCAGGTTATTGTCCTGCCCATCTTTTATTTCTTTTTAATTTATTCTTACGTCACTTTCATATATTTCGGCTCTATTTTTTATTAATTCTGATGAGGAGGTACGTCCCGTTTCTGGGACAGGAACTCCGTAAATTCCATGCCACTTGCCACGAAACAACACCAGAAAATAACCCAACACCAAATTTCTTAAATTTTGCAACTTACATTAACGAACTACAAAACCTGACTTCCAAGTTCCCGGAAATTTTCCAGGCACTGGAAGACATGTCAAAAACAACAAACGACATTGAAAAACTAAATATTTTCTTGGTCGCTGTTGCACGATCGCGTAACAGAGCCAACGTAAAATAAATTTTCTTACAAATTCACAACGGACAGCTGCCGGCTCTCGAGTCGAACAGTTCGACAAAGCCACGAGATAACTTGTTCTTATTTTTAAGCATGTTTCAGTAAATCCTAGCTCCGCGTCGAGAGTCGTGGACTTAAAGTCCTACCGAAGCAGCGTTCACCGCGGTCGGAATTCGGGAGGGTGACCTCCTTGAATTCTTACTTTGCGGTGTTCGCGCTTCAACTTCCCTTTAATTTTTAACGTCTATTTTTCTCTCAAGTAACTTTAAATAAATTCATTACCATGAAACAAAAAGGGCAAATTTTCAAAGTATCATGTACACCACTACCAGACAGGAGATTAAAGCCCGAGAAGGGCTAGGTGCTCCATCCAACAAAACCCAGCTAGACCACAGCAGATTAGTGGAAATCTGTAACGAAGGAACCGCACTGCTCGAAAGCCTGCGACAACTCGAAACGGACCACCTTGGAGATCTTATCAAAAGATTCTACCAAAAAACCGGCCAATCCAGCACCCAGAGTACCCCTTTCAAGCCCATTAAAGGAAGGAAGAACAATAGAAAAAGCCCATCACCACCACCGGAATCAGCCAGCAAAAAATTAAAAATAACAGAAGTAGAAACGACCAACCGATTTAATAACCTCCAGATTGAAGACCCGCCCATCATAGAAGACGAACAAGAAGAAAGAGACGAGGACGTCCCCCAAGCCATGCCTCCCAGATTCCGCCCACCTCCCCCGATCACGATTGACAACGTCAACAACACTGCCGCATTCCTGAAACAGCTCCAAAACATGAGCAAGGAAAATCTCATGGGAAGAATTATCGGAAAAGGCATCCGCATCTACCCCAAGACACCCCAAGCATATCACACAATTAGAAGTTTTATTGACCGAGAAAAATTAGAATCCTACACATACCAACTGAACGAGGAGAAAGAATTAAAAGTTGTCATCCGAGGAATGCCCTCTGACATGCCACCACAGCAGATCATTGAAGGGCTCACCGAACTTGGTCTCACAATCAACGACTGCCACGTCATGATAAACCGAAAAACTGGATTACCCATGCCGCTCTTCCTCCTCTCCCTCCCAAAAAACGAGCCCAACAAGGACGTCTACAATGTAACTGAAATATGTTACATGAAAATTAAAAATCGAGCCACTGACAAGAAAAAAGGCCCAGCCCAGTGCTTCCGATGCCGGGGTTTTCCACAGCTCAAGTTCTGCACCAGAAACCCCAAATGTGTGAAGTGTGGCAAACCGCATCTCACCAGCGACTGCAAGAAGCCCAAAGATACAGAAGCCACATGCTGCCACTGCCAGGGCAACCATCCCGCAAACTTCTCGGGCTGCCCGAAAAACCCCTTAAACAAGCCCCCACCACCACCTAAAAGTAAACTTCTGGGACGAAAGGACCAGAAAACGGAAAGAGGAAATGGAAGCTAGAAAGCAACAACCCCAAACCACCATCTCCGCCCCGGTTCCACCAGCAAGCACCAAACCCAAGCCTCAACCAACTGCACCTCAACCAGCGATCACCAGACCTACACCCAAACCACATCCTGAACCAGAAGCTGCGCCGCAACCTTCTTCACCCACGACCTCACAAGAACCCTCACTCACGAGTACCCTAAAAGAACTTCAAAGTCCTAAAGTAGTCAAGCTCCTCACCACGTTAAGAGAAATTGTCAGGATTGCAAACACTGATCAAACAGAGGGCGAAAAGGCCATAGAACTCTGCGAACTCCTCGGAATTAATTTTAATCCCCTCCATAGAGACAAACTCCCACATCGTCAGCTGGAACGCCGACGGAATTCAACATAGAATTCAAGAACTAGAGAATTATATCAACGACAATAGCCCGGACATAATTGCCCTCCAAGAAACTAATCTCCGCCCCTGCATCGTCCTCAATATCCCGAATTATTCAACTCACAGGAATGACAGACTCACCCACCGTGGTGGCGGGACTGCCATCCTCGTCAAAAATTCTATTGCCCACCACGTCATAAATATCTACACCACAGCCGTCAACATCACAGCCATAGAAATCGAAGGACCCACCAACAACACCACAGTATGCTCCCTATACAGATCTCCCAGTTCACCTATCAATAGTTTCATCCCGGAACTCATTAAGATATTCAGGAACCGAGCACAATGCATTGTAGTCGGCGACTACAATGCGAGGCACTCAACCTGGAATCCAAACCGCCGTGGGAACACTGCAGGAACAAGACTCTTCCATTACGCCAACACGTGCGGACTTGTCATCTCAGCGCCCACTGATTTCACGAGAATACCCCAAAAGCAAAACCACCAACCTTCAGTCATCGATCTAGGCGTCTCCTGCGGAATCAACAACATCGCAGTTGAATCCAGATATGACCTATCAAGTGACCATAACCCTGTCCACTTTGTCGTCAAATTTAACTTCAAAACTAGCCACCTCTAAACTGTAAAACCATCACAAACTGGAATAAATTTCAAGATATCCTCTCCACCACAATAGCCGGCAACCCCCCAATTAATAATACCGAAGAAATAGATGAAGCAATCAGCAAACTAAACTACAACATCCACACCGCCCTCAATCAATCAAGTAAATTTAAATCCATGAAGCAGGACTTCACCCTCGTCCCGTACGCAACCAGGATGAAAATCGGGAAAAAACAGGCTTCGCAAACTCTGGCAACAAAACCGCTACCCACCCCTGAAAACCGAACTAAACCGCCTCCAAAGAGACATTAAAAAAGACCTGCTCAACATCAAACAGCGAGAGGGGATGACGCCCTCGTCGAATGCAGCCACACGAACGACTCGCTACACAAACTCATTGCCAGAGCGAAGAAGAAACCTGTTATCTATCCCCCCCTGCTCGGATTCCAAGGCCTAGTCTACGGGACAAGAGAAAAAGCCGACCTGTTCGTGGATACACTAGAAGACTCTTTTCAAGAAAATATAACACCCTACGATGACGACCACATCGACAAAGTGGACAGAACAGTCAGAAGATTCCTTCGAAATAACATCCCGATCTATCCGCCTCTCACATCCCCCCAAGAAATATGTGAAATAATCAAGAAACTAAAAAATAAAAAAGCCCCTGGACAAGATCAAATAAGAAATATAGCGCTGAAATCTCTATCTATCAATGCCATCACTCACCTCACAAAAATAATCAATAGATGCCTGATGTATAACCACTTCTCCAAACCCTGGAAACACGCAATACTAACAATGATCCCTAAACCCGGCAAAGACCAAAAGTTTCCTCTCAATTTTCGACCCATCAGCCTCATCTCATCCATAGGAAAAATTTATGAAAAAATTCTCCTAAAAAGAATTGAAAAATACACCCTGGACAATAAAATCATCCCAGACATCCAACACGGATTCCGGAAAGAAACCTCCACATGCCATCAACTCCTCAGAGCAACTAACATAATTATATCTGGATTCAACAGCCACGCAACCACTGGTGGAATTTTTCTCGATGTGGAAAAAGCCTTCGATCGTCTATGGCACAACGGACTCATTTTCAAAATGATAAATCTGAACTACCCTCCCTACCTGATACATACAATATCCGACTACCTCCATAATAGAACCTTCCAAGTGAAAATTCAAGCAACAATATCCAAAATAGGCCATATTCAAGCCGGAAGCCCTCAGGGATCCTTACTCAGCCCGATCCTCTACAATATCTACACCTATGACTTCCCCACCTCTCCACTGGTCGACATCTGTCTCTTTGCGGACGATGCCGCCATCCTAAGCCAACAAGACACCCCGCAGAAAGTAAGAGCATCACTCCAGAAATACTTGAAGAAACTCAAAAAATGGTTAACTCTCTGGCGCATCTCAATTAACACTTCAAAATCAAAAGCAATCGTCTTCAAAAAAGGCGCATACAAGAACACCCTCCAACACCTCAAGCTCTTCAGAAACAATATAGACTGGCATGATGAAGTCGATTATCTAGGCGTTACCCTAGATAAAAAATTAACCTTTAAAAGCCACCTGGAAAAAATCACTTGCAAATTTAAAAACCGCCTCCAAGCTCTCCACAATCTCCTATCGAAAAATTCGAAATTATCTACCAACAATAAAAGGAAAATTTATATGCAATATCTTCTCCCGATCCTAACTTATGCTTCACAGATTTGGGGAATAACATCAAATAGAAACCTCGACCGCATCCAAATTCTACAGAACAGAGCACTGCGCCTCATCTTAAACGCCCCCACCTACATCAAACGGATCCATATCCACAAAGACCTAAAAATCCCAGCCCTCACATCCAGAATAAAAAAATTAGCCACTGCATTCTACGAACAAGTTAACGCCCACTCCAACAGCCTCATCAATATCCAAGCTGCCATGGACGCTCAGAGAACTCACAACATGCCTATCCAAACAACTCACCTAAGAAGAAGGTTCTAAAATAGACAATCAGTTGATCCCCGAATTTCCCCACCCCGTTTTCAAACGAAACGAAGCCCATCATTCAGGAAACGTTTCCTCAAAACGAAACGGAATTCATTCTTCCTTCCCTCCAGTGACGTCACTCCTGCTCCAGCCCTTACTCTCCTCCCCTCTCTCGGAGGGTGAAATTTTTCTTGGGTTACCTAGCAATAGGGAACCGTTTCTCCCGTGTCTCTCAGAGCCACGCTTGTTTTTGGATTCTCGTTTCGGACGTCGTGGTGACATGACGTCGACTCCGAACTGGTCTGATATGACCGACTCTACTGATAAATCAGCAGCTATTACCACAGGCTTGGGAGCTTCGCCTTCACAAACCGTCATTGGAGAAGACCATATCGCCGAAAATTCTGACATTTTCCGCGAGGCGATTCAAGCCAGGAATATCTACGCGGCATGGGCCCGCAAACTAACAAACGCTAAACCTAGCGATCCCGATGTGCAGCTCTATAACCAGGAAGTAAAGAAAGCAGGTGAGACTGTTGAAGATTTATTGATTAAGTTGAACGTCCCCCTCTTCAAGATTCCTGCGTCGGAGAAGGAACTAGATAGGATAGTTTTCCGAGTGAAAAACAAGCCAGCAAGTGGCAAGTGGCATGTAACTTACGGAGTGCCACCCCGGAACGGGGCGTACCTCCTCATCAGAATTTTAGAATTAAGGGCCGAATTAGTGATTTTACTTAAAATTAATTTTAAAAGATATAATAAAAATGGGCAGAACAATTCTGCTGGAACGGCGACAGAGTGAATCTGTCGGCCGAAGAAACAGTCGCACCACTTTCCTGCGATCTGATTGGCCGAGGCCGTTCGCTCGCAGAGAAGTGGGCGTGGAAATGGAATTGGGTCGATCCGAAAATAAACGACCCGAGCAAAGGAGATCTTGAATTGAAATTCAAAGGATCTCATGCAAAAATAGGGGGAGAAAACAAATTTTGAATAAAAATTTTAATGAACCAACTTGTACTCTTGCCGGGATAAAGGGGGGGGGGTAGGACAAAACAAGATAGAAAAATGAACATCGGTTTTAGGAAAAATAATGACGCAATGAAGTCATATATGTGATACAATCATGAATAATAATTGATAGATGTAGATATGGAATGTCCAGTTCTCAAAAATTTAAGCGGTCGTTCGAAGGAACGATTTAATTAATGATTGCTGGACGTGAAACGAATTTTAAGAGAGCTCTAGATAGTACAGAATCGTGCCTCCATCTGGTGGCCGAAAAGGAAAGCTGAAGCGTGAACACCGCACAATTGAATCCAATGAGGTCACCCTCCTGGATTCCGACCGCGGTGATCGCTGCTTCGGAAAACGTTAATTCCGCGACTCTCGGCGCGGAGCTAGGAATTACTAGTTAAGATGAGAGTATTAGTCTTTAAATAGGAAGCTTAAGTTAAATAAAAATAATTTAAATTTAAAATAAGTTCCCAATGAGCAAAAGTTAAATTTGTACCCTAAGCCTTTTAGCTTGGGGGAAATTTATAAAGTCGTGCTCAAGAAGCGCTCTGGGGCGTTTTTGAGACGATGGCACTGCGGGATCGTATGCAGGCTGGTTTCTAATTAACTCATTGGGAACAGAAGGAAGTTTATCGAAGAACCTTTTAGAAAGGTTCTTTATATGAGGTAAAAATGGTTTAATTTTTAAATCACGATAAATGACTTCATTGCGTACGAACCAAGGAGCATTAACGATTTGTCTCAAAAATGAGTTCGTCAGCGTGTGTAGCTTCTTTAAGTGGCACATGCCGGCGGATCCCCAAATTTGTGATCCGTACGACATGACCGGTCGGATTATAGATTTATAGAGCAAAACCTTATGCCGGATCGCAAGTTTACTCCTTCGGGAGATAAGCCGTTTGAGAACGGCATGAACAGCCTGCGCTTTTTTGCGAGTCTGTTCTATGTGGTGGGCAAAAGTTAATTTTGCGTCTAAAAACAACCCTAGGTACTTTGCAACACGTACCCAGGGGACGGGTTGGCCAAAAATTTGGACGGGAGTTAAACCGACTGGTAGTCGGGGTCTACTCGTAAACATGAGGCAAGCACTTTTACTGGCATTAACTTTTATTTTCCAGTCTGTAAGCCAGAGTTCTAGCAAGGATACGTAGTGTTGCAGATCACAACGGAAAATCTCTTATTCTGTGTGATAATTGCAGTATCATCGGCAAACATTGCTAAATGCGATAGATCAGTTTGCGGCATATCATTTACGTACAGAGTAAATAACAGAGGCGAACTTAAACTTCCTTGCGGAAGGCCGCTTCTGATTGGTCGAGGCGAGGAGAGCGTTTGATCTACTCTCACTCGGAAAGAACGATCGGAGAGGAAGCTATGAATGGACTTGATCAGGGGGGGAGGAAAGTCAAGTCGTATGAGCTTGATTAGTAAGCCATCATGCCAAATTTTATCGAAGGCTTTGGCTATGTCCAGAAAAAGTATACCCGTGGCCTCGTGCTTGGCAAAGCCACTGTGAATCAACTCCGTTACTCTGAGCAGTTGATGAACTGTCGAGCACTTGGGTCGAAAACCGCACTGCTGAGGAATAATAAAATTAAAAGCAGCGCAGTGTTGATTCAGACGTTGCAAAAGCACGAACTCGTATACTTTGCTCAAACAAGAAAGTAATGAGATTGGACGGTAGTTAGAGGGTAAAGCCGAATCTTTATCCGGCTTTAGGATAGGAATGACCACGGCAGTTTTCCATGAATTTGGGAAATAATTATTTTTAAAAAGTTGATTTATCAGCAGAGTGATAAATAGAAGGAATTTAAGGGGGAGGTTTTTAATCATACGATTAGAAATCTGATCAAGTCCGGGGGATTTCCTGGGCTTGAGTCTCTGTACGTAAGATAAGACTTCCGTTGGAGTGGTCGGTTCAATTTCTTGAACGTGTGGGGTATTGATGAAGTTAGTAACTTCATCGTGTATGCGTTGGTCGAAAATTTCTCGACCAGCGACGTGGTTGGGTTCGAATTGAGCTTGCAAACTGTCTGCGATAACCTCCGCCTTTTCAATAGGGGTTATCGCGATACTGCCAAGGGCCCCTTTCAAGGGGGGAATGGATTGAAAAGGCTTACGTAACAAAGAGGATTTCCTCCAAAGAGTGTTGTCAACGGGCGATAATGCCTCAATGTGCTTTTCCCACTGTACGCGGGAATATGCTTGGATATCCTTTGCTATCTCACGACTGAGGGTACGGAATTGAGAATAAATACTAGGACACCTAGTTCTTTGCCAAAATTTCCGTAACCTGTATCGTTGATAAATTTTGAATTTAATCTCGGGGGAGAGGATTTTCGGAGCATTATTAAATTTTGGTTTTGAGGCCTCAACGAAAGCCTCAAAAAAATTTTGATTGAGTTCAGAAATAGCTAACTCAATATTATCGTTGCTGGTGAGCTCAACAGTGGGGAGGGGTTTCTTATTTAGAGCAAATTTAAAATTTAACCAGTTAGTTGAAAGTTGCTCTGGATTTTTAATAATTGAAGTAATTAAATTAATTTCAAGAATTACGGGGTAGTGATCAGAGCTGAGATCGTTAATAACTCTGACACTATGGTTGAAAGGAATGTGCTTGAACACCGCCAAGTCGATGACACTTCCGAACCGCTGACGCGATTGGAGGTGTGTGGCAGTCTGCGGTGCGACTAATTTCGCTCCCCGAAGGTCGCGAATTAGCCTACGCAGCGCTTGCCCGAAACGGGTCGACTTGGCATTGTGCCAACTCACATGAGCTGCGTTGTAGTCACCAGCGATGATACAATTACTGCCAGAATTGAAAATTTTTTTAAAATCCTCTACTGGGAAACTATGGCCTGCTCTTCTTCGAACGTAGGCCGAAACAACATTAATGGGAGGGAAATTATTAATTTTAATTTGCACCGCAGTGGCGTCCATTCCTTGTAAATTAGGAAGGGGAACCCTGTGGTGCACGATCTCATTTTTACAATAAATGGCCGTGCCGCCTCGCGTTACGGTATGGGGAAATTCAATTCTATCGTCTTTAGTGAGACGATAGTTTGCGATCTGGGGGTCGATACCCGGCTCAAGCCAGGTTTCCTGGACCAAAAACATGTCAAGGTTTTGCTCTGAAACAAAATCGCGTACCTCGTGGATTTTTAACGCAAGAAACTTTGCGTTCCAAAATCCAATCTTTAAAGAAGTACTCACGTGGGCGGGGAAAGTTAAGCCTGGAGGGAGCGAAGCCTGCAGTAGGCTTCGAAAATTACGTACGTTTTATCTACGTCCGCAGATGCCGAGCGGAGCGCAGAAAGGGAGTTTTTAAACGCCCTGCAAAAAGTTTGCTTGTCGATAGAGGGAGATTCCTCTATCACTTCAAGCAAATCCTTTAAGAGGCCGGCATTTATGATGGTATCTTTGCTAGGGGCCGGTCTAATTCCTGAGTGAGTGAGTGAGTGATTTTGTGGTTTAATGGCGCAAGGGCCAATTTTGGCCAAACTGCGCCAAACACTCGTTGGAAAAGAATATTTTTTAAAAGTATATAAAATTACATCCGCATATTTATATATATGCACGCATGCAAGCATATATATTATTAAATGTATTATTACAAAATAAAATATAAAAATCCAATTTTTTTAAAAATACAATATCGTAAGAAAATATAGTTAAAATGAAATATGACAGCTGAAAATGTAAAAATTTATATTAAAACTTTGTTCAGTTCGGTGTGAAAAAGTTTCACTTTCATAAAAGATAAAATTACTTCTGGTTGTTTCTAACACGGGTCGGAGTTATCACGTGTAGAAATCCCCCTGTCTCCAAGACTCGTTCTTCCAATATTCTTCCGACAAGAAGTATTTATCATTTTTCTTTGGTGATTCTATTTGTTCCGCCATGTCGTATACGATCATGTCTTCATCGTCAGTGTCTTGAATAGATGAACTTTTTCTCGGTTTATGGGGTGCCATTTTAATTTCTATTTTTGGTTTAACAGTGGGTCCTGTAACGTTACATATTGTTTTAGGATTTCGCTTTTTCTGCGAGATTTTAGTGTAGAAGCATGGGATACAGGGGATATGATAGTAGAAGGTATACTATTGGATGTGGTAGTTTCAGAGCAGAGGGATGCGTTTTATTTGATAAGGCAGTAAACATTGTTGTTGTAGATGTAATTAAACTAATAGATGCAGAGGAAGCAGTAATAACAGAAGGAACAGGTGGTTGAGATTCGGAAGATTTAGCTGCCGAAGAAGATGTGGTTGGTAAGAGTTGTGCCTCAGTTGATGCAGATAATTTGGTAACTGTAGGAATTTTAAAAGGCATTGTTGGTTTCAAAACGGCTGATAAAGGTTGCAGTAGTTTTAAAGGTGGACATACTATTTTTGTAATGCTGTCATCAGTTTGGGTTGTTGTGGTTGTAGTTGAGGATTTGGTAGCTTGGGAATATGTTTGCGATATTTGTGGTAGTATCAATTTTCGAGCTTCTGGATAGGAGATATTTTTGCTTGTTTTGATTTCTTGAATTTTCTTTTCTAATTTCCATTTGGAACAGAGTTTGGAATCGGACTGATGCGACTCTGAACAGTTAAAACATTTAGGCTCTAGACTGCAATCTGTGGAAGCATGTCCAACAGACGCACATCTAGAGCAAGTAAGTTGACCGCGACAGGAAGTTTGTGAGTGTCCGAACCTCTGACACTTAAAACAGCGCAGAGGATTCGGAATGTATGGACGGATTTTGCAATTCAAATATCCAGCTTTAATGGTATGAGGTATTGTGGGGCTGCTAAAGGTTAAAATTATATGTTGGGTTGGTATAACTGCTGTATCTTTCTTTATTGTGATCCTTCTGACCTGAATAACGCCCTGATCAGAGAATCCGTCTAGGATTTCTGCTTCAGGGGTGGTCAACGGTCAGGTTCAGAGATGACTCCACGGGATGTGTTTAAAGATTTATGTGGAATTATATTCACAGGTGAATCGAGAAATGTTTTCGCTAGAAGAAAAGACTTTGTCTGTAGAGCAGAATTCGTTTCAAGTAGTAATCCCCGGAACGCAATCGTTTAACTGATTTCGGTTCACCACCTATTCCTACGAGAGCTTTTGTATTAAAAGGGCGATTTCTTCCCCATTTCATTATGTTCGAGTGAAAGTAGTAAAAATCTGGCAGAAAGTGAAATTTTGTCAATGTTGAGAGTTCGGTTTACATGAGCATCATGAGGTGGGTTGGGGTTTTAAAAAATGCGTTTTGAGTTTTTCTTTATTTTGACTTATTTTGATTTTTTTTTAGAAAGGAGGAGGAGAATCCCTTTTGATTTTCAGAGGACCAGTTTGGTAGGGCTAGCCCTAGATTCAGCAACCAGTAGTGGCCTCGGGAGTTCCCCCGCACTGCAATGCAGGACCCCATCCAGGCACCACCTGGAACTACAAGACAGGCGGGATTATACACCAGCTGATAGAGCAGCCAGGACATGCTGGTTAGGCTGTCCCGGGCTCCTGTACTATCTGGCGGCCTGAGACGCAAAACTCAGCTTTTCTCCTGTACCCTCTACATGGTCGCTTCCTCCAAGACCCCACCTCACCAGTCCAAAGGTCCTCAAAAGTTCAAAACCCCGCTCCAAGTGCCAGTTTTCCCAGGGAGCAGTCCGTTGTGTCATCATACCAAAAGTGAAAAAACATCAGACACAACTTCATTCCACTCAGTCCTGGTCTGCCACAGGACTTCGTGGCAGAAAAATAAAGAGAAGAAGTTGAACACAAAAAAAAAAAATTCAATAATCGAACATAAAAGAAGCAACAAAATCAAAATATTGAAATGAATTGAAGTAAATCAAATGAAAAGAACATAGTATAAAATGGAAACCATAAAATGGTAGTAAAAAATATCAAATTTTTTACCAGAAAAAAACAAAGATAGAACAAAATACATTGTTGAGTGTAGATTTGTGGTCTGGACGTGAAAAGAAGAAAAGGGAAACCGGAATGGCAAGAAAGAGGGCCGAAAATAGAGAAGGATCACTAGGGTTCCCCGGGTTCGTGAAGCCCGTGTTTACCAAAGACAGTAAACCCCTAGGGAGAAGGAAAAGATCACTAGGGCACCTCGGGAGCGTGAAACCCGTACTCACCTAAAGAAGGTGAGCCCCTGAGGGGGGTCTAATTCCTGAAAATGAGGTTGAAGGGGGGCTAACATGCTCCTTGGGGATTTTATTTTGGACTACTTTAGAGTAGTCCAGATTAGGCGAGACTTTTCTCGCCTTAGAGATATCAGGTCGAGGTGCCTGTGCTGTAGTTTTTTTAATTTGACTATTATTTGGCTTAGGGCCCTGTTTTTTTTTATTTTTAGTTTTATTAAATTTGCCGTTCTTTTTGGCATTTGAGGGGTGTTTCGGGCAGCGGCTCCAATTTGCCGCGTGCGCGCCCGAGCAATTTGCGCACTTCATGGGTGCTTCAAATTCCAGAGTGCAGTCTTTGGCCGCATGGGGCCCTGCACATTTAACGCAGCGTGGCGGGAGGTGGCACACCTCCGAGGAGTGGAACCACCCCTGACATCGCCAACACTGGTTGACCTTATTCCCGCGATCGAAGGGTTTAACCTCGATGCGGGTTCCGAACATTTCGGTAAAATCATAAATTTTTGGGGCATCCACGCCGTTTTCTATTTGAACATAAAAAAGGGGCATGGGGGCCTTAGTACGGAAATTTTTCATCTGAGATATCTTGGCGACTTTGAAGCCTTCGGCTTCGATTTCTGCCTTGATATCTTCAGGTTCTGTGTTGGACGGGAGTCCTCTAATGACAACCTTGACCGGGCGGTCCTGTTTAAGCATAAAGCTTTTAAATTCCACCCCAGTAGTCTCGAGCCAACGACTGTGGTCCCTGTACTCGACTTCGTCGCTTACAGTGACTTTCAGGAATCGACCTGACATCTGGGATTGGAAGGAGGGGGCTTTCAATTTGGCAAGGGCGACAAGTTGCCGCCAATCACCTTTCGGTGAAATAAAAAACGGCGGGATGCGGGGTTTTTTAGTCACAGGAACCTCGATTTCATTTTGCAGCGAATCCTGCTGCGCGAGCTCCATTTCCTCCTCTCCCGTACCTTCCAAAAGCGCGCCTTCAACTGATGGCGCGGAAGGATTTATCAGGGAGGGTGGAGAAAGAGAGCACTTTTCGAACAAGTTGCTTTGGGGGGGACAGCGAAGCCGTCAGCATCGACACTTCGTTTCCCCTTTCTACCCTTTGAACGGGGTGAGGAGGGGGGAGGAGGAACCGCTGCCGGCTTTTTCTCCTCTTCATTCTTCTCCGCGGGAGGGTCGCTAACCCTATTCTTATCGCGGAGAACGATCTTGTCTAGTTCTTTCTCGGAGGCAGGGATTCGAAAAAGAGGAACGTTTAGCTTGACGAGAAGAAGTTCGACGCTCTCACCTGCCTTTGTCACTTCTTGGTGGTAGCTCTGCAGCTTGGGATCATTCGGCCTTGCATTGGTAAGTTTACGGGCCCATGCCGCGTAAACATTCCTTGCCTGGATCGCCTCTCTGAATAGGTCGGAGCATTCGGCGATATGGTCGTCGCCGGCTATCATTCTGGATGGTGAGTTGGGAGGCTGTTGCTCGGTAGCATCTGTCCTTTCGGACCAGTCTGTGGTCGACGTCATGTCGACAAGAATCAAAAGTACGGAGCGTATAGATGACGCGACCGTACTCTCCAAACAAGCCAGCTGTTCCCACTCCTTCGTAGAACCAAGAGGCGGAAAAACCGGCAGCGGTCCCTCCTCCCCCCTCCAACTCTCCCCGCAAGGGTAGAAAAGGGAAACGAAGCGTCGATTCGGAAGGCTTCGCTCCCCCCAAGCAGCTTGTCAGGAAAGCTCGCTCTCCCCGTTTGTCCCCTCCACCTTCTCCTACCCCTCCTTCCGCGACTTCTGTTGAAGACGCGCGTTTGGAAGGAGAAGAGGAAGAAATGGATTCTTCGCAACCAGCTGAGTTGCAAGATCAGGTCGTGGTGCCCGAGGTGATTAAAAAGCCCCGCATCCCACCGTTTTTCGTATCTCCAAAGGGAGATTGGAGGCAACTTGTGGCTCTTGCCAAATTAATTGCCCCCTCATTTCAATCCCAGATGTCGGGCCGTTTCCTGAAGGTGACTGTAGGAGACGAGCTCGAATACAGGAACCTCAGCCACTGGCTCGAACAGACTGGGGTTGAATTTAAGAGCTTCATGCTCAAAAAAGATCGACCGATTAAGGTCGTCATTCGCGGTCTTCCCTCCAACACGGAGCCCGAAGATATAAAATCCGAAATCGAGGCGGAGGGCTTCAAAGTTGCGAAGATTTCGCAAATGAAGAACTACCGCTCGAAAGCCCCCATGCCTCTTTTCTACCTACAGATCGAGAACGGTGCGGAAGCCCACAAGATCTACGACTTCACCGAATTATTCGGGACCCGAATTGAGGTGAAGCCATTCGAACGGGGTAATAAGGTCAACCAGTGTTGGCAGTGTCAAGGGTGGTTTCACTCTTCGGAGGTGTGCCACCTCCCGCCACGCTGTGTGAAATGTGCAGGACCACATTCGGCCAAGGACTGCACGCTGGATTTCAATGACCAAATGAAATGCGCCAATTGTTCGGGTGCGCATGCGGCAAATTGGAGTCGCTGCCCTAAGCACCCAAACAACGCAAAGAAAAAAAAACCTAAGCAATAATAAAAATAAAAACGGCCCTAATAAGCCGAAAAACGCTCCCCCTAAAAAAACTGCACCTCAGGTCCCACGCCCTGATATTTCTAAGGCGAGAAAAGTCTCGCCTAATTTGGACTACTCTAAAGTAGTCCAAAATCAAATTCCCAGGGAGCATGTTAGCCCCCCCTCTACTTCTACAGCCCTCCCTACACCGGCCCCTAGAAAAGATGCCAGTGTAAACGCCGGTCTTTTAAAAGACCTGCTTGTCATTATTGAGGATACTCCTTGTATTGACAAACAGATCTTCTGCAGGGCGTTTAAAAACTCCCTTCCCGCGCTCCGCTCGGCATCTGCGGACGTGGATAAATCTTATTATATCTTCGAAGCTTACTGCAAGCTTCGCTCCCTCCCGGCCTAATTTTCCCAGTTCACGTGAAAAAATCTCTTAAGATTGGATTTTGGAATGCAAATTCTTTGCGTAACAAAATCCACGAAGTCCGTGAATTTGTTAACGAGCAAAACTTTGATTTGTTTTTGGTCCAGGAAACCTGGCTTGAGCCAGGTATTGACCCCCAGATCGCAAACTATCGTCTATTTAAAGACGATAGGATTGAATTCCCCCATACCGTAACGCGAGGCGGCACGGCCATTTATTGTAAAAACGAGATCGTGCACAACAGGGTTCCTCTTCCTGCTACGCCGGGAATTGACGCCACTGCTGTGCAAATTAAATTTAAAAATGCCCCTCCCCTGAATATTATATCGGCGTACATTCGAAAGAGTGCACAAAGCCGATTCCCTTCAGAGGATTTTAAAAAAATTTTTAATTCTGGAAGTAACTGCATCATTGCTGGTGATTTTAATGCTTCTCATGTGGATTGGCACAACGTCAAGAACACCCGATATGGCATCTCGCTGCGTAACCTAGTTAGCAATCTTAGGGGAGCGAAACTGGTCGCACCGCAGACTGCCACACACCTCCAACCGCGCCAGCGGTTCGGAAGCATTATCGACTTGGCGGTGTTCAAACACATCCCCTACAATCATAGTGTCAGAGTTCTTAGCGATCTCAGCTCTGATCACTACCCCGTAATTCTGGAAATTAATCTTAACACTTCGTTAATTAAAAATCCAGAGCAGCTCTCTACCAATTGGAGCAATTTTAAATTCGTCCTAAGTAAAAAACCCCTCCCCTCTACCGACCTCACCAGCAATGAAAATATTGAGCTAGCTATCAGCGAACTCAATCAAAATTTCTCCGAAGCTTTCGTTGAGGCTTCAAAACCTAAATTTAAAAATGCTCCAAAAATCCTCTCCCCCGAGATTAAATCCAAAATTCATCAACGCAACAGGTTACGGAAATTTTGGCAAAGATCTAGGTGTCCTAGCATTTATTCTGAATTCCGTACCCTCAGTCGTGAAATAGCGAAGGATATCAAATCGCATTCCCAAGCACAGTGGGAAAAACACACTAAGGCTTTATCGCCCGAAGACAACACTCTTTGGAGAAAATCCTCCCTCTTACGCAAGCCTTTTCATGCCATTCCCCCCTTGAAAGGGGCTTTAGGCAGTACCGCGATAACCCCTATTGAAAAGGCGGAGGTTATCGCTGACAGTTTGCAAGAGCAATTTGAACCTAATCACGTCGCTGATCGAGAAGTTTTCGATCAACGCATACACGAGGAAGTTGCAAACTTCCTAGCTACTCCCCACGTTCAAGAAATTGAACCTACCACGCCAACGGAAGTCTTAACTTACGTACAGAGAATCAAGCCTAAAAAATCCCCCGGACTTGATCAAATTTCTAATCGTATGCTTAAAAATCTCCCCCTTAAATTCATATTATGTATTACCTTTCTGATTAATCAGCTATTTAAAAATAACTACTTTCCAGATTCCTGGAAAACTGCCGTGGTTATCCCCATCCTAAAACCGGACAAAAACCCGGAATTAGCGCAAAATTATCGTCCGATCTCATTACTTTCTTGTTTGAGCAAAGTATACGAATTTGTGCTTATGCAACGCCTGAATCAACACTGCGCGGCTGTAAATTTTATTATCCCCCAGCAGTGCGGTTTTCGACCCAAGTGCTCGACAGTTCATCAACTGCTCAGAGTAACGGAGTTGATTCACAGTGGCTTCGCCAAGCACGAGGCCACGGGTATACTTTTTCTGGACATAGCCAAAGCCTTTGATAAAATTTGGCATGATGGCTTACTAATCAAGCTCATACGACTTGATTTTCCGGCTCCCTTGATCAAGTCCATTCACAGCTTTCTTTCACATCGATCATTTAGAGTGAGAGTTGACAGGATTCTCTCCTCCCCTCGACCAATCAGAAGCGGCCTTCCGCAAGGAAGTTTAAGTTCGCCTCTGCTTTTCACTCTGTACGTAAATGACATCCCGCAAACTGATTCATCGCATTTAGCAATGTTTGCTGAAGATACTGCCGTTATTTCGCAGAACAAGAGATTTTCCGTGGTAATCTCTAATCTGCAACACTACATTTCTTCGCTAGAGCTCTGGTTAAACGACTGGAAAATAAAAGTAAACGCATCTAAAAGTGCCTGCCTCATGTTTACGAGGAGATCCCGACTTCCCGTCGGACTTACCCCCGTAACTATTTTTGGCCAGCCCGTCCCCTGGGTAAATGTTGCAAGATACCTAGGGTTGTTTTTAGACGCTAAATTAACTTTTGCGTATCATATCGAACAGACGCGCAAAAAAGCGCTCGCTGTTCATGCCATGCTTAAAAGGCTTATCTCCAGAAGGAGCAAACTTGCGATCCGGCACAAAGTTTTGCTCTACAAATCTATCATCCGACCGGTCATGTGCTACGGATCACAAATTTTTGGATCCGCCGGCATGTGTCATCTTAAGAAATTACACACGCTGACTAACTCATTTTTGAGACAAATAGTTAATGCTCCCTGGTTCATACGCAATGAAGTCATCTATCGTGATTTAAAAATTAAGCCATTTTTACCTCACATAAAGGACCTTTCTAAAAGGTTCTTCGATAAACTTCCTTCCGTTCCCAATGAACTAATTACCAACCAGCCTGCATATGATCCCGCAGAGCCATCGTCTCAAAAGCGCCCCAGAGCGCTTCTCGAGCACGAATTTATTAACTTCCCCCAAGCCAAAAGGCTTAGGGTTCAAATTTAACTTTTGTTCATTGGGAACTTATCTTAAATTTAAATTATTTTAATTTTAAATTATTTTATTTAACTTAAGCTTCCTATTTAAAGTTTATTACTCTCATATTAACTAGTAATTCCTAGCTCCGCGCCGAGAGTCGCGGACTTAATGTCTTTTCCGAAGCAGCGATCACCGCGGTCAGAATCCGGGAGGGTGACCTCCTTGGATTCAATTGAGATTTTTGAGATCTGGACATTCCACATCTATGCTATCAATTATTTATCATGATTGTATCACATATATGACTTCATTGCGTTATATAAATCCTTATACCGCGTCTAGTCCTATATTCTCTTATTTTTTGGTCTATTCCCCCCCTTTTTCATTTTATGGCAATGTGCAAGTAGGTTCATTTAAATTTTTTTCAAAATTGTTCGTCCCCTTTTATTTTCTATGGGATCTTGATTTTATATTAATCTCAAGATCTCCTTGCTCCGGGTCGTTTATTTCCGGATCGACCCAATCTGTTTCCACGCCCACTTTCTGCGTTGATCGGTCTCGACCAATCATAGTGCAGCTTAGCAGGGCAATTCTTTCATCAGTGAGACTTCGTCCGCTACTGTTTTTTCCAGCAGGTTCTGTCCTGCCCATCCTTTTGCTTCCTTTTAATTTATTCTTAAGTCACTTTCATTTAATTCAGCTCTATTTTCTATTAATTCTGATGAGGAGGTACGTCCCGTTTCTGGGACAGGAACTCCGTAAATTCCATGCCACTTGCCACTTGCTTGCTTGTTTTTGTTTCTTTCAAGGCACACAGACGGAGAAAAAACGCTTCTTAGCGTTGGCGCTCCAAAAACGAATCATCCTAGGAATGGACTTGATCAGGGGGAGAGGAAAGTCAAGTCGTATGAGCTTGATTAGTAAGCCATCATGCCAAATTTTATCGAAGGCTTTGGCTATGTCCAGAAAAAGTATACCCGTGGCCTCGTACTTGGCAAAGCCACTGTGAATCAACTCCGTTACTCTGAGCAGTTGATGAACTGTCGAGCACTTGGGTCGAAAACCGCACTGCTGAGGAATAATGAAATTAAAAGCAGCGCAGTGTTGATTCAGACGTTGCAAAAGCACGAACTCGTATACTTTGCTCAAACAAGAAAGTAATGAGATTGGACGGTAGTTAGAGGGTAAAGCCGAATCTTTATCTGGCTTTAGGATAGGAATGACCACGGCAGTTTTCCATGAATTTGGGAAATAATTATTTTTAAAAGTTGATTTATCAGCAGAGTGATAAATAGAAGGAATTTAAGGGGGAGGTTTTTAATCATACGATTAGAAATCTGATCAAGTCCGGGGGATTTCCTGGGCTTGAGTCTCTGTACGTAAGATAAGACTTCCGTTGGAGTGGTCGGTTCAATTTCTTGAACGTGTGGGGTATTGATGAAGTTAGTAACTTTATCGTGTATGCGTTGGTCGAAGAGTTCTCGACCAGCGACGTGGTTGGGTTCGAATTGAACTTGCAAACTGTCTGCGATAACCTCCGCCTTTTCAATAGGGGTTATCGCGATACTGCCAAGAGCCCCTTTCAAGGGGGGAATGGATTGAATAGGCTTACGTAAAAAAGAGGATTTCCTCCAAAGAGTGTTGTCAACGGGCGATAACGCCTCTATGTGCTTTTCCCACTGGACGCGGGAATATGCTTGGATATCCTTTGCTATCTCACGACTGAGGGTACGGAATTGAGAATAAATACTAGGCCGGCTACCGGTTAAAACCGATGCGGCAGATATAGAAGATGATCTCAAATCGCAGGGCTTCGAGGTGGAAAAGGTTGCGCAAATTTTCAACCAAGGAGCCCCTGCCGATATTCATGGTTGAGGTTCGCCGAAATGAGAAGGCGGAACTCATCCATGACGTAAAGACCGTCTGTTACCTTAGTGTAACAGTCGACCCATTCCGGAAGAAACCTGGGGCAACTCAACGTTACAATTGTAACTATTTCAATCATTCGAGCGCAAACTGTAGAATGACACCCAGGTGTCTCAAGTGCGGAAAAGATCACCGCACTGGAGACTGCTCGATTAAGGAGAAAATAGAAAAACCGCATTGCATTAATTGTAACCAGGAGGGACATGTAGCTTCGTTAAGAAGCTGCACGGCCTTCCCAAAAATAAAACCAAAAAAGGGCGAGGCCCAAAACAATTTTCCTAAAATTCCTCAGAAAAAAATCATCCCCGCTACCAGACCAGTGAAAGCAAATGTCAGCTTCGCTAGCGTCTGTAGTGGGAAAACCAGTCAACAGATGGCGACACCGGAGGAGACTACTGCTTTGAAGCATCAAGAGTCACCCCGCCTTACCACCCAAAGTGAAGGGGCTTCCCCTAGTAGCGAAAATAACGTAGATTTTGGAAGTTTCGCAATGTATATTGCGGAACTCCAAAATATAACTGTAAAATTCCCTGAAATTTTTCAGGCATTAGAGGATATGTCAAAAGAAACTAACGACATAAATAAACTTAATATCTTTCTTAAGGGCGTCGCGCGCTCCTTCAATAAAGCCCAAAAATGAACACCATACAAAGACTCTTGATGGTAACCTGGAATGCCAACGGCCTTCGATCTCGCATGTGGGAGCTGCGAGATTTTGTAAATAAGTATAAACCGGATATAATTTCCCTACAAGAAACATGGCTGAGACCAAGTCACACAATTGCTCTGGCAAATTACAGAATCTATCGCAACGATAGAAATCACACGACACACAACGCGTACACGGCCAGAACGGGCGGCGGTACTGCAATTATGATTAAAAATTCAATGAAACACACGCACATACCAACACCTAATCTAAACGGGGTAGAAGCAACAATGGTCGCTCTCACCCCAGAATTAGGTGAACAAACACTTATAATCTCACTCTATAACCCACCACACTTAAACATAAATAATCTCAACCAAACTATAGACACACTAATGAACCAAGGTTTTCCCTCTACGATCATCATGGGAGATTTTAATGCTAAGCATAGCTCCTGGGGATGCGATGTTGATACGAGAAGAGGAATCACATTTAATCATCACATCCAAAGATCGGGCTACCGCATCCTAGCCCCGCCCACTCCTACGAGGTACGGACATGACTCCGCCTCCACACTCGACCTAGCCATCTCAACGAACGTTGATTGGCCGTGCACTGTCACGTCCATATCGGAACTCAGTTCCGATCACAATCCAGTCACGTTCGAATTCACCACAACAACACACTTCTTTCCTCCCCCGAATAAAAGATACACGCACATGAAAACGAATTGGGGGAAATTCACACAAAATTTAAATATTCCTGATAATTTTACACTACCAGAAGCGAACACGCCAGAAGACATTGACGAGCAGATCGCCGCCTTTACTGACCGACTTCACCAAGCATACAAGAATGCATCAAAACCACTAAAACATAACGACACCTTTTACATTAGTAGGAATCTCAACCAACTCTTTAAAGAAAGAAATAGGGCCAGAAAAATCTGGCACTACACGAGAAGCCCTGCAGATAAGAACACACTAAACAGATTGCAAAAGCAAATTAAGAAAATTGTATTAAAACACGAACAAAAACAATGGGACGAGTCTCTTGCTTGCTTGGAAGACGAGGACGGCTCTCTTTGGAAAGCCGCCCGAAATTCCAGGAAGAAGGCTCAACCAATTCCGGCCCTTAAAGGCCCTGCCAAAATTGCATATAGTGACGCAGACAAAAGTGAGGTCATAGCTGACTCACTCCAAAATCAATTTAAATTAAATGATATCACAAACGACACGGATAGAGCAATAACACATGTTGTTCACACCTATCTTAATAATGATAATAACTTTACTAATATACCCCCCATCCCACCCCCACTACCAAGCGAAATTATCGATCATATCGATAAAGTAAAGATAAATAAAGCAGCGGGTATTGACCGCACTACTAACCGCATGTTAAAGCATCTTCCGCTAGTCCCCATCTTTGAACTAACAAATATAATTCATAACATAATAAAAATTGGTTACTTTCCGATCGTATGGAAAACTGCAACAGTCATTCCAATTCTAAAACCAGGAAAGGACCCGACTCAGGCGGAAAGTTTCCGCCCGATCGCGCTCCTCTCTATTCTCGGCAAAGTAGCCGAGAAAATCATATTAAAAAGATTGTACCACCATGTGGAAGAAAATAACATCTTAATCCCGGAACAACATGGATTCCGACCTGACTTATCGACCACCCACCAACTCTTAAGAGTGGTGGAAACGATAAAGTCAGGATTCAAAAATAAAAAATCAACTGGTGCGGTTTTCCTCGATATTCAAAAAGCCTTCGATCGCGTCTGGCTAAAAGGCCTAATTTTCAAACTAATCAAATATGATTTCCCACCCCCACTAATCAAGCTAATATCCTCTTATCTAACTGACAGAAATTTTTCTGTCAAGATCAATGATACATACTCTAGCCACAGACCCACGGAAGCGGGCGTGGCGCAGGGAACATTGATTTCCCCCCTCTTATTTAACATCTACGTGAACGACATTCCGATTCACCACAACACAACGTTATGCATGTTTGCAGACGACACAACAATTTTGGCATCTCACACTGAACCCAAACTAGTGGCCAGAGCAATAAATAGACACCTTCTAGTTTTAGAGGACTGGTTTTCCAAATGGAAAATTGCCCTTAATGTGGCAAAAACGGAAGCAGTCTTCTTTACTAGAAAAACACGATTAAACTATCCAGACATTTACTTACACAACGAAAGAATCCCTTGGTCTCAGAGCACCAAATATCTTGGTGTTACGTTAGATAAAAAACTCACTTTCAAACAACATATTACACGCATACGTGAGAACTTCATCAAGAAAGCTCACACGTTCTCCCATCTAATTAGCAGAAGATCTAAATTAAGTAGATCAAATAAACTGCTTATTTATTCTTCACTTCTAAGACCAGTCATTACCTATGCCTCTCCAGTGTGGAGTTTTGCAGCTAAAACACACATCCAAAAATTAGAAGTACTACAAAACAAAACCCTGAGACAGATTCTCAAAGCCGATTGGTACATGAGAAATTCTAGTCTCAGGAATGCCATTAACTACAAAACAATTAAAAACTTCATGAGAAAAATAGCAAAAACATTCTTTACAAAAATAGATAACTCAGATAATATCTCGATCCAAAAGATCGAGAAATACACTCCAACGAGACGCACACACAGACCTAGAAACATACTAATTAATTAATACCTAAATTTTTATTTCTCATATTATTTTAATTCTTAAAAAACACCATTTATTTCTGTAAATTCATTCAACAGCACTCATTTCATGAACACAAAAATCCACAAACACCCAACTACCAATCGGAGAGCCCCATTGACCGGTACGGACACTGGAAGCCTCCGATCCCGTACACGACGACGGTACCCCCACCGGGACCGAAGTCACCACATTAACGCAACAACAAATCAGAAAGCTCCTTCTCGCAACACGGGAGGGAGTAATCATTCTCATCTCACACTCAACACAAACACGAAAAGCTGCCTATCCATTGGACAGGCAATCAGCCATCCTGAGGTCCCTATTGGCCGAAGGAAATTATCTTTAATGTAAGCTTCAAAAATTCAGCATTTGTAACTTAACAGTTTTTTATTCTGATTCTTAAATTTAATTTTTTCTGTCTTTAAATTATTCTTATCTTTAAATTTTTTAACTTCTTAATTATTTACTTAAATCTATAAAATAAAAAGGGCAATGTTTTCAAAGTATCATGTCACAATATTCTTTCCAGACAAGAGATCAAAGCCCCAAAAGGGCTAAGTGCTCTAGTTATATAACCCAGCTAGACCAAGCAAACCCCGGATCCGCCCGAGGCTATGCCAGAGGTCTTAGCATTCACGACAAGGGGAGCGAATGAAATCAAGGACAGACTTCTGGAAATGGAAATTGTCCAGTCAGATGAGCAGATGTGCAAATATTTATCACTTAAATATCATCTTGCGAAAACGACGCGAAATGGCATCAGATATCTCGAAGAACTGAACATAAACAGTTTGAAACCGGCAATGAGCCCGGAGGATATCCAGAAGATCACGACCGGATTGGAGGCAATGAGGAAGGAGCTCTCTACCGTTTTGGGTGAGATACCTTTGATTATTTGCCCTGTTAAAAACTGTCCCACTCATAATAATGGAACGAAGAACGACAAGTACGTGGCCGAATCGAGTAGTAAATGTAATGAAAATAACTTAACTGAGCGAAAAAATAATGATTTACATAATACTAAAGAAAAAGCCCCAGAAAAAACCTCAAGTGAACACAATAAAAATAAACCGGATAATTCTCAAAACAAAAAACGTTCAGGACAGGAGAACTTCCAAACTCCTACAAAATTCGCCAGAAAAATAATAGAGATACCCATTGAAAAGGTAGTTTGCACTACTCAAAATAAATTCGCTATTTTAGAAGACGAGGAAGGAATGGACACTTCCCCCCACACCCAGAATTAAACCAATAATGATGAAAATCAATAAAAACTATAATTTAATACTACAAGAAATTTATAGATCATACCCCGACACCAAAAACAAAAACACAGGAAATTACATAAAAATACAACCGGCAACAGCCGAGGACGAAGATAATATTAAGAAACTCCTAATTGTCAAAAAAGCAGACCACTACACAGTAGAACACCCCACAGTGATCAAGGCGGTAATCAAAGGATTACCGTCATCAACCAATGTCACTGACATTGAAACAGAGTGAGTGAGTGAGTGTAGGGTTTAATGGCGCAAGAGCCAAATTTGGCTATACTGCGCCACACGTTTGTTAAAAGAATAAAACCATGTAAAAATACATATGAAAAATATAATTACATAAAAATAATTATTATATATGTGCATGCCTGCACGCACATATATAAAATAAAGGTAAAGGTAAAACATTTTAAAAAGTCAAATTAAATATAAAAAACCAATTTTCTTTATAAAAGCAAATAGATTTTTGTGGGGAGATTCCCCCACCAAGACATTGAAACAGAACTGAAAGCAAAAGGATTTGATGTTGAAAAGATTGCGCAATTGCGTAAATTCTCAACAAAATCCCCCCTACCGCTTTTTATGATTCAGTTAAAAAGATCGGAAAACGCACAAGATATTTTTAAACTAAACAACTTAATTTACCTCACTGTGGAAGTCGTCCCGTTTCGTAGGAGAC
Organism: Trichonephila clavipes; assembly: GCA_019973935.1. Taxonomy (NCBI): domain Eukaryota; kingdom Metazoa; phylum Arthropoda; class Arachnida; order Araneae; family Nephilidae; genus Trichonephila; species Trichonephila clavipes. Next base: position 83,431 of record BMAU01000703.1, on the reverse strand, counting down.
CGGGCGCCTCCCAGTGCTATAATTGTAACTATTTTAACCACACTAGCAAGAACTGTAAAATGACACCCAGATGCCTCAAATGCGAGGGAAACCATAAGACACATGATTGCCCCAAAACCGAAAGACTTCAAACACTTAAATGCATTAACTGTAACGAAACCGGACATTTGGCGTCGAGTCGTCAGTGCCCGAGATTCCCCAAATTAAAATTAAAAAAATCAGAAGAGGCAAAAACCATAAAACCAACCAGACCTGTTACCACAGAACTTAGCTATGCTAAAGTTTGTAGTAACGAAACAGAACAACAGATGGCACAACGAGGAGAAACCCCCGAAACCCAAAAACAGACACCTCAAGAAACAACACCAGAAAAAAATTCTACACCAAACTTCTTAAATTTTGCAACCTACATTAAAGAACTACAAAACCTGACTTCCAAGTTCCCGGAAATTTTCCAGGCATTGGAAGACATGTCAAAAACAACAAACGACATAGAAAAACTAAATATTTTCTTGGTCGCTGTTGCACGATCGTGTAACAGAGCCAACGTAAAATAAATTTCCTTACAAATTCACAACGGACAGCTGCCGGCTCTCGAGTCGAGCAGTTCGATAAAGCCACGAAATTAACTTGTCGTTCTTATCTTTAAGCATGTTCCAGTAAATCCTAGCTCCGCGTCGAGAGTCGTGGACTTAAAGTCATACCGAAGCAGCGTTCACCGCGGTCGGAGTTCGGGAGGGTGACCTCCTTGAATTCTTACTTTGCGGTGTTCGAGCTTCAACTTTCCTTTAATTTTTAACGTTTAATTTCTCTCAAGTAACTTTATATAAATTAATTACCATGTAACAAAAAGGGCAAATTTTCAAAGTATCATGTACATCACTACCAGACAGGAGATGAAAGCCCGAGAAGGGCTAGGTGCTCCACCCAACAAAACCCAGCTAGACCAAGCAAACTGATACCCCGGATCCGCCGGCCTTTCCGCAGATGTTGTTAATAAACGCATCACGAAACGAACGAAAATTAGATTTAGCGGGTGCCAGCGAAATGAATCGCTTATACCCAAATTCGCGGAGAGAAAGTGGCAATGAAAAACAATATCTGAATACACTCCCCCGCAGGGGGGGAGGATGGAGGAAGAAGCGGCCAGACGAAAACGAGACAAAAAATACGTTACGCGGGCAGGAATGGAGGAGCGCAAGGAAGGGGGCTTAACAGCCCCAAAAACGCGTTCGAGGAGCACCAAAACGCAATCGGAATAGAGAAGCTGCGGAATTTTTTTTTTTTTTTTTTTTTTTTTTTTTTTTGCAGCTGGATGAATATGAGGATGGAGACTGCAAGACAGAACTTGCAGCCGGAACAATCGTGGAATTGAAGCAGGAGCCAGCTTTAATCACTGATCCCAATTCTGATGTAGGCAAATGCATTTAAATGTTGTTAAGTGTAGCAATTAAGTATTATTGTTGTAATTACGGCGGTTTTAAGGGCAGATTCCATTTTGTCGTTTTATAAGCAAAATTTATTTTAGCATGAGGATACGTGAAAAGTGTTTGTGCTTTAATTATAGGGTTGTTATGATTTTGAATAGAAGTAAAAACATTTCTAGAAGTTCTAGTGATGTAATTATCTATCGGCTCCATGTGTAAGTCGTGGTGGATGACACTATTTCTAACGTACCAAGGTGCGTTAGCAATGATTCTAAGAATTTTGTTTTGAATAATTTGAATGCGTTTAGTGTGGGTCGGGGCAGCGGCCCCCCAAATGGGGGACCCATACGTTATTGTTGGACGCAAAATTTGCTTGTACAGTATAACTTTGTTTTCAAGGGAGAGAGGAGAGCTTCTCCCAATAAGGGAGATAGCTAACGCTATTCTACCCCAGAATTTGTCTGAAAGATAGTCAATGTGATTCTTGTAAGTTAGGCGACTATCGAGATATAAGCCCAAGTAACGAACGACCGGGACCCACATAATGTTGTCATCGAAAAGAGTGAGTTCAGTTTGGGGGTCAATGACGCCCCATTTCCTGAAAACAATGGCTTGTGTTTTTTCTACATTAATAGCTATTCTCCAATCTGTCAACCATTTCTCTAGTTTGACGAGGAATTGTTGCATAGTTTTAATTGTGTACTTGAGATTTACACCCAGGGTGAGCGCCGCCGAGTCATCTGCGAAAAGACATGTGCTGACAGTGTGGTGATCTGGAAAGTCATATGTGAATATGTTGTAAAGATACGGGGATAGTACCGAACCCTGCGGGGTACCACTTTGACAAAAACCCGTTTCAGAGAATGTGTTATTTACACGAACCCGGAAGGTTCTGTTGTGTAAATAATTGTGAATAATTTTAATTAAATAAGCAGGGAATTTGAGTTTTATCATTTTGTAAGTGAGGCCATCATGCCACATTTTGTCGAATGCCCTTTTGACATCCAAAAAGACACCTACAGTGTATAGTTTGCTAGCGAAGCCTTCATTTATAATATTAGTGGCACGTATCAAGTGATGTAGCGTAGAATGGCCCTCCCGGAAACCGCATTGTTCCGGGGGAATACAGTCTATGGCTCTATGGCTTTGCAGTGAGTTTTAATCCTGTTTAAAATTATTCTTTCGAAAATCTTAGCAGTGGTGTTTAATAGTGAGATCGACCTGTAATTTTGACTAAACTTATGATCCTGATTTGGCTTGGGCAACATGACTACATTTGCTATTCTCAAGAATTCAGCACGAACGAAAATAAGATCGATCGCGAGCGATAGCGAGCGGGCGCTTCTGCTCAGAATGAATGGCAAGGAGGGACGGAGGCCAACATGAGAAAGAGGATTCTCGTTTCGGACGTTGTGGTGACATGACGTCGATTCCGAACTGGTCTGATATGACCGATTCTACTGTTCAGCCAGCAGCTACTACCACGGGCTTGGGAGCTTCTCCGTCTCGAGTGACCACCGGCGATGAGCTTATCGCTGAAAAATCGGATCTTTTCAGGGAAGCGATCCGCGCTAGAAACGTTTACGCGGCTTGGGCCCGTAAATTGACTAACGCCCGACCGAACGACCCGAAACTGCAAGAGTTCCACCAGGAGGTCACGAAGGCAGGTGAGAGTGTCAATTCACTTCTTATGCAGCTCGACGTCCCCCTCTTCAGAATACCAGCATCGGAGAAGGAGCTGGATAAAATTCTGCTTCGTTTGAAGAATAAGCCAGTCAAGCCGTTCAGTACGTGCTTTGCAAATGAATGAAAAGCGATGGTGTAAAGCGAAAGTTGATTGTGAAGTGAACAAAAATTCAGTTTTTTTCAAATGTACGCCTGGAAAAATTGAACACTGTGGTAAAAAAGGATACCTCTGCTATTGGAAATTATATATTGGTGGACTTTAACCAAGTTAACAATGTTCTTCGAAGTGCAAAGTGCCAATATTGTGAAAAACAAACTTTGAAACTGGAGCTTGGAGCCAAGTTGGGATTTTCATACAATTTAAAACTATTGTGTAGCAATTGTGATGAAAACAAAACTGTTGTAAACACATCTCTAAAGTCTGTTCAGACCAGCCATGATGTGAATTTGAGAATAACTCAAGCTTTTTCACATATTGGGAAAGGTTATTCAGCTATAGAAAAATTTTGTATGGTGATGAATATAGATCCTTTTTCATCAACTACATATGGGAAGTGTGCGAAACGGCTGGATAATGCATATACTCTGGCATCTGAAAACATATTTGCGGAAATCCACCGAGAAATTAAAAATGTGTACGAGAATGGAGCTGAAATCACAGACTTAAGTGTTAGTTTTGATGGAACGTGGCTAACTCGTGGTCACACCTCACTTATCGGTGTAGGATGTGTTATAGATATGCTCACCGGATATGTTGTTGACTTTGAAGTGATGAGTAAGGTGTGTCGTCATTGCTCTGTGGCAAAAAATAAGCTAGGCCAGTCAAGTGCTGAATTCAGCATATGGTATGAAGGACATAAAAGCGAATGTGATATAAATCACTTGGGCTCATCTACATCAATGGAAATGGAAGCTGCATTAACCTTGTGGAAAAGATCCACATCACTTGGATTCCGTTATATTACAGTATTATCCGATGGTGATTGTAAAACGTTTAACTACTTGTGCGAGAAAAAGTGTATGGACCTGACATTGTGATAAAAAAGGAAGAATGTATTAATCATGTTAGTAAGCGGTTAGGAACAGCTTTGAGATCTACTGTAAAAGACTGTCGTGCTCAAGGTATTTCTTTAGGTGGTAAAGCTCATGGTAGTTTGAAAGAAGCCACGATTAAAAAAATTAACTACTTACTACCAAAAGGCTATTTTGAGAAACAAAGGGGATGTGAATGCTATGAAAACAGCAATATATGCTACATTGTTGCATAGCATTTCTACAGATGCTAAACCTCAACATTCGAAGTGCCCTGCAGGAGAAAACTCATGGTGTTTCTACCAATCTGCGATTGCTAATGGGGAAAAACCTAACAATCATAAATTAAATGTAGGAACACCAATAAATGAAAAGTTTCTTCCAAAAATTCTACCGATTTATCAAAGACTTGCATCTAATGAATTGTTAGAAAGATGCATTCGATGTGGAACACAAAATGCAAACGAAAGTTTGCATAGCATGATTTGGGCAAAGTGTCCGAAAGAAATTTTCGTAAACAAAAGACGTGTTAAGCGGGCAGTAACAGAAGCTGTCTGCGAATACAATAAGGGTACAGTACGCACCATTGTAGAAACACAGAAAGCATTAGGTGTAGCTACTGGAGGTTCAACGAAACAACTTGCTACTATCTTAGTTTGTCGAAAACAAAAATTTAGAAAACGTCGTCAAAATGCCAGTAATAAGCTGGCTCTTAAACTTATTAAAAAAGCAATACATAAAAAAGAGTTATTAGCTAGGAGGAGAGAAGGAATGACTTATGGCGCAGGCCAATTTTAAAACAAACCTGTTTTGAAAAAATAATACATTTTAGCATACATTTGTTTTACTTTATTTTATTTTAGATATTGATTTAAGTAGCAAATTATTTTTATAAAAAGCTTTTAAATTTTCTATTGTACATTTCATGTATTTTTATTACATTTATTTCATGTATTTCATTTATTTTTTAATATATTTCATAGATGTTTCTTGTAAAAATAAGTCACAATGATATTTCCTATTTTTCGTTATTTTGGGCTCACAGACAGGCACTTTAAAAAAAGCTTATATTTTTGTTTAATATTTTGAAATTGAATTGTATTATGTTTTATTTTAAAGGTATATATTTATACAACATATTGAAAAATTATTACAAAATTTAGACATTGTTTTGATATATATTTGCTGATTGGTATTCTTAAAAATGCATTTTCTCAGTTCGAGTTTTTCATGAAATCATGGTCTTTAAAAGTACAAAACTTCTACAGATATTTATCAAACAACTTGAATTTTGGTGTGTATCTTTATTACAATGTGCTTAATTAAATTAGGGATCCATTTTTCAATATTTTGAATAAAAAAAAATTTTATAAAAGAAAATGTAGCAGAAGTCATGTTTTTTAGCTTTTTTTTCCATTAATGTTTACATTTTATTTTTTTTTTCCAAAACTAATTTGTTTGTTGCAAAATCGATCCCTAAAGTTATTACTCATAGTCTAATAAATCCAAAAAAAAATTTTGTTGTCAAAATAATGATAATTGTAAAAGAAGAAGAATTTTGAAAATCGGTAAAAATTTTTTAAAAACTTTAAATTTTAAATTTTTTTTTAAATTTAGGAATTTTTTTCATGGTGAAATTTCTTAGTTTAGTAGTAACTGTTAATAATATACAAAAAAAATATTTTAAAACCCTTAAATAAAAAAAAATTGAAAAAAGGTGCCGAGTCCCCTTAAAAGATATAATTAAAATGGGCAGAACAAATCTGCTGGAACGGCGACAGAGTGAATCTGTCGGCCGAAGGAACAGTCGCACCACTTACCTGCGATCTGATTGGCCGAGGCCGTTCGCTCGCAGAGAAGTGGGCGTGGAAATGGATTGGGTCGATCCGAAAATAAACGACCAGTAAAAGTGCTTGCCTCATGTTTACGAGAAAGAAGATTGATTCGATTCGACTGATTCTTATTGCCTGCGATCGCTCATATCTCCATACTAGCCCTTTTAGGGCTCTGTTGAATGCATAATGAACGACATTGATATGGAACCAACATCACCATCTTGCTCTTATAAAGCATACCAGGAACGGATTTCCAGACCTGACACTCCATTAGTTCAAACGCCGGAACCAACCACTGACTGCGGTAAACGCAGAGCAGCCATGACGAGGTTGAAAAATCAAGAAACGATGATAGAAGGGTATCGGAAGTTCCTGACTACCGTCAAAGAAGAGAAAGACGAGCATGGCGTCCATAAACAGCTGCAAGAGTGCCTCAAAGAAACCATAGCAGCAAGAGACCTTTTGGTAAGTGAGCTCAGGTCCATGCCCCCCTGCCTCGACCAAATCTGCCCGGATCACACCGAAATTAAAACTAAGCAAACTCAAATTGAAGTAGTTAAACCCCCACAGAAAAAAAGGAAAAATGTCAAAAATAATACGGATGACTTTGTCTTCCCAAGCAAAACCGCTCGCCCGACCACCCCAACGCCAGTACTTACGCCAATTGCAATAAATAACTCTTTCGTCAACCTGGAACAAGACCCCGATCCTTCTGCTGATAATGCAGTAGAAATCCCCATCATCAAACCCCCACAGCCAATATTTCTTAAAATCTCTGATAACTATAGAAAGCAACTTGACCAATTAAAATTAAAATTCCCGGATATTACTTCAAAAACCTCAGGTAAATACCTAAAACTCAGCCTAAACTCCCACGAAGACCAAAGAGAACTAGTTAACTTCATGGATGATGATAAAAACTACCAATTCTATGTCCTTCCCCCCAAAGAAAAGAAACCTATTAAAATCGTCATTTAAGGATTGCCAGGATGCACCAAACCCGAAGAAATTATCATTGATCTCGAACACCAGGGTTACAGCGATTGTAGCTGTAACCAACTTATTTCAAAACGAACCAAACTCCCACTCCCATTCTTTTTAATTACATTACCCCGAAATACCGAAAACTTAACAATTTTTGACATCAAGCATGTGGGTCACATGCAAGTTAAAATCGAAGGGTATTCTGTTAAAGGAACCACCCAATGTTTTAACTGTAATGACTTCTTCCACACAGCAGCAAATTGCCATATGTCTCCCAGGTGTTTAAAGTGTGGTAAAAAACATTTTACGAAAAACTGTGAAATCAAAGAAAGGCAAGATAACCCTTATTGCATCAACTGCGAAACGTACGGGCATACGGCCTGTTACACCAAATGCCCCAAGTTCCCCAAACCCAAAAAAGGATCCCCTCTTGAAAATAGAAACAAAAAAGCTTTTACCAGTAACAATGTTGTGGAAGGAATTTCCTTCGCCAACATGGTTTTAGGAAAAACCAAAAATACCGAACCTTAACCCACTAATACAAAAAGTTCTAATCCTGAAAGACAAAGTCATCCTATCACCCCACCTACAGATGAATTTAATTCATCTGATTTTCAAGACCTAATTTCTTTATTCAAAATTATATCTAATATATTCAAACAATTTCCTAAACTTAAACAGATTATTCCCGAACTCAAAAAAAACCAAAGACTTCCAAAAACAAGCATGTATGCTATTAGAAGCACTCTGGGATTAAATTTTTAATTTATTCTCAGCTTGACTCTAATAAATTACATGTCTTATTTCCATGAATTTGACTTTTTTCTTTCCTCCGGGCACATAGCAATCTCAATACTTAATCTTAAATTGTAACTTATTTCTAATTTCCAAAGTCCTGAGCTCACAACCAACTGGATTTCGCCTTCTTCACTGCAGACGACATACGCCTTCACACCATTGGTTCCCCCTTCCAGTGGCCACACCTCCTCTCCACCCAATCCAAGCAAACAACGCCATTCACCTGACAACCCAGATCAGGGACGGGTGAGTGAGTGAGTGAATTTTGGGTTTTATGGCGCAAGAGCCAAATTTGGCTATACTGCGCCAAACATTTGTTGTAATTTTTCCATAATTTTTTTTTAAAAAAACACTTAAAAATTTAAGCATAAAAATTCATTGAAAATTAAAAATTCATGAACAAATGTGACATTTAATTAAAATGGCAAAAGTGTGAAATAAAAAACATAGAAAATAGTTTAAAATATTAACCATCATATCTAGGTCTAAAACGGGATTGAAATCCAGAGTGTAAATTTTAATTTCTGCGATTTCTAGTAGGTGTCAGGAAATGTGAGTAACCAGACCGTACATGATCATCCATTAGTTTTTCATCTACATTGTATATAATCATATCCTCCTCTTCTGAGTCATAATGAATGTAGCTTTTCTTAGGTGTGTGAGGGGTCATTTTAACTTCAATTTCTGCCTTTTGTTCTTTTGCACGCCGTTTTCTATTTTTTGAGTTTCGTTTTAATCGCTTTGAAATTTTGGAAGTGTTAGATGGTTCATTATTGGATGCAGTAGCTTCTGATTCTGATAGGGAAACTGATGGCCGAATTTCAGTTGATAGTGCTGCAAATTTATTGGAAGTTGTAGGAAATAAACGTGTACCGGTTTTTAAAGATGAAGTATTTAAGCTATTGCCAGTGAAAGAAGTAGTAGTAGAAGTAAGAATGGGTATTGGTAACAAAGCCTCTTTTTGTATTGTTGGTAATATTGCAGATGTGGAAGGAATGGTGACGGAAGGTAGGTCATTAGATACAGGAATTTTAGGAATATGTGGCTGGGACTTTGATATTGTAAAAGTCGAACGTAATAGGTGTGCTTGAGTGGAAGATGTAGAAACTGTAGGTATAGATGTAGTTTTATTTTGTTTAGAGTTGGATGACGCTGGTTGAAGCAACTCCAAAAGTGGACACTTTATTATCTTTGTGATATTTTCATCAGTCTGTGTAGAAGCGGATGTTATTGATGATTTAGCGGCCTGGGAGTAGGTCAGTGTTAAAGGTGGCGGCGCTATTAACTTTCGAGCTTCTATGTAAGTTATATTTTTATTAGTTTTAATTTCTTGTATTTGTTTTTCAGCTTTCCATTTCGGGCAAAGTTTTGAATCTGCGGAATGAGCCTGTAAACAGTTGATACATTTGGGTTCTAGGGTACAATCTGTAGAAAAATGCCCTACAGCTGCACACCTAGAGCATGTTAGTTGACCGCGGCAGGATGTTTGAGAATGACCGAATCTCTGGCACTTAAAGCAGCGCAGAGGATTCGGAATGTAAGGGCGTATTTTACAATTAAGATAGCCAGCTTTTATTGTAGACGGTAGTTTTGGGCTATTGAAAGTTAATATTAAATGCTTCGTTGGGGAAAGTGACGAGTCTTTTTTTTATTTTAATACGTCTGACTTGAGTAACCCCTTGGTCAGAAAGTCCTTCCAAGATTTCTGCTTCGGAGGCGCACAAAAGGTCTGGTTCAGATATGACACCTCTACAGGAATTCAGGGATCTGTGAGGAGTTACTATTAATGGACAGTCTAAAAATACTTTGGCGGATAAGAATGATTTCGTTTGTAGAGCGGATACAGTTTCTATTAGTAAGTCTCCGGATCGTAACTTCTTAACTGATTTCGGATCTCCACCTATTCCCTTCAGAGCTTTTTGAATAGCAAATGGAGACTTCTGGGACATTTCATGATTTGGTAGCGACAATATTAAAAACCGTGAGTTAGTGGCAATGGTATCTATGCTGATGTTGGGTAAAACAAGGCCTTTACCCGGGCACAAAATTTCAGGATCCATGAAGTGAGATATTCTTCATCCTGGAGTGCCTCCACCCACCACGGAGTCCAACAAGGGAGGCAGTGTGCCGGTCATCTGGCAAATACCAGGCACGGCGCTTACCTGAAGTACACTCAGAATATAGTACTACAGAATCAGGGCGAGGATCCAACGAGTAAACCCACCTCCTTTTATCTGCAGCACTAACCCTACAGCAGTGTCTCTTCGGGGACACCGAAGAGAGGTACCACCAGCCGATTGACAGGAGCGGGCTCACTCCTGCCACCCGTCTACAGCGAAGCGTGGGCCAAAGGGAACGCAGAGGTATCCCCAGAACACCATTTTCCTCCTTACGGGACGCCGCACACGGCAAACATGCGGGTCGGAAAACCAACGTTGTTAGTCAAAAACAAATATAAATAATAAAAACATTTAAAGAAATCGAAGTAATACAAATACCAAAATAAATAATCGGAAAAAAATTACGAAAAGATTGAACTATGTTAACGCAATGCAAAATGAATACAAAAATGTTATTTTTGAGAAATCTAATTAAAACAAATCAATTAATTATACACATATGTATTTTGAAATTATTGTCTGTGGTCTCGACGTGAAATGAAGAAAAGGGAAATAGGAATGGCAAGAAAGAGGGCCGAAAATAGAGAAGGATCACTAGGGTTCCCCGGGTTCGTGAAGCCCGTGTTTACCAAAGACAGTAAACCCCTAGGGAGAAGGAAAAGATCACTAGGGCACCTCGGGAGCGTGAAACCTGTACTCACCTAAAGAAGGTGAGCCCCTGAGGGGTAGATCAGGGACGGAGGAATCTGACTAGATTCCAGTTCCCTCACAAGTCATACAGTCATACAGTCATGTTTACGAGTAGACCCCGACTACCAGTCGGTTTAACTCCCGTCCAAATTTTTGGCCAACTCGTCCCCTGGGTACGCGTTGCAAAGTACCTAGGGTTGTTTTTAGACGCAAAATTAACTTTTGTCCACCACATAGAACAGACTCGCAAAAAAGCGCAGGCTGTTCATGCCGTTCTCAAACGGCTTATCTCCCGAAGGAGTAAACTTGCGATCCGGCATAAGGTTTTGCTCTATAAATCTATAATCCGACCGGTCATGTCGTACGGATCACAAATTTGGGGATCCGCCGGCATGTGCCATTTAAAGAAGCTACACACGCTGACGAACTCATTTTTGAGACAAATCGTTAATGCTCCAAGGTTCGTACGCAATGAAGTCATTTATCGTGATTTAAAAATTAAACCATTTTTACCTCATATAAAGAACCTTTCTAAAAGGTTCTTCGATAAACTTCCTTCTGGCAGAACAAAATCACTCAGTTCACAGACGCAGTTCGCTCCGCCCACTCTCTAGCCTCTAAACCAATCACACGCAAAGCACACTCCTACACTCCACAGCACATCAAACTTAATATTTAACTTAAACTTCCTACTTAAAGATAAATACTCTCATTCTAGCAAGTAATAATTCAATTTCATTTTTTCATTCTGCTTCTTGTCTTCGTAGACTCCAGACGCAGTTTTTCTGCCCTAGACTGCGACCCCTTTTCTAAGCGTTTTCCCTCAGTCGGATTGTTCTTTATCCATTTCAATCGAGCTTGTGTTTATGATTTAGGTTTTTCTCTTGGCCTTTTTCATGTAGCCAGGACATTCATCGTCCTTTCGTAGGATTTATTTTTCCTACTTTATTAAATTTTTTTCCATATTTTTCAATTCTTAGATTCTTCAATGGAAGTGTCCGTTGCCAGGACAGATGTGGCGTCTACACTGGTGAGTACGCTTTTCACTTTGAACCCTCTCTGTTTCGACGTAGCAAAGGCGTATGATTAATTAGATAACACCGCGACATGCTCCGAATGTGAGTCACTCATAGATGCTTTAGAAGAGATTATTGACACAGTCAGAAAAACAGACGGAGCACTTGACGACATTCAAAAGCTTCGGCTTATTAGCGAAGTACAATATGTTGCACTGAAGGTCTCGCGGAAGTCTATTAGACTTCAAAACCGCGAATTTAAAGACTATATAGAGCAAATTAAAGTACTGAACGAGAAAAAGATCCTCACTCCACCCTCTCCTTCGAAAGCGAAGAAGAGGACTAGGAATAAGCGCACTACGGTTTCTCCCGTGCCAGGCACAGCAGGGAAAAAACAACGCGCCTCTGGGAGCGTCGGCTCTGGCAACACAACACCCCCTCCTCCTCCCACCGTCGATGAGGGAAACCTCTCGGCGTCGATGGGAGAGGAGTCTGATTCTGAGTCGAGCAATTCGGACACAGAAAAAACGAAGGTAACCCCCGCCCTCGCGGGATTCTGCCGTTGGCAAGGGAAACCTCACAGACACAGAGGACGAAGGATTTTCCGTCGTTACTCGTAAGAAGAAAATTGCTTCCATCGTTATCGATGCTAGCAACAATACCACCGAATTGCTCACAACATTGAGCGATTATTTAGGTAACACACTCGAGGGGCGTTTCGAGAATGGAAAACTTCGTGTTTTCCCAATGATTGATTGATTTAATATTAACGTCGCACTGTTCAGCTACACGAGGGCTTTTGGCGACGGACCACGTAATTTTGAACCATGGTCAAGTGACGTGGACGACACCTGAGCTGGCACCCCCCTCTCCTAACTACCACACCACACCAACGGGAGGACGTTTCAGCTCTCGACAGATTTAACGTGCATCGCTGCCCTACACGGCGGGTCTTTAGTGGTACTGGGATCGAACTCGTGACCAGGCAAGCCACGATCCGATACCTATACCACTCGGCTACCGCGGCCACTCGGCAGTGGCTCAAAGCAAAAAAGAAACAAACACATTTGATGCCAATGCAATAATGGAACAAATGGGTCAAATGATGCTGCAGTGGGGATCTATGATCTCTCTTCTTCAACAGAATAATAAACGTTAACATTCAGTGCATTTAACAGTAATAGTCTCAGGGTTTACAGTTGGAATGCAAATGGCATTAAGAAAAATTTAGATGAGCTTCAAGAAAGCATTAATTTTCATAACCCCGACATAATCGGGATACAAGAAACACATCTTCGTCCTACGGACCGAATGCGCATTCCAAACTACACTTGTCACAGAAGTGATCGACTCACACACAGAGGCGGCGGCACTGCTATCCTTGTCAAGAATTCAATCAAGCACCACGCCATCGTAAGTACTTCAAACACATTCGAAAACACGACCGTTATCATTCAAATAGGTAACAAAACGAAAGTCACTATGGCGTGTATCTACAAACATCCACACGGCTCCATTAATGTCACGGAACTAGACGCTATTCTCCGACACAATAACAAAACCTTTCTCTTCGGCGATTTTAATGCTAAACATACGAGTTGGAACCCAGGGAGGGGCAATGCTAACGGTACTATCCTTAGCAATTGGGCTATTAGATCTGCTATTGATATTATCGCACCAGACACTCCAACACATTTCAATCACAACGCTCCAAGCACTGTCATCGACATCGGCTTTGCAGCTAATTTCTCACACTCTAATGTTTTTACTATTAATGAACTTAGCAGTGACCACAATCCAGTTATTTTTGATTTCGTCATTAATGCTCAATTACCACCATTACTTCACACTCTTAAAACTACTAACTGGATTAAATTTCAAGAAATTCTTTTGTACAACATGCAAGGAAATCCGACGATAGATAATTTGGACCAGGCCGTTCAAAATTTCAGCAACATTGTCTCTGATGCTATAAATACTTACACTTCCACTAGAGTAATTAAAACTACACACCTCCGCCTTCCTATTAACATTCGAGAGCTCATTAAAACAAAAACAGATTCCGAAAACTTTGGAATAACACTAGATACCCCCTTATAAAAGGGAAGTTAATGCTCTCGTCAGGCAGATTAAGATAGAAATCAATGAACACAAAAACAGGACCTGGAAAAATTTTCTTTCCACGTTAAATGTTGAGGACAATTCTCTTTATCAATTACATAAGAGAATCACTAAAAAGCATACAGTCATTCCACCTCTCCATGGTCCGAGTGGTATGGCCTATTCTGATTTCGAAAAAGCGGAGAATTTTAAAGACACCCTCGAAGTCACTTTTCAGGAAAATTCAGAACCCTACAGTGACGATAAGATTGAAGAAGTCGAAAACTTAGTTAATAACTATTTCGATGACTTCATTACACTTACACCTCCCCTCACTTCTCCCTTAAAAGTCCGAGGCATCATTAAAAAACTACCAAATAGGAAGTCCCCTGGTCCCGATCAAATTCCTAATATTGCATTTAAATATCTTCCTATTAATGCTATTACACATTTAACAAAAATTTTCAACAGATGCCTCATAAATAGTCACTTTCCTACACAGTGGAAAATAGCTAATGTAGTCATGTTGCCAAAAGTAGGGCAAAATCATAAATTTACACAAGGTTTTAGGCCCATCAGTTTACTCAATTGCACTGCTAAGATATTCGAAAGAATCATTTTACACAGAATTAAACAGCACTGCAAAGCCATAGATTGCATTCCCCCGGAACAATGCGGGTTCCGGGAGGACCATTCAACGTCACAACAATTAATACGAGTAACAAATATCATTAATGAAGGCTTCGCAAGCAAATTATACACCGTCGGTGTCTTTTTGGATGTCAAAAGGGCATTCGATAAGATGTGGCATGATGGTCTCACCTACAAAATGATACAACTCAAATTCCCTGCATATCTAGTCAAAATTATACACAATTATTTACACAACAGAACCTTTCGGGTTCGTGCAAATAACACTTTCTCTGAAACGGGTATTTGTCGCAGTGGTACCCCGCAGGGTTCGGTACTATCCCCGTACTTATACAACATATTCACACACGATTTTCCAAATCACCCCACCGTCAGTACTTGTTTATTTGCAGACGATTCTGCGGCGCTCACTCAGGGTGTCCAACTCAAATACACCATTAAAACAATGCAAAAATATCTAGACACACTCGAGGAATGGTTAACAGACTGGAGAATAGCAATAAATGTCGAAAAATCACAAGCCATTGTATTCAGAAAATGGGGAGTCATCGACCCCCCATCTGATTTGACACTTTTCGAAAACAACATTCAATGGGTCCCTGTTGTACGTTACTTGGGCTTACATCTCGATAGTCGTCTAACATACAAAAAACATATTGACTATCTTTTAGATAAATTCTGGGGTAGGATTGCGTTAGCTATCTCTCTTATTGGGAGGAGCTCACCACTATCCCTTGAAAATAAAGTCATCTTATACAAGCAAACTCTGCGCCCAATTCTAACGTATGGCAGTTCAATTTGGGCTGCCGCAGCACCGACCCACATAAAACGAATTCAAGTCATTCAGAATAAAATATTACGCATCATCACTAACGCGCCTTGGTACGTTAGGAATGACGTAATACATCACGACCTACATATGGAGCCGATTGATAACTACATCACTAGAGTCCCTAGGAATATTTTTACTACTATTCAAAATCACGAAAACCCAATTATTAGAGCACAAACACTCTTCACTTCTCCTCACAATAAATTAAATTTTGCATATAAAACGACAAAGTGGCTTTTGCCTTTAAAACCGCCGTAAACACAACAGTAATACTTATTTCAAACACTTCACTACATTCAAACGCTTTTGCATTCTTTCTCTCGAAACTTGGGTTCAATTGAAAAGCGAATCGTCGTTTTCGCCTCTTGGTTCTTCAGTGTACAGTTCATTGCCCTCGGGCCACATTCTTTCCTGCGCCCTTTCAGTCATCGCTTCGTGACGTCACTTGTTGTTTTCGTTCCGTTGCGTTCCTCTTTCGACTTTTGACCCCTCCAGGGGCATTGCTCTGATAACGGTTTTTCTTTTCCACCCTCTCTCCGGGATTCTGGGCAAAAGCGCTTAGTTTTTCGCTGTCGCCCGCTTCATCTAATTTTCGATTCGTAATTCCTAGGATACGCTCCGTACCTTTTCTTCGATCAACTACCATTTACGAGGCGTGTCCGTAAAATAAGTTCCACGGGCTACCACTGGCGCTAGGATCGTTTGTATGTGCGACCAGGCAACAGAGGCAGGTGGTTTGGTTCCCCCACTCCAATCCCTCACCAAGCTAGCGTCGCTGCGACGTTTATTCTTGGCTCAGCAGCCGTTAGCGATGGAGCTTCCTCTTGCGTCTCCCGCCAGCTGCGAGTTGCGGTCTGTTATTCGTTTTCTGGCCGCTAAGAAGAAATCGGCAAAGGAAATTCACGAAGAACTTTGTCAAGTGTATGGAGAAGAGTGTATGAGCTCTGGGATGGTGCGCAGATGGGTCAGGGACTTTAAAAATGGCCGAACAGACGTCCACGACGAAGCCCGTGCAGGGCGGCCATCGGCTTCCGACGAAACAATTGCCAAAGTCGAAGCGGCAATGCTTGAAGATCGACGGACTACAGTTTGGGAACTGTGCGAAAAGATTCCGGAGGTCAGCAAAACCACAATTGACAAGATTTTGACTGAACATTTAGGCTATTCAAAGGTCTGCGCAAGATGGGTACCAAAATGCTCACTGCAGACCACAAGCGGCAGCGAGTTGAAGCGGCCCAAGAATTTCTCGCTTTTCACGGAACAACCGAAGAGGAATTTCTGGACTCTATTGTTACTGGTGACGAGACCTGGGTACACTACACCACACCGGAAACAAAGGAGCAATCGAAGCAGTGGAAACACCCTTCGTCGCCAAGAGCAAAGAAGTTCAAACATATCCTGTCTGCCGGGAAAATCATGGCTAGCATTTTTTGGGATCGAAAGGGCGTATTGTTGTGCGAGTTTATGCCTCGCGGGACAACAATCAATGCTGACCGGTACTGTGAGACCTTGAATAAGCTTAGACGTGCAATTCAGAACAAGAGAAGAGGAATGCTGACAAAAGGAGTGCGTTTTCACCATGACAACGCCCGACCGCACACCGCCAATCGAACCACAGCCCTCGTCGAAAGATTTGGGTGATAAGTGTGTGAGTGAATTTTGGGGTTATTGGCGCAAGAGCCAATTTTGGCTAAACTGCGCCAAACATTTGTTAAAACGTTAAAAGTTAAAAATTTTTTTTTTTTACCAGAAAAATTATAAAATCTTAAAATTTATAGATATAAAAGTTAATAACAAAGATGTTAAAATACAGATTGGTGGGGAGAATTCCCCACCAAGTTGGACAGGTATTGAAAAAAAAAAAGTTATTTTCTGTGTTTCGTTGGAGTTAAAAGTAATTGTCCCTTGTAATAGGTCTTACCATTTTCTTTCACGTAATCGGGATTTGATTCGATTTCATCTTCCACGTCGTAGACAATCATTTCGTCCTCATCCGATGTAGACTCATCAGATGCCGGTTTTTTAGGTTTATGAGGATTCATCTTAATATCTACTATTGCTTCCTTCATTTTTTTTAGTAATTCCTTTTTTCTTTTCCTTGAGCGTGCTTTTGCCAGTTTCTTGGCATCCTGTACTTTATAAGAATCAGAGGGTGGTGGAAGAACGGACTGGGATGAGGAAGATGCAGCAGAGATAGATAAACTATTAGAAGTGCTGGGAGTAGTATCTATTACAGAATTAGGAGGTGGAGATTGTGAAGGAGATGCAACTGTAACAGAAGATGTGGATGGTACGAGTTCTGCCTGAGTTGATGTAGAAGATTTAATAACTTCAGGGATTGAGGGAGACATAATAGGTTTCGAAATGGTTATTAATGGTTTGAGTAATTTTAAAGGTGGGCATACTATTTTTGTAATCGTTTCATCAGTTTGTGAGGAATTATTAACAGTTATGGATTTGGCAACTTGAGCGTAAGTTTGAGATGGTTGTGGGGTTATAAATTTTCGGGCTTCAATATAGGATATGTTTCTGTTGGTTTTTATTGTTTGGATCTCTTTCTCTATTTTCCATTTGGGACATAATTTTGAATCAGCGGAATGAGGCTGTGAACAATTGACGCATTTCTGCTCTAGAGTGCAATCTGAGGACGCATGTCCAATAGATGCACATCTAGAGCACGTCAATTGTCCTCTGCAGGCAGTTTGAGAGTGTCCGAACCTCTGGCACTTGAAACAACGTAGAGGATTCGGAACATATGGACGTATTTTGCAGTTGAGATAGCCAGCTTTTACTGTAGCTGGAAGATTCGGGTTATTGAAAGTTAAAATCATGTGTTTGGTAGGAATAACTGTGGCATCTTTTTTAATTGTAATTCTTCTGACCTGAATTACACCCTGACCAGAAAATCCATCAAGAATTTCCGCGTCAGGGGTGGTCAACAGGTCAGGTTCAGATATGACACCACGGTTGAAGTTAAGAGATCTGTGAGGAGTAACTGTAAGAGTAGAATCCAAAAAATGTTTAGTAGATAGATAGGATTTAGATTGAATAGCAGAAGTTGTCTCCACAAGTAGGTCACCGGATCGCATTTTTTTAACAGATTTGGGCTCGCCTATAGCTTGGAGGGCTTTGAAAATTGCAAAAGGTGATTTTCTTGACATATCATTGTCGGGCAATGAAAGAATAAAAAACGTGCAGTACTTGCTATCTGATCAATGGTATGAGAATCATGTGTTTGGAAAGGTTGGATGGGGGTTTTAAAAGATGCGTTTTGAATTTTTTTCTTTATTTGACTTATTTTGAAATTTTTTTTTATAAAGGAGGAGGAGAATTCCTTTTGATTTTCAGAGGACCAGCTTGGTAGGGCTAGCCCTAGATTCGGCAACCAGTAGTGGCCTCGGGAGAGCCCCCCGCTCTGCAATGCAGGACCCCATCCAGGCACCACCTGGAACTATAAGACAGGCGGGATTATACACCAGCTGATAGAGCAGCCAGGACATGCTGGTTAGGCTGTCCCGGGCTCCTGTACTATCTGGCGGCCTGAGACGCAAAACTCAGCTTTTCTCCGGTACCCTCTACATGGCCGCTTCCTCCAAGACCCCACCGTACTAGTCCAAAGGTCCTCAAAAGTTCAAAACCCCGCTCCAAGTGCCAGTGTTCCCAGGGAGCAGTCCGTTGTGTCATCATTCCAAAAAGTGAAAAACCATCAGACACAACTTCATTCCACTCAGTCCTGGTCTGCCACAGGACTTCGTGGCAGAAAAATAAAGATAGTAAGTTGAACACAAAAAAAAGCAAAAAGAATCGAACAGAAAAGAAGCAACAAAATCAAAATATTGAAAGAAATCTAAGCAAAACAAAGGAAAAGAACGTAATATAAAATATAAACCATAATACGGTAGTAAAAAATATCAAATTTTTTACCTGAAAAAAAAAACCAAAGATGGAACAATGTTCATTGTTGAATGTAGATCTGTGGTCTGGACGTGAAAAGAAGAAAAGGGAAATTGGAGTGGCAAGAAAAAGGGCCGAAAATAGAGAAGGATCACTAGGGTTCCCCGGGTTCGTGAAGCCCGTGTTTACCAAAGACAGTAAACCCCTAGGGAGAAGGAAAAGATCACTAGGGCACCTCGGGAGCGTGAAACCCGTACTCACCTAAAGAAGGTGAGCCCCCTGAGGGGATCGAAAGATTTGGATGGGAAATGGTGTCTCACCCACCCTACAGCCCAGACTTAGCACCAAGTGACTTCCATCTCTTCCCCGAGTTGAAGAAAAACCTTGGCGGAACCCAATTCCAGACAGATGAAGAGGTGCAAAACGCGGTTGTTAATTTTCTACACAGACAGGCGGCAGAGTTCTATCACTCTGGTTTGAAAAAGTGGGTGCCTAGAATGCAGAAATGCATACAACGCAACGGCGATTATGTAGAAAAATAAAAGAAAGACTGAACTTTCCAAAAATGTACTATTCTTTGCAATTAAACCAGTTTTTTGATGTGAAAAAAATTCGTGGAACTTATTTTACGGACACGCCTCGTATTAACCACGCATTAATCTTTTGGAGGCAATTGAGCCAGTCGTCCTATAGCTCTTTTCAGGGCTGAAAGGATAGGGCGACATCCACTAGATTTTTCGCCACTATTATCTCTTATCTCGGATCACACGTTTTCACGACCATGGCCTCGAACTCGGACGATAACATGAATTTGGACTCTAGAACTCCCTCTCGACCTTCCACACCTACTCCCACTGATCGTTGCATTAGATACTCTGAAATGACTGAAGAACTTCGTGGACTGACAACCTCTATCAATGCGAATCAAAGTTTGATCAAGGAAATGATTCGATTTGGAAACCTTTACGCTGACGACGAATGCATTGCCATGCAACAGAACCTCCTACAGGACCTTGAGATGAAGCATCATCAAAAGGTAAGTGAGTTTAACTCTCTATCTCCCTGTGATACACCTGGCTGCCAACGACATCATACTCCCCCTAGCTCCCCTGTTAAACTTAACTTAGCTTCTCAACAGAGCAATAATGAAATTTTAAATCAAACTCAAAATAAAAGTTCCTCTCAAAAACGTAAGGAAAACGAGGATGGCTTCACCTCGCCACCCCTCAGTAAAGTTAATAAAAGAACCAAAAATTCTACCCAACTTAACTTCGAAATAGAACTGAGTAATAAATTTAAAAGTCTCAATCAAGAACAGGCAAGAACTTCCACTGAAAACGAAAATGACGAAACCAACGAACAAAACCACAACACTACTACAATCCCACAAAACCTTCCACCACCCGTAATGCTTAAAATTAACGAAAACTACCACTCTGAAATGAAAATAATCACTGATAAATTCCCCACTGTAAGAGGCAAGCTCTCAGGAGAATACCTCAAACTTTACACAAACACAACCGAACAAAAGGACCAACTAATAGAATTCCTGGAAGTGGTCGACTTCCAATTCTATGCCATTCGAGCAAAATCCGAAAGACCAATCAAGGTCGTTATTAAAGGCTTACCCCGCGATACTGACACAAACAATATACACCACGAACTAGTAATGCTCGGCTACACAATAGATAAAGTAACACAACTAACTGGACGTATCACCAAACAAAAACTACCGGTATTCTTAGTCACTCACCCACGTAACATCTTCAACTCAAAAATATTCGATTTAAATAGACTATGCTACCTTGTTGTTAACGTTGAAGGATATGAGGGCAAAGGGGTAACCCAATGCTACTCATGCAATAAATTCAACCACACTTCAGATCTATGCCACTTAAAACCCAGATGCCGTAAATGCGGACTTGGTCATCAGACCAAGGACTGCGAAATAAACAAAGTTGAACAAATGTACTGTATTAACTGCGAAACAGTCGGCCACATGGCCAACTATGCTAAATGTCCGCTCTACCCCAAGCCCAAAAAGGGAGCCCCCACTAAAAACAACAATTACACAAGTATCATCAATAGCATTGTACGCCCTAATTCAACATACGCAAACGCAACCAAAACTACAACTAACTCAAACAGAAACCAACAGATGGCGACACGAATCAGTGGAAGTTCTTCTGTTCCTCCCCAAGTTCAAACCAATCAGGTTAATGTTCTAACCCCCCAAATCACCCCAATTCAAACAGCTAATAGTAATCCAAATGTAAACTTAATTGCCCAAACGCTGCAAAGCGTTATTCAAGCTTTAACGACCCTCACCGTCCAGATTAACAATATGAACTTTACTCCCCCCTCAGTGCATAATAAACCCAACAAAAACAAAACTAACGAAGTTAAGAAACAAGAAATGTATGCCCTAGTCGACGTAATCTTCAAACATTATGATGATTAGTCACCCGTTGATTGGTTTGAACATAATTTCATGGAATGCAAACGGCTTATTAAGCAAAATTAGTGAATTTAAAATTTTTGTAGAGAAGTACAGCCCCGATATCATCTTAATTCAGGAAACACATCTGAGACCTAGTCACAACATCAACATCAACAACTATAAATGCTATAGAAATGATCGACAGACGGCAGGGCGGCCTTCTGGTGGAACTTTAATTTTGATCAAAAAATCACTTCCGCACTACAACACCCCAATTCCACAGCTCTTCCATGTTGAAGCGACTACTGTCACTATCAACCCTCCAAACTTTGACCCCCTCAGTATTACCTCTATCTATGTCCCTCCCCCCTCTGATAAACTTCTTTTTACTCTAGATCTAGAAACCATTATGCAAGTCAACAGCCACTGTGTGATTTTTGGTGACTTTAACGCCACACACAAATATTGGAATTGCTCCCGAAATTCTACCAGAGGAACTCAGCTTAAAAACTTTTGTGACCAAGTAAACTTAGAAATCATTTATCCCGATTCCCCCACTAGATACGGTTATAATACAAGTAATACACTAGACATCGCTCTAGTTAATGATTTTAACTTCCCCTATGATATCTCCTCTCTTGCTGAGCTCTCCTCTGATCATAATCCTGTGCTCCTAAATTTTAATTTTTCCCTTCCGATTCATGAGGAAAATCCTAGAGCAATTACCACCTGTTGGCGACTCTTTAGAAAATGCTTAAATAATAATGTAATAATTGGAAACTATGCTAGCATAAACAACCCCTTCGCGCTAGAAGAAAAAATTGCTACTTTCACCGAAGCCGTCTGCTCCGCCCACCTAGAGTGTGAGTGAGTGAGTGAATTTGGTGTTTTATGGCGCAAGAGCCAAAATTGGCTATACTGCGCCACACGTTTGTCAAAATTATAAAAACATGGTAAAAATACACATAAAAAATACAAGGACATAAAAATAATTATATATGTGCATGCCTGCATGCACATATATAAAAAAATAAAGTTAAAGTTAAAACATTTTAAAAAAAAGTCAAATTAAATATAAAAATCCAATTTTCTTATAAAAGCAAATAGATTTTGGTGGGGAGATTCCCCCACCAAGTCAGATAAGGTTAAAACAGATTGATGAAAAAAGGTGATGCGATGATGGTTAAAAACGGGACAATCTATTAAAATGTGATGAACAGTGTAAGAGACATGGCATGAAGGACATTCAGGAGCACGTTCTCCAAACAACAAATGCCTGTGTGTGAAGCGAGTATGGCCAATGCGAAGACGAGTCAATTTGACATCAGTTCTTCGCATTGGCATCACAGGCCATGCTCCTATGACAGGTTTCACAGAGTGCAGTTTGTTATCCAACTGCTGACTCCATGATTCCTGCCAGATCTTAAAAATATGATGCATGATGACGCGCTTCATATCCGATAGCGGAACAGCTAGCGGCAGATGCGTCGTCGCCGACTTTGCCGCGCTGTCCGCTTGCTCGTTGCCTATGATTCCTACGTGACTTGGTAGCCAGCAAAACACGATATCGAAACCCTTGCTGTACAGTCGACTCGTAATGTCGAGTATTTTACATACCACTGGATGGCATCGATCGTTATAGTTTTCAAGCGCTTCTAGTACACTCATGCTGTCAGTATAGATGCAGTATTTACGGGGCATAGTGGAGTCGATTAATTGAAGTGCACGGTAAATGGCGACAGCTTCGGCAGTGAAAACGCTGCAAGAAGTGTCGAGCCTATAACCGTGCATAATATCTTCAATCACGACTCCACAGCCAACGTAATCTGCACGTTTCGAACCATCAGTGTAGATGGCCGAATAACGACTATACTGACTGCGGTGGTAGGCGAAGACGCGTTGAAAAACGACAGGCGCTACAGTGGATTTACTGTAAGTGGCAAAAGGGTTGATATAATGGAACCGTGGCGTATTCCAAGGTTGGAATAGGAAAAGGTTCCTTTGCTGGATACGCACGTTAGGTAGGTCGAGTTCAGAAATATGAAGCTTCATCCTATCCATAAACGGCCGGATGTTAGACGGCCGTGCATCATAAAGTCTCTTCATGCTGGTACTCATATACACATTCTGCAGAGGATGTGAAGGCACGGACAAGATCTTAAAATAAAACGCAAGAGACAGCTTCCTCCGTCGAAGATCTAGAGGAAGCTGATGACAGTTAACATAGAGACTCTGCACCGGTGATGTGCGAAACGCACCCGAGCAGATTCTCAGTGCCATATGGTGGACGGGGTCAAGTTTTTGCAGAGTAGAGTTGCACGCTGATCCGTATGCAACACATCCGTAGTCGATGCGAGAGAGTACGATTGCCTGATACACTCGGAGTAATGATGTTCGATCCGCCCCCCAAGAGGTGTTTGACAACACCTTCAAGAGGTTTAAAGACTTTTCACACCTCTTCCGCAAATGTAAAATATGCGGAAGGAAAGTGAGCCGGCGGTCGAAAATTACTCCGAGGAATCGTACGTCGGGAACTACGGGAATTTGTATATCACGGATGCGTATTTCGGGGTCGGGATGAATACCCCGTTTGCGGCAAAAGTGCACGCAGCAACTCTTGCTCGCCGAAATACTATGACCGTTGGTGTCGCACCACTTTAAAATGTTGTTGACGGCAGTTTGCAACTGTCGTTCAATCATGCGCATGTCCGAACCTTCACAACTGATCTGTAGATCGTCCACGTATAGTGAAGCCTGTATAGAAGGCGATAAAATATTTAAGATGGATGAAATATGACAAATAAAAAGGGTGACACTCAAAATACTCCCCTGAGGAACTCCCCTCAGCTTGGGTAAAAGGAGCAGAGAGAGTGCCACCCAGTCTCACTCTAAAAGTACGAAGATTTAAAAACATTTTAATAAAAGTAGGCAAATTGCCTCTGAATCCAAAATTAAATAACGTGCGAAGTATCCCATAGCGCCAAGTACGGTCATATGCCTTCTCAATATCAAAGAAAATAGAAACAAGATGATTCCTCCGGACAAAAGCGTTTCTAATTTTGCTTTCCAGCTGAATGATGTTATCGAGAGTGGACCTTCCTTTACGGAAGCCACTCTGAAACAGAGGAATGCATTTGTTCTTTTCTAACTCGTAAACGAAACGAGCGTTGACCATACGTTCCAGTGTCTTACAAAGGCAGCTCGTGAGTGCTATCGGTCGATAGCTGAGAGGGTTCTTAGGATCTTTTCAGGTCTTAAAATGGGGATCACTATGGCTTCTTGCCATTGAGTAGGATACACCTGCTCCCTCCATATTCGGTTGAATAGGTAAAGGAGACTTACTAGTGAATCCTCGTTCAAATGGCGAAGCAATTCATAGGAAATTCCATCAGGACCTGGACTAGTATTGTGGGCCGATGATAAGGCTCTCTTCAATTCCAACATGTCAAAGTCACAGTTATATGGTAAAGGTTGTCGGCACCTGAAGTTGATAGGTGTCCGCTCTAAACGATTCTTAGTCGCCTGGAATGCAGGGCTATATGAATCGGAGCTGGACACACTAGCAAATGTTTTGCCAATCAAGTTGGCCACATCTAAAGGTGACGAATACAAAGCAGTAGAAGTTTCCAATATCGGAATGTTAAAATCCCGATAAAGGCCATTCGCTGCTTTGACCTTTCTCCACAACTGTTGACTGGTAGTTGACGATGTGATTGAAGACACATACTGGATCCAAGATTCTCTCTGGCATTGACGACGTATTCTACGAGCTAACGCTTTCGCACGTTTGAACGCTATGAGATTATCAGTGGTGGGGTACCTCCTGAAAATACCCCACGCCCTCCTTTGTTCCTTTTTGGCTTGTTGGCAGGAAGCGTTCCACCATGGTTTGCACAGCTTTCGAGGGGAATTGGATGTTTTGGGAATGGCTGCATCAGCAGCATTCCGAATAGCTTCAGTGACATTGAAAACAGCTTCATCAACTGCCCAGTTCTGAACCATTGTGCCTGAGATAATCGCTAACCGTGTGAATTGATCCCAGTCTGCGCGATGAAAATGATAAGTGGGGGACGAAAACGTGTCCCCGCACCATTAACATGCGAGACTAGGAGAGGGAAATGATCGCTGTTGTGCAGATCGTTTGCAACCTCGAAATTCAACATCGGTAGCAGAGTTGGCGAACAGATGGCTAGATCGAGGGAGTGAAATGTCCTCGTGGGTGCATGGAAATACGTTTTCTCGTCGTTGTTCAGCAGACAGAGACAGTGATCAGAAATCAACTGTTCGATCTGTCGCCCGCGAGAATTTGTAACATCATGCCCCCACAGAGGGCTGTGTCCGTTAAAGTCACCGAGCAAAATAAATGGAGCTGGCAATTGACTGACTAAATGATTCAAATCCACTTGTGGCACAACATCGTTGGGTGGTAAATAAACACAACAGACTGTGACTAAAGAATGGACGTGAATCCGAACAGCCACAGCCTGTAACGATGTGTGCAGTGTGACGACAGTACTGGGATACAGATTAGATGTGAAGAGGCATACACCTCCGGTTGGAGATGTATCGCCATCTACATCTCGTCGTACACAATTATAACCACGCACTTGCATTGTCATGGTACTCTTCAGAAATGTCTCCTGAAGAGCAACGCATGCGGGCTGGTACGTGGATATGATGGATTTGAGATCGGCAAGTCGAGTCCTTAGACCACGGCAGTTCCAGGAGATAAAGGAGGTCATCATGTCTTCGCACGTGCTCCCCGCAAGGAGCCAGAAGACGAAGGTCTGGGCGACAGATCGTCCATCAGACTTTCGTCGCTTTGTGACGGCGTGAATGTCCATGACATCGTCTCCCATGTCATGGAGTTTTTTTGAGAGGTTCGACCTCTTTTTTTTTTTTTTTTTTGTGGGATTGCACCCCGACTCCTTTATGCGTGTTTTCCTGTTCTTCTTAACATCGCGTGGAGGGGATACAGACTTAAGTGTATCCACTGCAACATTCTTCGGTGTTATAGACGCGGCTGTCGCAGATGTTGGAGCCGTACTCGCGTCTACTTGAATGGCTGTGGATACGTGTGCTCTTTGCTGGTCGCCGACGCATAGCTTTTTCCAGCAACTGGCGTGCGTGACGATACAACACGCCGAGCCTCCGGATACGAAATTTTATTTTTTATTTTCAAGGCCGTGATCTCCTTTTCGAGTAGCCAGGTTGGACAAGCGCGAGAAAACGATGAATGATCGCCTTTGCAATTCACACATCGTTCCTTTGCTTTACAGTCTGCGCTATCATGGCCTACCTCTGCACATCTAGAGCAGGTTGGCTGGCCGCGGCAGACTGTTTTTGAATGTCCAAATCTCTGGCACTGAAAGCATCGCAGCGGATTCGGGATGTATGGTCGGACTGGGCATCGGATGTAGGCCATTTTAACAGTCTGTGGAAGGTCAGGCGTATTAAAGGTCAGGATGAGGTGCTTTGTATTCAGCACCTGTCCATCCCGCCTTATCGTTATACGCCTAACATCACAGACGTTTTGGGCCTGCATGTTCTCTTTGATTTCCTCAGTCGACACATTGAGAAAATCCGCTGGTGAAATGACACCGCGCGAAAAATTCAAAGTAGTATGAGGAGCCACGGTTACGTCTAAATGAGCGAGCTTTTGCAGATTTATAAGGGCGGTCGCCTGTTTCGCCGACGACGCTTCGAGGAACAAGTCCCCGGAGCGCATCTTGCGAATCGATTTGACCTCCCCAATACTGCCGTTAAAAGCTTTCTCAATTAGAAAGGGTGAGACGTTGGTAAAGGTGTCGGGAGTTTTCATTATAAAAATATCGAAACGTATTAAAAAATGCAAGCTTACGGTGCTCCACTGAAGGAGAATTATTACTGGGTTCCATGAGTGTTTTTTGTGTTCATCCCAGTACGCCTCCACCCACCATGGAGCCCAACAAGGGGAGGCAGCCCGCCGGTCATCTGACATGCGTCAGGCACGGCACTTACCTCAGAGGTGGTACTGGGATATAGTAGTACAGGTTCGGGATGTGATCCGCCAGTTCACCTAGGGCACCCCTAACTGCAATACTAACCCTAAAGCAACCGTCTTTGGTATTCCAAAAGAACCCGTATTGGAAACCGCAGAACTAATCACCAGCCGATTGACAGGAGCGGGCTCACTCCTGCCTCCCGTCTACGGAGAAGCATGGGCCAAAGGGCACGCAACAGGAACCCCAGACTCCACTTTCCCCCGGTACGGGTCGCCGCACACGGCAAACATGCGGGTCAGACTCAAAAACCAGTCTTAACATTGCGTAATTTAAAACAAAAGAATTTTACTTTTCAAATACCCCAAAGAAATAAACCAAAATTAAAATAGTAGAAACAATTAAAACTCAAAATATCCAAAATAAAATTAACCACAAAACAACCCCTAACTGAACTAAATATAACGTTAAATATTGACCTGTAACTGAAACACTAACCAAGCAAATATTTTTTTTTTTGGGTTTTTTTTTTTTTTCAAAATTCACTCGGGTACCTCGGGGACGTGGCCTCCCGTACTCACCCGAAAGTGAGCCCCTGAGGTGGAAAAGAAGAAAAGGGAAATTGGAATGGCAAGAAAAAGGGCCGAAAATAGAGAAGGTTCACTAGGGTTCCCCGGGTTCGTGAAGCCCGTGTTTACCAAAGACAGTAAACCCCTAGGGAGAAGGAAAAGATCACTAGGGCACCTCGGGAGCGTGAAACCCCGTACTCACCTAAAGAAGGTGAGCCCCTGAGGGGCCGCCCACCTAGAATCTTTATCATTAATATTTTCAGACACTGAGAAACAATATTTCAAAAGATGGAAACTATGAAAAAAGATGCATCTAAAATGCACCCTCAGCTGATAATGCATTAAAATTCTAGTCTGATAAAACTGAATATTTTCATGATGTACCAAACTATACGATAATATATTGTAGTACTATATTTTAGTACTTTAAACTTAAAAATAAACCTAAAAAAATTATATTATTACTGTGTTTCATGATCCTAATTCTCGATAAATATACAATTGCTCCATGTTCTTCTTGAGTCAATACTTGTAACTAACTCAATGCAACAAATTCATTCAGGACTTATAAGCAGGATAATATCAAAATACATGAGTCTTTTTCAGACTTTATATTTATGCAAAAATAAATCTAATCTATAGTGATAAATTTTCAAATTTTGTGCAAAAACCAATAAATGCATATTTGTTATATATAGTAAAAATTTCTACATTTGTTTGATACCCTTATACCACATTCAAACTCTGAAAAACAAATGTTGTGTTCATAAATACGTCACAAATATGTTGCAATTTTTATTTTTTTGTAAGATAATTAGATTCAAAAATGGCTTTTTATTTTGATCATGTAATGATGTACAGGACTTCTATACTTTATATATGGACACAAATTTATGTTTTACTATACACACATTTTAATCTGAAAATTTTAATGCCTGAATTTATTACCATATTTGGAATTCAATTATCGATTAATTAGTTTCAATGTTTGTAAATACATAGAATAAAGTATATAGTTAAAATGAAACATTATATTAAGAGCTTTCTATTTTACATTTGTTAGTGTCATAAAATAACACAACAAACATGTTATAATAAATAAACTGTCAACATTGTGTTCACTTTCTCATATAGAAGAGCACCATCAAAATATTTATATTGTTTGATTCTTAAAACAGCTTTCCACAGTAATCTCGCTTGTCAGACAATTTGCAGTTACTAACAATTTCAGAATCATAAAATTGAATTTTATCTTTGAAAAAAAAAGGGGGCTTTTTAATTTACAACCAATTTTGTCTAACTCTTCTTCAATTAAGAACCCTTTATCAGCCATAAAAACATCATTTATTCATTCTTTTTTTTACTTTAAAGAAAAAGTTCCTTGTCTGAACTTCTGCCACAATGTAAATGTGATACAAAGCAGATAGCCCCTGAAGACATAATACCTATTATACCATTTAAAGTATTACAATTTTTGTAATGACTAAATGTTCTTTGTTGCTGTAAAGGACGGTTAGGTTTTTTAATTGGAAATTCTGTATAGTCAATGATCACTCTATAACCTTTATTCTCAAACAAAAAAAATTTTGGCATTGTTTCCAAAACAGTTTTCTTTCACAAAAGTGATCGCATAATTTAAATGTTTCTTGAAAAACTATTTTAATAAATTAAAAATTTGAAATTACTGTTACGATGAAAATTTCTGTAATCTCTGTGTACAGGAGTGTAGACATATCAATCCAATTCTACCAAAAACATATCAATGGGTTGACATAATTAGCATTGATATTTAGAGTATTTTGACAAAACAACATGGAACTTCAACATAGAAATGTGATATCATAATGCAAACAACATCTTGGCTACAAAGTAAGAATTAATGTGCTATTCAAATAATTGCAAATAAAAACTTTATGCAGATCAACACTAAGCTATTTAAATTGCCGTTACAATGCGGCACTGCTTGATAACCACATAACTTTGTGCAATCTCAAAGAATTGTATAATGCAAATAAATAAAAATTAAACAGTAGAGTACACACACTACTTTCATGGGAGAAGTTATATTTCAAAAAAACCCGGCATCTGAGAAACATCTAGGTGTGATTTTGTGCAAAAACTTGAACTTCCCCTTCTAAAACTTTGTTAATCTTGCCAAAAATAAGCAGTGTGTAATTCAAAAATTACTTAAACCTAATAGAATTCAAAATTACCCAAAATGAAAAATATGTAGTTTAAATAGGATTCATAAACACTGATTAGTTCAAAACCGGTGGCAATAACACATTTTTAAATTTTCAATGGTCAAGATTGCAGAAAACTACTCACCACAAAAAATGGAAACCTCCACTTTAAATGGATTTAGACTTGACAAATAATCACTTTATACTTTGGGTACACAAATAAAAACTATTTTCCTCTGATCATGCCATTGTATTGTTCAAAATGGTCCTAAATTAAATAAAATGTAAACTTAATTTCATGCTGCAATTAACAGTGTATTTATCTTTGTCTTATTTATAACATAAGTTCAATCAGCCAAAATAAAATTTAAAAAATGTTTTTATTTCATTTTATGTCACCAACCTATTTATATGTACATATAAACTTTCTAAATCAGTTTGTAAAAATTTTTCCCGCCGAAAAAATCTGTCATTGACAGTGACGTCACTCTTCATGACTAAGGCCAGCATTACAAAACTAATGAATTTAATCTAATGCAACTAATATTCTTTAAAATCAGGACAGGTTCATTGACACTATCAAGAGTCTGTGCCTTCTCCTCATAAGGACTACCTAAACTTATCCCCGCAGTGATTAATCGAAATCTTAAGCCCCTCGATGAGAGGATTTGAGATACAAATTTATATACATATTTAAATTACAATATACGCTGAATTTAATTTTTTTAGTCTATCCCCCCATTTGAATAACGATTTGATTTTTCCACGAGGCAATTGAATGTCTCAAAAGTGATTGTCAATAGCTTTTCATTATATACATGTTTTGTTGTCTCTGAACAAATGGATCAGTTTGTTCCCATTGCATGTTGATTTTTCATCATATCTTTCGCCATATTGTTTCCAATTTTCTTATAATCGACCTCGACATTATCTACAAATCATATAAATTAAAATATTAATATGCATACATTATTTTTCTAAACATGATATAATTTATAAAATACAATACATATTATAGATTTAGAATACAATTAAATAACTATTAAAAATTATTGCTAATCTTAATTAGCATAATTAATCTTTGTTTGCCCTAAAATTAAACAAAATTGAAATGAAAATTTTTCAAACATTAGTTTTTAAGTACAACCGAAAGAATTTGGATTTGATGTGGATGAGACAGTTCTCTCTCTGCACTGTTCAATTAAATACACTAAGTAATTCAACAGTAAAGTAAGAATAAAAAGGACACCACCACTTAAATGCATTTTCTATGTATTTATCAATATTTTTCACTATAAACCATTAAAAAGCAGAACCTGATTCTAAGCATGCAATTTTAAATTAAACAATAATGAATTAATCTAATCTAAAAAATTAACAAAATAAAAAATAACTACTTTTGACACATATTTATAGCTATTTTTCCCCCTAGTTAAATAAAAAATGTAATACTTATCTATAATGACCTATTATATGTAAAAATAAGACATCTGTATCTAATTATATTCAAAAAATATGAAACAAAAAATTTAAACCGGTATTTTTGCAAAGATACTGAACATTACACCGGAGAGTATTGTTATACACAAACAATGTTGTTGTTTACAAAACTCAGAAACACTTCTCCATAGTTATTATTGAAAATAATCTCATGACAAAAAAAACAATGGTGATCAACTGCATACTTACTACCCCAGTTTCAGGAGCATCCAGAATAGAAATCAGACTTAGTGGTACCAATCTGTGTGTTTCTTTACGTTTGCAAAATTAAAATCTTAGAATCAAAAACAAAAACTATCACTTTTTATGAAATATCGTCGGCATTTGACAAAAACAAAAAATATTGAAAATGAAATAATTAAAAGTAATCACTCCATTTCGGTTGAAATGCCTTTGGAACAGGAGTGACTTTTAATTTCTGTGACATTGAAGATTTGATTCCTTCTCTGCAAAATTTGATTAGATGGTGGCTCGAAAAAACGAAAGATTTTGTGGGCACATTCAATTCGGTTTCAATTGCCTTCTGTTAGTGAAAGTCTGGTACAAAAAATGCTTCTTCAAAATGTTCCACTATTCATACTGAGGAATACTTAGTCGGTTTGAAAATTTTTTCTGCCCAAGTTTTGCAACCACTTTTTAATAAACATGGATCCTTTAGCCGGAAACGAAAAAAGGTTTTTGACCTACAGATCAGACTTTCCTTTTGCACTACAACAATTTTAATGCGCTGCAGTATCTCATTTTGCTGCTCGAAAGATCAAACCAAAAGCTGGCACTAAATACTACAGTCGAAGGAAGCACATGGCTAAAATAGCCGCAGTTTGGCGATGACAAACTCTGCAACAGACGTCAGGTGCATACCCTCGCCATTTTAACTCAACAAATTAGCAAACTTCATTTTAAACTAAAATGCTGAAAAAAAACAAATCGATATTTTTGACAACGATTTTCGGGTTTAAAGACTTTTCACACCTCTTCCGCAAATTTAAATATTATAAAACAGTGCCCAAAGCTCGAAAATTAGATCTCGAAGCAACAAATCGTTTTAAGCAATAAGCCTTTGTAATCACGGATGCGTATTTCGGGTGAGTGAGTGAGTGTTGGGTTTTTGGCGCAAGAGCCAAACCAGGCTATACTGCGCCAAACATTTGTTAAAAGAGTATAAAACCATATAAAAATCGCATATGGATTAATTCTAAAAATATTTATTTAGTTTAACTCAATATTATAAAAATAAACTTTTAAAACATTTTTTTAAAAGTTCAAATTAAATATTCCAATTTTTACTTATAAAAATAAATAGATTTTTCCTACCGGGGTCAGATTCTAAAGTCAAGTAGGTCAAAACTAGATTGATGAAAAAAAAAAGGTCATGCGATGAGACCTAAAAACTCACAATCTTTAAAATGTGATGAACAGTGTAAGAGACATGGCATGAAGGACATTCAAAGCACGTTCTCCAAACAACAAATGCTGGTCTCGTGTTAAATAGACATGGCCGCCGAAGAAGTCAATTTGAATCAGTTCTTCGCATTGGCATCACATTCTCTTGACGAGGTCACTAAACGCGATCAGTTTGTTATGAAACTGGACTCGTCAAATTCCGACCAGATCTGCAAAAATATGATGCATGATGACGCGCTTAAGTGGGCCGATAGCGGAACACAGCGGCAGATGCGTCGTCGCCGACTTTGCCGCGCTGTCCGCTTGCTCGTTGCCTATGATTCCTACGTGACTTGGCAACCAGCAAAACACGATATCGAAACCCTTGCTGTAGAGTCGACTCGTAATGTCGTAGTATTGTACAAACCAAACAATGGCAGAACGTTATAGTATTCGTGCGCTTCCAATGCTGTCGCGAAAAATAATTTATACTGAAATAAACCCTAGTCGAAAACCGAAGTGCACGATAAAAATAATACGGCAAACAAAATGCTTCAAGAAGTGTCGAGCCTATAACCGTGCATAATATCTGATAAAGAACGACTCCACAGCCAACGTAACAGCACGTTTCGGACCATCAGTGTAGATGGCCGAATAACGACTATACTTTGCGGTGTAAAACGCGTTGAAACCGACAGGCGCTACAGTGATTTACTGTAAGTGGCAAAACAAATATAATGGAACCGTGGCGTATTCGACGGTTGGAATAGGAAAAGGTTCCCCCTTTCCACCTGCACTACGCACGTTAGGTAGGTCGAGTTCAGAAAATATGAAGCTTCATCCTATCCATAAACGGCCGGATGTTAGACGGCCGTGCATCATAAAGTCTCTTCATGCTGGTACTTATATACAAATTCTGCAGAGGATGAAGGCACGGACAAGATCTTAAAATAAAACGCAAGAGACAGCTTCCTCCGTCGAAGATCTAGAAAGCTGATGACATTATATAATAGAGACTCTGCACCGGTGATGTGGAAACGCACCGAGCAGATTCTCAATGCCATATCGGTGGAAAAGGGGTCAAGTTTTTTCAGAGTAGAGTTGCAGTTGCTGATCCGTATACAACACATCCGTAGTCGATGCGAAGAGTACGATTGCTCACACTCGGAGTAATGATGTTCGATCCGCCCCCAAGAGGTGTTTGACAACACCTTCAAGAGGTTTAGAACTTTTCACACCTCTTCCGCAATTGTAAAATATGCGGAAGGAAAGTGAGCCGACGGTCGAAAATTACTCCTACTTTAATCGTACGTCGGGAACTACGGGAATTTGTAGATCACGGATGCGATTTCGGGGTCGGGATGTTCAAAGTCAAATACTAAAAACATGTCGAACTGCTTCAATCAACTGTCCGATCTGAGATCGTCCACGTATAAAGCCTGTATAGAAGGCGATAAAAAATGGTAAAACCCAGAGATATGACATATAAAAAGGGTGACACTCAAAATACCCCCTGAGTTACTTTGCTCAGCTTGGGTAAACAAAAGAGAGGTGGATCCTGCCACCCAGTCTCGACAAAAAGTACGAAAATTTAAAAACATTTTGTAAAAGTAGGCAAATTGCCTCTGAATCCAAAATTAAATAAAAAGTGCGACATCGTATCCCATAGCGCCAAGTACGATCATATGCCTTCTCGATATCGAAAAAGATAGAAACTAAATGATTCCTCCGGACAAAAGCGTTTCTAATTTTGATTTTGCAGCTGAATGATGTTATCGAGAAAGTGAAAGTGGACCTTCCTTTACGGAAGCCACTCTGAAACAGAGGAATGCATTTGTTCTTTTCTAACTGGTAAACGAGACGGGCATTGACCATACGTTCTAGTGTCTTACAAAGGCAGCTCGTGAGTGCTATCGGTCGATAGCTGATGGTTCTTAGGATCTTTTCGAGGTACAGTCGAAAAGAATCACTTTGTTTGCCATTGAGTGTAAGAAAAGGATACGTGGTTTAGTGACAGTAGACTTGACTATTTGTGTGATCCTCGCTCAAATGATTAACCAGGTACCTGGTTTGTAAGGGCCGATGATATGGCTTCTTCAATTTTAAACATGTCAAAGTCACAGTTATATTGTATATGTTTTCGGCATCTGAAGTTGATAGGTGTGTGTAAATGATTGTCGCCTGGAGTGAGTGAGTGAGTGTTGGGTTTTATGGCGCAAGAGCCAAA
Source organism: Trichonephila clavipes (assembly GCA_019973935.1). NCBI lineage: Eukaryota > Metazoa > Arthropoda > Arachnida > Araneae > Nephilidae > Trichonephila > Trichonephila clavipes. The sequence goes on along the minus strand of BMAU01000703.1, from coordinate 48,083 downwards.
CCTGGCTATACTGCGCCACACGTTTGTTAAAACATTAAAACCCTGTTAAAAATACACATGAAAAATACAATTATATAAAAATAATTATATATGTGCATGCCTGCATGCACATATGTAAAAAAATAAAGTTAAAGTTAAAACATTTTAAAAAGTCAAATTAAATATAAAAAACCAATTTTCTTTATAAAAGCAAATAGATTTTGGTGGGGAGATTCCCCACCAAGTCAGATAAGGTTAAAATAGATGATGAAAAAAAAAGGTGATGCGATGATGGTTAAAAACTGGACAATCGATTAAAATGTGATGAACAGTGTAAGACACATTGCATGAAGGACATTCAGGAGCGCGTTCTCCAAACAACAAATGCCTGTGTGTGAAGCGAGTATGGCCAATGCGAAGACGAGTCAATTTGACATCAGTTCTTCGCATTGGCATCACAGGCCATGCTCCTATGACAGGTTTCACAGAGTGCAGTTTGTTATCCAACTGCTGACTCCATGATTCCTGCCAGATCTTAAAAATATGATGCATGATGACGCGCTTCATATCCGATAGCGGAACCGCTAGCGGCAGATGCGTCGTCGCCGACTTTGCCGCGCTGTCCGCTTGCTCGTTGCCTATGATTCCTACGTGACTTGGTAGCCAGCAAAACACGATATCGAAACCCTTGCTGTAGAGTCGACTCGTAATGTCGAGTATTGTACATACCACTGGATGGCAGCGATCGTGGTAGTTTTCAAGCGCTTCTAGTACACTCATGCTGTCAGTATAGATGCAGTATTTACGGGGCATAGTGGAGTCGATTAATTGAAGTGCACGGTAAATGGCGACAGCTTCGGCAGTGAAAATGCTGCAAGAAGTGTCGAGCCTATAACCGTGCATAATATCTTCAATCACGACTCCACAGCCAACGTAATCTGCACGTTTCGAACCATCAGTGTAGATGGCCGAATAACGACTATACTGACTGCGGTGGTAGGCGAAGACGCGTTGAAAGACGACAGGCGCTACAGTGGATTTACTGTAAGTGGCAAAAGGGTTGATATAATGGAACCGTGGCGTATTCCAGGTTGGAATAGGAAAAGGTTCCTTTGCTGGATACGCACGTTAGGTAGGTCGAGTTCAGAAATATGAAGCTTCATCCTATCCATAAACGGCCGGATGTTAGACGGCCGTGCATCATAAAGTCTCTTCATGCTGGTACTCATATACACATTCTGCAGAGGATGTGAAGGCACGGACAAGATCTTAAAATAAAACGCAAGAGACAGCTTCCTCCGTCGAAGATCTAGAGGAAGCTGATGACAGTTAACATAGAGACTCTGCACCGGTGATGTGCGAAACGCACCCGAGCAGATTCTCAATGCCATATGGTGGACGGGGTCAAGTTTTTGCAGAGTAGAGTTGCACGCTGATCCGTATGCAACACATCCGTAGTCGATGCGAGAGAGTACGATTGCCTGATACACTCGGAGTAATGATGTTCGATCCGCCCCCCAAGAGGTGTTTGACAACACCTTCAAGAGGTTTAAAGACTTTTCACACCTCTTCCGCAAATGTAAAATATGCGGAAGGAAAGTGAGCCGGCGGTCGAAAATTACTCCGAGGAATCGTACGTCGGGAACTACGGGAATTTGTATATCACGGATGCGTATTTCGGGGTCGGGATGAATACCCCGTTTGCGGCAAAAGTGCACGCAGCAACTCTTGCTCGCCGAAATACTATGACCGTTGGTGTCGCACCACTTTAAAATGTTGTTGACGGCAGTTTGCAACTGTCGTTCAATCATGCGCATGTCCGAACCTTCACAACTGATCTGTAGATCGTCCACGTATAGTGAAGCCTGTATAGAAGGCGATAAAACATTTAAAATGGATGAAATATGACAAATAAAAAGGGTGACACTCAAAATACTCCCCTGAGGAACTCCCTCAGCTTGGGTAAAAGGAGCAGAAAGAGTGCCAGCCAGTCTCACTCTAAAAGTACGAATTTTGAAAAAATGTTGAATAAAAGTAGGCAAATTGCCTCTGAATCCAAAATCAAATAAAGTGCGAAGTATCCCATAGCGCCAAGTACGATCATATGCCTTCTCGATATCAAAGAAAATAGAAACAAGATGATTCCTCCGGACAAAAGCGTTTCTAATTTTGCTCTCCAGCTGAATGATGTTATCGAGAGTGGACCTTCCTTTACGGAAGCCACTCTGAAACAGAGGAATGCATTTGTTCTTTTCTAACTGGTAAACGAGACGGGCATTGACCATACGTTCTAGTGTCTTACAAAGGCAGCTCGTGAGTGCTATCGGTCGATAGCTGAGAGGGTTCTTAGGATCTTTTCCAGGTTTTAAAATGGGGATCACTATGGCTTCTTGCCATTGAGTAGGATACACCTGCTCCCTCCATATTCGGTTGAATAGGTAAAGGAGACTTACTAGTGAATCCTCGCTCAAATGGCGAAGCAATACATAGGATATTCCATCAGGACCTGGACTAGTATTGTGGGCCGATGATAAGGCTCTCTTCAATTCAAACATGTCAAAGTCACAGTTATATGGTAAAGGTTGTCGGCACCTGAAGTTGATAGGTGTCCGCTCTAAACGATTCTTAGTCGCCTGGAATGCAGGGCTATATGAATCGGAGCTGGACACACTAGCAAATGTTTTGCCAATCAAGTTGGCCACATCTAAAGGTGACGAATACAAAGCAGTAGAAGTTTCCAATATCGGAATGTTAAAATCCCGATAAAGGCCATTCGCTGCTTTGACCTTTCTCCATAACTGTTGACTGGTAGTTGACGATGTGATTGAAGACACATACTGGATCCAAGATTCTCTCTGGCATTGACGACGTATTCTACGAGCTAACGCTTTCGCACGTTTGAACGCTATGAGATTATCAGTGGTGGGGTACCTCCTGAAAATACCCCACGCCCTCCTTTGTTCCTTTTTGGCTTGTTGGCAGGAAGCGTTCCACCATGGTTTGCACAGCTTTCGAGGGGAATTGGATGTTTTGGGAATGGCTGCATCAGCAGCATTCCGAATAGCTTCAGTGACATTGAAAACTGCTTCATCAACTGCCCTGTTCTGAACCATTGTGCCTGAGATAATCGCTAACCGTGTGAATTTATCCCAGTCTGCGCGATGAAAATGATAAGTGGGGGGGGACGAAAACGTGTCCCCGCACCATTAACATGCGAGACTAGGAGAGGGAAATGATCGCTGTTGTGCAGATCGTTTGCAACCTCGAAATTCAACATCGGTAGCAGAGTTGGCGAACAGATGGCTAGATCGAGGGAGTGAAATGTCCTCGTGGGTGCATGGAAATACGTTTTCTCGTCGTTGTTCAGCAGACAGAGACAGTGATCAGAAATCAACTGCTCGATCTGTCGCCCGCGAGAATTTGTAACATCATGCCCCCACAGAGGGCTGTGTCCGTTAAAGTCACCGAGCAAAATAAATGGAGCTGGCAATTGACTGACTAAATGATTCAAATCCACTTGTGGCACAACATCGTTGGGTGGTAAATAAACACAACAGACTGTGACTAAAGAATGGACGTGAATCCGAACAGCCACAGCCTGTAATGATGTGTGCAGTGTGACGACATTACTGGGAAACAGATTAGACGTGAAGAGGCATACACCTCCGGTTGGAGATGTATCGCCATCTACATCCCGTCGTACACAATTATAACCACGCACTTGCACTGTCATGGTACTCTTCAGAAATGTCTCCTGAAGAGCAACGCATGCGGGCTGGTACGTGGATATGATGGATTTGAGATCGGCAAGTCGAGTCCTTAGACCACGGCAGTTCCAGGAGATAAAGGAGGTCATCAAGTCTTCGCACGTGCTCCCCGCAAGGAGCCAGAAGACGAAGGTCTGGGCGACAGATCGTCCATCAGACTTTCGTCGCTTTGCGAGGCGTGAATGTCCATGACATCGTCTCCCATGTCATGGAGTTTTTAGAGAGGTTCGACCTCTTTTTTTTTTCTCGTGGGATTGCACCCCGATTCCTTGATGCGTGTTTTCCTGTTCTTCTTATGATCTCGGGGAGGGGATACAGACTTAAGATGTATCCACGGCAACATTCTTCGGTGTCATAGTTGCGGCTATCGCAGATGTTGGAGCCGTACTCGCGTCTACTTGAATGGCCGTTGATATGTATGTTTTTCTGGTCGCCGACGCATAGCTTTTTCCAGAAACTGGCGTGCGTGACGATACAACACGCCGAGCCTCCGGATACGAAATTTTATCCTTAATTTTGATGGCCGTGATCTCCTTTTCGAGTAGCCAGGTTGGACAAGAGCGAGAAAACGATGAATGATCGCCTTTACAATTTAAACACATCGTTCCTTTGCTTTACAGTCTGCGCTATCATGGCCTACCTCTGCACATCTAGAGCAGGTTGGCTGGCCGCGGCAGACTGTTTTTGAATGTCCAAATCTTGGCACTGAAAGCATCGCAGCGGATTCGGGATGTATGGTCGGACTGGGCATCGGATGTAGGCCATTTTAACAGTCTGTGGAAGGTCAGGCGTATTAAAGGTCAGGATGAGGTGCTTTGTGTTCAGCACCTGTCCATCCCGCCTATCGTGATACGCCTAACATCACAGACCTTTTGGGCCTTCATGTTCTCTTTGATTTCCTCAGTCGACACGTGGAGAAAATCCGCTGGTGAAATAACGCCTCGCGAAAAATTCAAATTAGCATGAGGAGCCACGGTAACGTCTAAATGAGCAAGCTTCTGCAGATTTATAAGGGCGGTCGCCTGTTTCGCCGATGACGCTTCGAGGAACAAGTCCCCGGAGCGCATCTTTCGAATCGACTTGACCTCCCCAATACTGCTAGTGAAAGCTTTCTCAATTAGAAATGGAGAAATAGACGTAAAGGTTTCAGGAGTTTTCATTATGAAGTATCGAAATGAATCAGAAAATTCGAGCTTACGGTGCTCCACTGAAGGAGAATTACTGATGGGTTCCATGAGTGTTTTTCGTGTTCATCCCAGTACGCCTCCACCCACCATGGAGCCCAACAAGGGGAGGCAGCCCGCCGGTCATCTGACATGCGTCAGGCACGGCACTTACCTCAGAGGTGGTACTGGAGTATAGTATTACAGGTTCGGGATGGGATCCGCCAGTTCACCCAGGGCACCCCTAACTGCAATACTAACCCTAAAGCAACCGTCTTTGGTATTCCAAAAGAACCCGTATTGGAATCCGCAGAACTAATCACTAGCCGATTGACAGGAGCGGGCTCACTCCTGCCTCCCGTCTACGGAGAAGCATGGGCCAAAGGGCACGCAACAGGAACCCCAGACTCCACTTTCCCCCGGTACGGGTCGCCGCACACGGCAAACATGCGGGTCAGACTCAAAAACCAGTCTTAACAATACGTAAAAAAAAAAAAGTAAAATTCATTTGCTTTAAATACCCCAAAGAAATAAACCAAAATTAAAATAGTAGAAATAATGAAACTCAAAATATCCAAAAGAAAATTAACCACAAAACAACCCCTAACTGAACTAAATATAACGTTAAATATGGACCTGTAACTGAAACACTAACTAAACAAATATTTTTTTGGTTTTTTTTCTTTTCAAAATTCACTCGGGTACCTCGGGGACGTGGCCTCCCGTACTCACCCGAAAGTGAGCCCCTGAGGTGGAAAAGAAGGAAAGGGAAATTGGAATGGCAAGAAAGAGGGCCGAAAATAGAGAAGGATCACTAGGGTTCCCCGGGTTCGTGAAGCCCGCGTTTACCAAAGACAGTAAACCCCTAGGGAGAAGGAAAAGATCACTAGGGCACCTCGGGAGCGTGAACCCCGTACTCACCTAAAGGAGGTGAGCCCCCTGAGGGGCTTAGTCGCCTGGAATGCAGGGCTATATGAATCGGAGCTGGACACACTAGCAAATGTTTTGCCAATCAAGTTGGCCACATCTAAAGGTGACTAATACAAAGCAGTAGAAGTTTCCAATATCGGAATGTTAAAATCCCGATAAAGGCCATTCGCTGCTTTGACCTTTCTCCATAACTGTTGACTGGTAGTTGACGATGTGATTGAAGACACATACTGGATCCAAGATTCTCTCTGGCATTGACGACGTATTCTACGAGCTAACGCTTTCGCACGTTTGAACGCTATGAGATTATCAGTGGTGGGGTACCTCTTGAAAATACCCCACGCCCTCCTTTGTTCCTTTTTGGCTTGTTGGCAGGAAGCGTTCCACCATGGTTTGCACAGCTTTCGAGGGGAATTGGATGTTTTGGGAATGGCTGCATCAGCAGCATTCCGAATAGCTTCAGTGACATTGAAAACTGCTTCATCAACTGCCCTGTTCTGAACCATTGTGCCTGAGATAATCGCTAACCGTGTGAATTGAACCCAGTCTGCGCGATGAAAATGTAAGTGGGGGGGACGAAAACGTGTCCCCGCACCATTAACATGCGAGACTAAGAGAGGGAAATGATCGCTGTTGTGCAGATCGTTTGCAACCTCGAAATTCAACATCGGTAGCAGAGTTGGCGAACAGATGGCTAGATCGAGGGAGTGAAATGTCCTCGTGGGTGCATGGAAATAAGTTTTCTCGTCGTTGTTCAGCAGACAGAGACAGTGATCAGAAATCAACTGTTCGATCTGTCGCCCACGAGAGTTTGTATCATCATGCCCCCACAGAGGGCTGTGTCCATTAAAGTCACCGAGCAAAATAAAAGGAGCTGGCAATTGGCTGACTAATTGATTCAAATCCACTTGTGGCACAACATCGTTGGGTGGTAGATAAACACAGCAGACTGTGACTAAAGAATGGACGTGAATCCGAACAGCCACAGCCTGTAATGATGTGTGCAGTGTGACGACATTACTGGGATATAGATGGGACGTGAAGAGGCATACACCTCCAGTTGGAAATGCATCGCCATCTACATCACGTCGTACACAATTATAATCACGTACTTGAATTGTCATGGTACTCTTCAGAAATGTCTCCTGAAGAGCAACGCATGCGGGCTGGTACGTGGATATGATGGATTTGAGATCATCAAGTCGAGTTCTTAGACCACGGCAGTTCCAGGAGATAAAGGAGGGCATCAAGTCTTCGCACTTGCTCCTCGCAAGAAGCCAGTGAGTGAGTGAATTTAGGGGTTAATGGCGCAAGAGCCAAACCTGGCTATACTGCGCCAAACATTCGTTAAAATATTAAAATGTTTAATAAAATGAGTAAAAAGACTGAAAAAACGGTAAAAGTTCAAATCACGTATGACTTGTTTTCAAATAAGAAAAGCAAACAAGTCAGACAAGATCTAAAAACAAAAGTATGAAAAAAAAATCAGTAAAAATTTTATTTTAAAAAAGTTGAAACAGTTCATGTCAATAAAAATATAGTCACTTTTTATATTTCGTAGGGGTTATACATGTATATTTCGCAATATCCTTTTTTGATTCTCCTACAGTATTGCCATTTTTCGGAGATTCTATCTCTTCTCCCATGTCGTATACAATGGTGTCTTCCTCGTCTGTTGTATATTCCACAGAAGCTGGCTTTCTGGGTCTATGTTGAGCCATCTTAATCTCAAATACTGTGTCCTTCATTTTTTTCAGTATTTCTTTTTTTCGTTTTCTCGCTCGGACTTTTTAGATTTTCTTGGTATCATGTATATTAGATGCAGAGGGTGGTTGAATAACGGAGTGGGACGAGGAAGTGGGTATGATTGGGGAAGAAGTTCCAATAGAGGTAAACATATCATTAGTGGAAGGTGCGTTAGAAGATGTGGAAGATAAGAGGTCTGCCTGAGTGGCAGAGAGACGACAACGCGGAAACTGAATTCGACTTATCAGGCTGCGGAACAGATAGTAAAGGTTGAAGTAATTGCAAAGGCGGGCATTTAATGTGTGTAATATTTTCGTCCGTTTGGGTTGTACTGGTAAAAGTTGAAGGTTTGGCAACTTGGGCGTAAGTTTGGGATAACTGCGGTGCTATTAATTTTCGGGCTTCAAGGTATGAAATATTTCTATTGGTTTTAATGGCTTGAATTTCTTTTTCAGCTTTCCATTTAGGACACTGTTTTGAGTCAGAGGAGTGAGGCTGTGAACAATTGACGCATTTCTGCGCAAGACTGCAATCTGCGGAAGAATGTCCAACAGATGCACATCTTGAGCACGTCAATTGCCCACGGCAGACTATTTGTGAGTGTCCGAACCTCTGACACTTGAAGCAGCGCAGAGGATTCGGAATGTAGGCACGAATATTACAGTTTAGATAACCAGCTTTGACAGTGGTAGGTAGTTTCGGGCTATTGAACGTAAAAATTAAATGTTTTGTCGGAATGATATTCGAATCTTTTTTTATTGTTATTCGCCTGACTTGAATCACACCCTGATCAGAAAAACCTTCAAGTATTTCCGATTCAGGAGTGCTCAGCAAGTCAGGTTCAGAAATGACACCTCTGCATGAGTTTAGAGTTTTATGAGGACTTACATTTACGGGTGAATTTAGAAAAGTTTTGGCGAGAAGAAACGACTTTGTTTGCAAATCAGATATGGTTTCTATAAGCAGATCCCCGGACCTTAATCTTTTGATAGATTTCGGTTCACCACCTATACCTAATATAGCCTTGTGAATTGCGAAAGGCGATTTATTTGACATCTCTTTATTCGGCAGGGAAATCAGTAAAAATCTCGAATGAGCAGCAATTTGATCTACGGTGAGTGTGGGTAATACGAGGCCTTTACCCGGGCACAGCATATTCGGATCCATAAAGACGCGTAAAAAACTTCGTCCTGGCGTGCCTCCACCCACCACGGAGTCCAACAAGGGAGGCAGTGTGCCGGTCATCTGGCAAAACCAGGCACGGCGCTTACCTGAAGTACACCCAGAATATAATGCTACAGCATCAGGGCGAGGATCCAACGGGTAAACCCGACACCCCTTATCCGCAGCACTAACCCTACAGCAGTGTCTCTTCGGAGACTCCGAAGAGAGGTACCACCAGCCGATTGACAGGAGCGGGCTCACTCCTGCCTCCCGTCTACAGCGAAGCGTGGGCCAAAGGTAATCCCAGGACACCATTTTCCTCCTTACGGGACGCCGCACACGGCAAACATGCGGGTCGGAAACCAACGGTGTTAGTCAAAAACAAATAAAGCAACACAAATCAAAAGGTTTAAAGAAATATACGAAAAACAAACTAAGTTAACGCAACACAAGATGTAAACCAAAATATGTTAATAAAAAATAGGAAGTTTTTCCAGTGGGAAAAAACTAAATTTGAACAATGTTCATTTAGTAAAATGGGTCTGTGGTCTTGACCGGAAAAGAAAAGGGAAATTTGGATGGCAAGAAAAAGGGCCGAAAATAGAGAAGGTTCACTAGGGTTCCCCGGGTTCGTGAAGCCCGTGTTTACCAAAGACAGTAAACCCCTAGGGAGAAGGAAAAGATCACTAGGGTACCTCGGGAGCGTGAAACCCGTACTCACCTAAAGAAGGTGAACCCCCTGAGGGGACGAGTATCAACTGAATATGAGTGAGTGAATGTGGGGTTTTATGGCGCAAGAGCCAAAATTGGCTATACTGCGCCACACGTTGAGTATCAACTGAAATACTCATTCTATTTTTCATGGAAATCAAAAAGGAGTGCCCAACTTTAAACCAAACGTGTTGATGATTGGTGACACGAATTCATTTCCAAATGCTTAGGAGGCATTTGGGAATGATTTCCAACTTTTATTCTGTTGCTGCCATGTAATCAGAAACTGGAACTCAAATGTTAATACCAAAGTTATAAAGTATAAAGAAGAAATCAAATTTCAATTAAAAGATATTTTGAATGAAATACACATTCCCACATTTAATAAGATGATAGGCATTTTTATTCATATTTATGAAGAAAAAGAATCAAATTTTTTTAATTATTTTATCTCGTAATTATGCGAATAAGCAAAAAAATGGGCTTATTGCTATAGAAATGGCTTGGGCATCAACACAAATATGGTGGCAAAGTCAACTAAAGTATGAAGAAGCAGGAGGCACAGTAATGAAAAGGTTAGACAAAACAAATTTCATTACTTTTAGCCGCCATTGCGAAGAAATTATTATTTCGTGTAATTAGTACTGAGCGTGGCAAGTTAACCTCTCGTGTTGCTCTGATCCGAAAAAAACACAGAGGGAGTGAAGAAATGAACAAGTATGATTACGTTCAATGTTATGAAAAACACATAGTAAAAAAAAGTGAAGGATCTTCAATCTTCACTTATGACATTCTCGACGGATATAGATTGTCTTGTTGCCCTATCAGGTAAGAGGAATGCAAGAATGCAATATTTGCATTCATTCTTTTTCATGAACTTGTGTAGATTATTGCATAAGATTTGTGTCCACGTCGAATAGTGATTCTTAAGACTGCACAGTTGAGTTGAGTGTGGGGGTTAATAGCGCAAGAGCCAATTTTGGCTAAACTGCGCCAAACAACTCTTTAAGCATTAAAAGTATAAAACCAGTAAAAAATTTTATGGTTAAAAAAGTAAGATTTCAGATTAAAAAATTTTAAAAGCTAAAGTTAATAAATTTTGGTGGGGTGTTCCCCACCAAATCAGAAAAATATTTAGTTCGTAACCAAATTTTTTAAAGTAAAATGTTTCCACTTGCTGCTGTTAACACGGTTTTTCGATCGGGTTTTCAAAGTCGTACCGTATAGATGCACAGTTATGTCCTTTTACTAACTCTCCCATGTAAGTAAGAACATACTTTGGATTTAGCTCAGGTTCATCTTCCACATCATATATTATATCTTTCTCATCCGTTGAGTATTCGGTAGGTGCCGATTCTCGAGGTCTATGAGGAGCCGTCTTAATTTCTATATTTTTGGTTTTATAGTAATAGATTGGTTTTTAGGAGGACGTTTTTTTCTCGGGGTTTTGAGGTTTGAGTTGTATCCTGGGAAGTAGCAGGTATGGTATTGGATACAGTGGTGTTGGTTTCAAGAACAGAGCATACTGTGAATGAGGAAGATGCGGTAGAGATCTATTAAAGAATTAGTACGTTGAGATTTGGATGGCGATGTAACTGTAACAGTAGATGTGGATGGTACAAGTTCTGCCTGAGTGGATGTAGAGGATTTATCAATTGCAGCGACTGAGGTAGATATAGTTGGCTTTGGAACGGATATTAATGGATGGAAATTTTCAACCGGTAATACTGTCAATATGGGAGTGAACTGTCAATATGGGTTTGGCCTGGAGCAAGCACTTTCTCCTCACGCAAAATGTTGTGCAGTATGCAGGCACATACTATAATTTTTTCTGTTGTTTCTGGAGCAGTTGAAATTGGACGAAAAAAAGCCTAAAATAACTGCATAATATTCCAAAAGCATTTTCGGTTGTCAGTCTAGCTCGAGACAACCGATAATTATAAATTGCTTTTGAAGCATCATGCAGCGACTGTTACCTTGGATATGGCTTCATCAAATTTTGATGTAGCACAAATGCTTCATCCCCAACCATGGCATGATGTACAATAGTGTCTGTTCCATGTAGGCATCTTGATTAACTGAACTTACCTCACAAGAATGCATACTTTTCTTCTGGGCATATAGGCTTTTTGTGCCTGTTGTAGGGTATGGATGTTAATTCATCCCGTATGTTATTTAACACATAATCAAACAATACTGGCGTCAAGCGAAAATATGGTCTGAATTTTTCGTCATTGCAGTGGAGATGGCGACGCACTAAAATTTGGAAAGCTCCTTCAGAAGACCTATTATCTTCCATTTTCAGCAGTCTGTAATTAATTTACAATATGTACAGTTACGGACGTAAGTACAGTAGGGACCGAGGAAACCATTCGATCAACGTTAACAGACAGCAGTCTTTTCTGTGACGTTATCCATCGTGATGATTACAGACACGAAAGAACGACCCCGCTGCTCTAGGAAACCATTACTTTAGCGAGAAAAAACGACTTTGCTTGTAATGCAGATATGGTTTCGATAAGTAGATCCCCGGACCTTAATCGTTTTATAGATTTCGGTTCACCGCCTATTCCCATTAAGGCTTTATGTATTGCAAAAGGCAATTTATTTAACATATCGTTATTTGGTAGAGTGAGTGAGTGAATTTTGGGGTTATTGGCGCAAGAGCCAATTTTGGCTAAACTGCGCCAAACATTTTGTTAAAACATTAAAAGGTTATAATATGTCTGGTTAAAAAAAAAATTTAAAATCTTAAAATCTATGGATATAAAAGTTAATATCAAAGATGTTAAAATACAGATTGGTGGGGAGAATTCCCCACCAAGTTGGACAGGTATTGGAAAAAAAAGTTATTTTCTGTGTTTCGTTGGAGTTAACAGTAATTGTCCCTGGTAATAGGACTTACCATTTTGTTTCACGTAATCGGGATTGGATTCAATTTCATCTTCCACGTCGTAGACAATCATTTCTTCCTCATCCGTTGTAGACTCATCAGAGGCCGGTTTTTTAGGTCTATGAGGATTTATTTTAATGTCTATTATTGCTTCTTTCATTTTTTTCAGTAATTCTTTTTTTCTTTTCCTCGATCGTGCTTTTGCGAGTTTCTTGGCATCCTGTACTGTATTAGAATCAGAGGGTGGTTGAATAACGGACTGTGATGAGGAAGTGGGTATGATGGAGGAAGATGATTCAATAGGGGTGACCATATTGTTGGAAGGTGCATCAGTACATGTAGGAATAGGTGGTTGAGACTCTGAGTTACTAGTGGATATTGAAGAGGTGGACGGCAAGAGTTGGGCTTGGGTGGAAGATGATGATGTAGAAACATCAGGAGTAGATATGGATATATTTGTTCTTGTCGTGGATGAAAGGGGTTGAAGTAATTCCAAAGGTGGACATTTAATTTTCGTTATATTTTCATCTGTTTGAGTAGAACTGGTTTTATTGGAGGATTTAGCAGCTTGAGCATAAGTGTGAGACGTTTGTGGGACGATTAATTTTCGGGCTTCCACATATGTTATATTTCTATTAGTTTTAATTTCTTGAATTTGCTTTTCGGTTTTCCACTTCGGGCAAAGTTTGGAATCAGCAGTATGCGGTTGAGAACAGTTAATGCATTTTGGTTCTAGGGTACAATCTGTAGAAGAATGCCCTACAGCTGCACACCTAGAACATGTGAGTTGTCCGCGGCAGGAATTTTGGGAATGACCGAACCTCTGGCACTTAAAGCAGCGCAGAGGATTCGGTATATATGGACGTAATTTACAATTTAGGTAACCAGCTTTAATATTTGATGGTAATTTAAAGCTATTGAAAGTTAAAATTAAATGTTTAGTAGGAAAAAGTGACGTTTCTTTTTTTATCTTAATTCTTCTGACCTGAGTGACACCCTGGTCAGAAAGACCTTCCAAAATTTCTGTTTCAGATGCGTATAAAAGATCGGATTCAGAGATGACTCCTCGACAAGAATTCAAAGTTCTGTGAGGAGTTACAATCAGTGGAGAATCTATAAAGGTTTTGGCCAGTAAAAAAGATTTGCTTTGTACAGCAGATATGGTTTCTATAAGTAGGTCACCTGATCGTAATTTTTTAATTGATTTAGGTTCTCCACCTATTCCTAGTAAAGCTTTGTGAATAATAAACGGAGATTTTCGGGACATTTCATTGTTTGGTAGGGATAAAATTAAAAACCGTGTGTGTTGAGTAATTTCATCAACGGTAAATTTCGGTAATAGGAGGACTGTATCATCCATATGTTTAGCATCATGAGATGGGTAGGGTGGGATGGGGGTTTTAATAGATGCGTTTTGAGTTTTTTTCTTATTTTGACTTATTTTGAATTTTTTTTTTTGGAAAGGAGGAGGAGAATTCCTTTTGATTTTCAGAGGACCAGTTTGGCAGGGCTTGCCCTAGAGTCAGCAACCAGTAGTGGCCTCGGGAGAGCCCCCCGCTCTGCAATGCAGGACCCCATCCAGGCACCACCTGGAACTACAAGACAGGCGGGATTATGCACCAGTTGATGAGCAGCCAGGACATGCTGGTTAGGCTGTCCCGGGCTCCTGTACTATCTGGCGGCCTGAGACGCAAAACTCAGCTTTTCTCCGGTACCCTCTACATGGCCGCTTCCTCCAAGACCCCACCTCACTAGTCCAAAGAGCCTCAGAAGTTCAAAACCCCGCTCCAAGTGCCAGTTTTCCCAGGGAGCAGTCCGTTGTGTCATCATACCAAAAGTGAAAAACCATCAGACACAACTTCATTCCACTTAGTCCTGGTCTGCCACAGGACTTCGTGGCAGAAAAATAAAGATAAGTTGAACATAAAAAAAGCAACAATCGAACACAAAAGAAGCAACAAAATCAAAATATTGAAAGAAATTTAAGCAAATCAAAGGAAAAGAACGTAATATAAAATGTAAACCATAATACGGTAGTAAAAAAATCAAATTGTTTACCAGAAAAAACAAAGATGGAATAATGTTCATTGATGAATGTAGATCTGTGGACTGGACGTGAAAAGAAGAAAAGGAAAATTGGAATGGCAAGAAAGAGGGCCGAAAATAGAGAAGGATCACTAGGGTTCCCCGGGTTCGTGAAGCCCGTGTTTACCAAAGACAGTAAACCCCTAGGGAGAAGGAAAAGATCACTGGGGTACCTCGGGAGCATGAAACCCGCACTCACCTAAAGAAGGTGAGCCCCCTGAGGGGCGTTATTTGCTAGAGAAATAAGTAAAAATCTTGTATTTTTCGATAATTCATCAACGTTCAGAGTCGGTAAAACAAGGCCTTTCCCCGGGCACAGCTGCATTGGATCCATAAATACGTGTACATAACTTCCTCCTGGCGTGTCTCTACCCACCACGGAGTCCAACAAGGGAGGCAGTGTGCCGGTCATCTGGCAAAAACCAGGCACAGCGCTTACCTGTAGTACACTCAGAATATAGTACTACAGCATCAGGGCGAGGATCCAACGGATAAACCCGACACCCCTTATCTGCAGCACTAACCCTACAGCAGTGTCTCTTCGGGGACACCGAAGAGAGGTACCACCAACCGATTGACAGGAGCGGACTCACTCCTGCCTCCCGTCTACAGTGAAGCGTGGGCCAAAGAGAACGCAGAGGTATCCCTAGTCATCAATCTCCTCCATATGGGAGAAGTGTAGGCAAAGGGAACGCAAAGGATCCCATAAACACCATTTTCCTCCTTACGGGACGCCGCAAACGGGAAACATGCGTGTTGGCAAACCAACGGTGTTGGTCGAACACAAATAAAGCAACAAATCAAAAGATTTAAAGAAATATACGAAAAAGAAATTAAATAAACGCAATAGAAAATGAAAACCCAAATGTTAATGATAAATAGTTTTCTCATATGAAAAAACTAACCAATAAATGAACAAAGTTCATTCTATTATATTTGTCTGTGGTCTGGACGTGAAAATTGTGGTCTCGACGTGAAACCTTGATATCTATACGGGAAAAGAAAAGGAGAAATTGGATGACAAGGAGGGTCCAAAATAAAGACGAATCACTAGGGGCGTGACACCCGTGTTTACCAAAGAGAGTAAACCCCTTGGAAAAAGGAAAAGATCACTAGGGTACCTCGGGATTGTGACACCCATACTCACCTAAAGAAGGTGAGCCCCCTGAGGGAACAACTTTAAAGGGAGCTCATTTATTAGAAACTTTGAGGAAGGGTGTGTGTTTAAAATAACCAATTACATAATGTTTTCAGATTCGACAGTAGCTCTTAGTTGGATACGTGGATATGCAAAACAGTGGAAACCTTTTGTTACAAATCGGGTTCATGAAATTCAAGATTTAACAAACCCACAGAACTGGAGATTAGTGAAAGGAGAACAAAATCCTACAGATATTGTTTCTAGGGGTTGCAGGGCAGAAGAATTGTTGAAAAATAGAAGATTATGGCATGGACCACATTGGCTTACATTATTTGAAGAAAATTGGCCGAAGAATGAAAGATTAAAAGAAGAGTTCAAAATTTAGCAATAAATCATTCGAGTGAATAACTTCAATATATTAAATAAACTAGAAATATCTTTACAGAGAAAGTTGCAAAGTAAGATTTTCATTATATTCTATTTTTTTTTTTATGTTACCTAAATCAAGCCAAAAAAGTCAACATACTCCCAAACATGTAATTGTTTATGTCAGTAAAGAAAAGTGGAAAAAGCAGGAATAATTTTCGTATTAATTTACAAACTGCATTTACATTCGAAAAATGTTTCAATAGAAACCAATTTCAATTTCAGAAATAAATTTCACTGCTTTTCTGTAAAGTTCATTTCGTAAGTGATTCCATATAAGAAATAATTCAAAAAAGAAATTAACAAATGCAACAGTACTCAAAAAACCAAATCATGTCATAAAGAAAGTTACAGTTTGAATTATAATACAACCAACAAGAAATATAATCTGAATTTATGTTTATAATCAGGATTAAATCAAAAGAATTCTCATTCCGAAATATTCCATTAAAAAAATTTCGAGCAATGTCTTAGCAGCTAAAAATCCCAGAATGAAAAAAAAAACAAGATCTTGGATTCAGACAGCATTCCAAAAAAATTCTATTAAGTTCATAACTAACTCAGAATTTTATTTGAACTGAGTAATTTGGCTGGAAAAAAACATTTCCTTCTGCAAGAAAAAGGTAGGCAGCATGTAATGAGATTGTGCCAAATTAAACCCTTTATACTAAAGCATGACTGTATTTGTCTAATTTCTTCCAGAAGCCGTTTAAAAGATGTGCAAGTTTATCTGTTCTAAAAAATCAAATAGAGCTACTAGAATTTTTTTTTAAAAAATCCTTCCAGAAGCAATTTAAAAGATGTGCAAGTATATCTGTTCCAAAAAATCAAATGGAGCAACTAGAATTTTAAAAAAATTCCATTCCCCTTAGATATCGATGCGACCCGACCGCCAACCTCTCGCCAAAAAAGGCGCTTACCATCCTGTTGTGGTAACTCAAGGTTTTTTCCTATACTGTTTTGTTCATTCCCGGCAACCCTAAGCACAAATTTGCGCGTAATTTCTTCCATTGTTTCAGGCAATTAAGCTAATTAATTGCCTCATTATTTGATTAATATTAATTTTTATAAACAAATAATTCACTTGACTGCATTTTTCCCTTATTCGTCCTGACAACATTTTTTTGCGCGGGTTCGTATACACAACCCGACTTTTTGAAAGACCTAGCCATTTCTTTGTACTGTGCTGTGCTTAAAGAGCTAGAAATTTTCTGAATTCTTTCCTTTCTGGAGATTACTATTTGTAGAAAACCGTGTTGCATTCTTTTTATTTTGGATAAAACTTGGTTGTATATTTTTACTTTATTATATTTAAACAAATCTTTGCATTAGAGATAAAGCTATAAGATCCTAGCATTAGTGATATAGCTCTTAGCATTACGAATATTAGCATCTTAGTATATTTATACTTTTGATTTTTTTTCATTATAAATGTTAGCATTTAATTTTTGATATTTTTAGAATTAAGAATATTTGCATTTAAATATATTTATTACACAATTTAACTTCTTTCTTTATATTGTAGACATTTCATAGCATTGAATTCTAATAAGAACATAATTTCTGTTAACAATACTCCTATATGTATATATAGATATATATATATATATATATATATATATATATGTATATATATTGCTAATGTGATTTCCAAATATCAGTCCATTGCACGGTCCAAGCATTTCAGCAGATTTCTTGGGAGTTTTTTCATCATGTCGAACCAATGGAAAAAATGTTGCTGAAAATCATGTTCCAACATTTGATTTTGTTTATGAATTAAAGAATACCCCTGACCTGTTGTTCAAATTTTAAGAGAAGCAAGGTTAGTTAAAAAGATTTTGGCTTGTGGGAAGTGTAGCATTGTTATGAAATTAAGATCCAAAGCTTGTACAGTTAATTTGTTTGGACATGTAGAAATAGAATCGATTAGAACAAATGTGGTGTACAACAGAGCGTTAGATATGGATCTTTGTTTTGATCCAGCAAGTTGACTATCAGCGAGATTTTTCTCCTGACATATGTAATTCTTTTGAATTTTCCCACAAGTCTTATTAAGTCACAATGGTTTTTTTGGACTCAACACAATAGCTGATTCAAGAAGATTCATTAATGATCATGTTGAGCAATCGACCGAAGCAATTGGTGGAGTAGGAAAGATTGTCTAAATCAACAAATCTAATTTTGGCAAAAGAAAATATAATAGAGGCCATCGTGAAAAAGGTCAGTGGGTTTTTGGAGGAAGAGGAGAGAGAGAGAGGATCAGGAAAATTGTTTCTTGTTGCTGATCATGACCCGACGAGGGAAATGCTACTGGCTCTTGCAAAAGAGTGGATTCGACCCGGAACAACAAAATAATCAGATTGTCAGAATTAATATGATTGTCTGGCAGAAGAGGATTATGTACATTTGACAGTGAAAAACAGGTACTGTTTCGTTTATTCTGTCACACAATGCCACACAAACATTTTTGGGAGTGTATGGCATCACATTAAGGCTTCATTGTCTGCCCAGAATAGGCAAACTGATTTAAGTTTTTATTTAGCAGAGTTTGATGTGTTCACTACATTTTTGGAGTTAGGGAACCGGACCAACTTTACATATGGAAACAATTAAATATTTTTTAGAAAGCTTAATTTTATAAATTAAATTCATGTAATTATTTTAGACTTCATTTGTTATTTATAATTAACTTTCCAAATAAACATTTTACTTAAGCGTCCATTGTTATTATTTTAAACATTTATAATTAACTTTAAGCATCCATTGTTTTTTATGGTAATGATTATCATGATGTTCAGCGAATGATTACCATAACATTCTGAACCACAAAAAACATAAAACTTTTTTTTATAGAGTTGTAAACAATCCTATCATTCTTTCACCTTTTTTCATTTACTATTTTACTCTTATTTCTTAGATAAATCAAATACAAGAAAACTAAATATATAAATAATATAACTACTAAAACATGTGATTATTAAAAATTACTTAATTAATGTAATTCACATAATTAGTCATAAGTAAAGCATATAATTACCAATTACTTAAATGATTAAAGCAATTCATTTTTTCTAAACAAATCATTATCTATTTCACTATATGATCTCGACTCAGAGTTTGGGTCTTAGGACATAATTTTCAATTCTAAGACTTCTTTACATTTTCAGATCATCCTTACGAGTTAAACAGTAGGCTTAACATGGCAGAATTGTAAACACCAAATTTGGCGAGAAATGACTTTTCGCCAAAACAAAACAGAGCTGGCGGCCGCCGGGCATATACAATACCAGTTCCCTTTTTTTAACAAAAGCATACATATCTAAAATGTGTAGACAAAATTTTGTTATACAAAAATTTATGAAAGATAAAATTAGCAAAGAACAATACAATTACAATCAAAACATGTATTACTTCCTAAGCCAGGGGTGGCGAACCTTTTTGGATCAACATGCCATTTTTTCTTTAATATTTAATGAAGTATAGATGTGACGTCAAATAATTTTGAAGTGATTGAGAAAATAATGAAATTAAATACTAACAACTCAAAACTATTTATAATGCATTTTTATAAAAAATGCATTTTGCACTATATAGTACAAGATGTTTCATTTATATGTGTAATTCAAATTAAAGTAACATTAGTGAGAATTCTGTTGTGGCAGATTAGATCAGAAATAACTTTTTTTTGGATTATAAGATGTTACCTTTAGCACAGAATGCAAGCTGAATTGGAGTCATCTGCTAAACCATTTCTAAGTGAGTCTTTAATGTTATTTGTCTCTGAAAGTAATATATCTTAGGCATATAGTCATATGAAAATGTAGTTAAAATAGCATGAGCCAGTTTCTTCAAACAGATAAATGTATCTGGAATCGAATTCCATGTTTCCAAAATTCCATTCCTAGCATTTTTACTTATACTGCTTGTTCATCTTTCTGTTTTAATCAATTTCAACTTCCTCCTTTTTTCAACAAATTTTTGAATCCATATCGAACTAGACTGGAAATCAAACAGTTGCATTTCGAATTTTGTTAATTTACAACTCATTGAATTGGAACACAATCAGTTCATTAAATGAATTCACATCAGGGTACATAAAAAAATTGAGCATTTCGGATAATTCTTTGAACTGAGAAACTAGCATGGAAAACTCTGCCACTGATTATTCAAGTTTGTTTGCAAATCTAGCCTTGTTTAATAAATGCTTTATTTTAATTAAAGTTCAAACTATTTTGATCAGTGGCATGCCCAAAATATTGTGTCACGTGCCATTAAGTCGTCATCCCTGCCCTAAGATCTTTGCCATCCTTATAAAATTAATTTAAGATGATATTTGAAATAGGGAATCAAAAAATTAGAAAACGTGCTATAATAAAGGATGTAGCTATTGCCTTATCTATGATGGGGGCAACATGTGTAAAATATCTCCGACACTATCAAATGAGCTTCAATGTAATAATTTTTATTTACTTTTAAAAAAAGGCTCATCAAAGAATTTAGATAGACCAGCTATGCCAATTGCTATAATATACATAAATGCAACTTTCTTTAATAGATAATAAATTTTAAAAAATGATGTTTAGGTATTAGTTAAGATTTGGAATTTACAAAAATTGGATCCAACAGACAAACAAAACAACTTTTTTTCAACATATTCAAGAGCTACCCATTTAAAATTAGAAAGTAAATTAAATCATCCCTATAAAGACTAGAAAACAGTTAATAAGAACTCTGAACAATCTAATAACAGAACAAAAAAGCAATATACATTGATCCAAATTTTATCAGACTACAATACTTATTCAAAATAGAAAGTAAGCACAAATATTCAATTTAACCTTCATCAAATCTGCAAATTTAATGGTTTAGAATAATCTCAATAAACAATCTTTCTTAAATAACTAACACATTTACATATGTCCTACTTAAATACCCTCAACATATGAAAAATTTGAATTTGTACTTTTAGAACTTTCAACTTCACTTAAACATAATTAATATCAAGTCCACAAACCCTAACTTCATAAAACTTTAAAAAACAAGTTAAATATTTAACCATATAAAATGCTTTCCTTAAAATATCACCTGTATTACTGAAATTCCTACACACATTTAACTGCTACAGAGTTGTTCAAGACCATTAAAAAGGGTTTCTTATCAGGAATTTTCAGTAATGACTAACACATGATGCACAAATTGTTCATTAAATTATGAAAAAGCTTAAGAATTCTCCAACTTCGTAAAAATAATTCGAAATGCTTTACGAATGATTGACTTGTGCATAAATTAAGTACTTATGACATTTGTTAAGACAGACATAATATTTGTAATTATTTCAGACCTATAGCTGAATAATGATTTCGGGAGACAAAACATTTTCTTAAAGGCATGTAGCAAACACTAGTAGAAAATCAAAAATATCATTGTAGACACAGGTTATGGGTCATTTTTCTGCAGAGCTTTATATCCTTCAGTTCATTTTCAATTTTAAATCAATTTCCTCACAATAATGCATTTTAAACATTATTAAAGTACTTCTATCATAGCAAGAAGCATTTCCAATTCTAGACTGGATCACCATATTTACAACAAAAAAAATCCTAGGGTATCACAGAATGGTTCACAAAGAAAATATTCACTTGTATTACATCAATATACAATAGAACGTCGTTTATTCGAACATTAATTATCCAGAGCGTCCAATATCCAAACTAGTTTTTTAGAGACCTTGCAGCAAAAAAAACGAAGGTGTACACTGGTACAGAGAAAAATAAGTAATTATTTTTCACAATAAAAGTAAAATTGTGACATTTTGCTTTTTTTTCCAAGCAGGTTCCAACATGTGATGATTTTCAATATTCGTAAGGTGACCAATTTTCTTACTATGAAAGGAGGACAAAAAATTTAAGAAAAAATTACAACATAAATATATGGAACATTTTAATAATGCAAACAAAATACAGCGATTATGCTTGCATCCTTTTTAATTATTTACATAAACTAATATTTTTCCCATTGAATGATTTTTTTTTATGTTGATGTATCATTTTCTAAGAAATCGGAAATTTCGGAGCAAGAAATACCCTTCCTATTGAACTTTACGGAAAATGCTACAGCTGAATGACCAACATTCAATCTTGATTTCTCACTTGTCCAAAGATCATTACCAATGAAAAAACTCTTTCAACTGCTGCATAAGTTCCAGAGCAGCACAACGTAAATTTAACAAAAATAATTATATTTTCATATGAAATGTGTTCATTTTTGAAATAGTTAAATATTTCCGCCTATCTTTTAATCAATTTCAACATGCTGATTTCACCATTGTTCTACTTACCAGAATTTAAATATACATTCAGTCTTCTAATTTCCTCAAACAGACAATTGTCATCGACTTCAATAACAGGCATTTCTTTCTATAAAAACTAAACACAGTTTTCGATATCTCTACGAGTACAAAATTCATTAATATCTGCGATAATTCATACTGTACCGGGATATGACGTGTAACAGTTTGGCCTAGCATCTCTGAATACAGAGATTAACAGATTAGTTTTAAAACACTGAAAAGGAGGACGCTTTTCGAAGAAGGACAAAACATAAAAAAGGAGGACGATTGGTCACCTTAATATTCGTATACTGTCCAGTTTCATACACCCGGTCCCAATTAATTAGGTCGCATGTCCGATCCCAATTGATTCGGATAAACGAAGTTGTACTGTAGTCCCAAGTACAGGTTTAACGACTTTTTACAGGATATAGCAAAACAAGTCAAATCAGAAAACTGCGAAATAAAAGGTTCAAATTCACAATATTTGTCTTCAGAGACCAGAAGCATATCATTTTAATTGGAACATCGGCTCATTCAGCACCAAATACTACCGTCGTATGAACGGAATCAGTTCAGTTGCTTTGCTTCGCTTCGTAAAAACTTTTTATTCCAATACTAGAAGCACAAGATCCACAAAAATAACTATTTGATAGAACCGTCGAAGAGTTCAAATAATATACATCTCTACAAATATCCCAATGCACAATATGAAAACGAATTATTAGCCATCAGAATATTCTAGTAGGAGAAAAAGTTCTGTACTCTTCTTACGTAGAGCAAAAAACATTATTCAATCGATCATAATTCCTAAGTCATCAGAACGGAGAAAATGTGTGTTCAATTTACCATTGAATAAACTTGTTAACTGTTCGAAATATGTGAGAAAACATCTAGAGAAATTTAACATGACAAAATTAAAATCCGCCAAATAAGAACAAGAGGATCAAGTCAGTTCAGTTCTCAAAAGAGCATTTGAATATGCAGAGTGAAATGATAAAATTTTATAGATATTATTTATAACATGCGCTCTAACCCTAAAGATTATGAAAAAAATATTAAAATTTTACAAAATCCTCTATCACAGCAGTTCTTAAACTGAGGTCTACGGAGTGTCTCATGTGACGTTGAGATTTCTCTTTTTACAGACTCTAGAAGGCCTCTTGGGAAAATTTAAAGATGTGCAAAACTAGACTAGATTACTGAATATCCTCCTCAGTGAAGAAACTCTACCAGAACTTGTATTTTGATCAAGAATATTAAAGCTGCATTCACACCAAGGCTTTCAGCGTGGAGTGTTTAGCCTCCAGCCAATCAGAAACTTCATTTCGGGCTGTTGTAGAAGTTAGTCTCAGAATTTATTTTCCACGTACCCCTAAATTTGAAATTCCCCCGCCTCAATTAAATACTACTTGGAGTATTTTTACTAAAATTCTGACAAACCCCGAAAATTTCGATCTTCCAAAAGCTAACTCCACCCAAGAGATTGACTCCCAAGTAAGCAATCTCACCACTGAAATTTTAAATGCGCACGCTAGTGCCTCTAAACCCTTCCACCATTCGGAACAACCGTACGTCCAGGGCGAGCTAAAAGGACTTATCAATGAACGCAATAAAGCCAGGAAAACCTGGCAACAATCAAGACACCCACAACACAAAACAGAACTCAACAGATTACAAAACATCATTAAAAGAAAAATTTATCACTACAGACAGCAAGCATGGGAGGATAACCTTCTTACCCTGAATGCCGAAGACAACTCCCTTTGGGGAATTGCAAAAGCGTTCAGGAAGAAAGCCTCCCCGATCTCCGCCCTTAATGGCCCTTCCGGTATTGCTCTCAGAGATACAAATAAAACTGAAGTAATTGCTCATTCGCTAAAGAGTCAATTTCAACTTAATGACATTCACAACCCACACAAAGACGAGGTCATCACCAGTGTTGTGTGTGTGTGTGTGTTGATGCATATCTAGACTCTAATATTAATAATAATGATATAATCCCTCCCACTCTCCCATCTGAAATAATTCAGATCATTAAAAAGATTAAAGTCAAAACATACCCCGGGAGAGATGGGATAACAAATAAAATGATTAAAAAGCTTCCTAAACTAACTATTTTCAAGATAACTAACATTGTAAATAATATGCTAACTCTCAGATACTTCCCTAAATCATGGAAGACAGCGGTCGTCGTACCGATTTTAAAACCTGGTAAAAATTCGGCCTTGGCCGAATTCTACAGACCTATCAGCCTACTTCCTGTCCTTAGTAAACTGGCTGAAAAAGTTATTTTAGCCAGACTCAACGACTATCTCGAAAGAGAAAATATTCTGATTCCGGAGCAGCACGGGTTCCGCCCTCGTCTCTCCACTTCTCACCAACTTCTCAGAGTCGTTGAATTTATTAAGGAAACAACAAAGACGAATGCACGGCCGCGGTCTTCCTTGATATTCAAAAAGCTTTTGATAGAGTATGGCATACAGGCCTACTCTTCAAACTAATTACCTACAAAATTCCGCCCCCTCTCATTTTAGTAATCAACTCCTATATTTCTGATCGTTCTTTTAGTGTCAAAATTAATAGAACATATTCTCAACTTAAAAAGATTAGCGCAGGAGTGGCCCAAGGGTCCATCCTCGCCCCCATCCTTTTCAATCTTTACGTTAATGATATTATTAAAAATACTAACACTCAACTCTGTCTCTATGCAGATGATACAGCCATACTCAGCAGACACAGAAATCTCAACACTCTAGTTGAAAACATTAACGAACACTTAGCTCACCTGGAGATCTGGTTCTCCGTGTGGAAGATAGCACTAAACTCGACAAAAACGGAAGCGGTTTTCTTTTCCAAAAGGCAACCCCCTGAAATTACCCTGCAAAACCAAAGAATCCCATGGTCTCAGCACACCAAGTACCTTGGTGTCATCATTGATAAAAACCTCACTTTCAGACAACATATCACATATATAAGAGATAAATTTAAAGATACAACGCGTAAATTATACTCCCTAATCTGCAGAAAGTCTAAATTAAGTAGACATAATAAACTGCTTATCTACACTCTGATCTTAAAACCATTACTTACCTACGCCTCCCCCGTTTGGGGACATGCAGCAAAAACGAATATTAATTTACTTGAAACCTCGCAAAATGTTATCATCAGACAAATTTGTAATGCTCATTGGTACATGAGAAATAAAGATATAAGAATAGCTTGTAATGTACCTACTCTAAGAAAAACTTTCAGAAAATTAGCCATTAACTTTTTCAAGAACATAGATGACTCTGACAATGCATCTATAAATAGTATTACCCCATATTTCTCCCACTTTTCTGTAAAGCGACCAAGAGATATCTTGGTCAATCCTGACTTTGATTAACTCTTTAATTTCTTATTTTTATTTAATTTATTAAATCTTTTTTTCCAGCCTACGGTCCAACTTTGTTGAACTACAGGCACGCTCTGATTGGCTACCCCCCCTCATCTAAATACTTATACTTCATTAGCCGAACTTTCTGCTCGGCCAATCAGATCGCTTCCTCTTTAAAGCTAGTCAAAAACAGATCGCCAAGATCTTTTTTCCCGCGCTCTCTGATCGACAGTTTTTGCTGCACTTGGATTGGCTAGGATAACTCCGCCTACTTTTTTTTAGCATCTCTCACTGATTTTCTTCTAAGTTCAGTGTTTTTTCTAAGTTTTTAAAGTCAAATTTTTAATATTTTTTGAAACCTCACATCCAAGTAACTTATATATTCATAAACTACAGAACTTATATTACTATAAAATGATCATTTCCTAAAACTGGACATTGGTAGAATTCATTAAAGGCATCTCTAAATACCTGATAGATTAGGGGCCGACAGGGGCCTAGGCGCTCCAAACAAGTTCGTCAACGATCTCGATCTAAGTTAGTCTGAGCGTGTGTAGTTTATTCACATGTCACACACTCAACCAATCACGGATGAATATGCATTTGGAACAGAATTAGAATTTATATACGCCATTCACGCAATATTTGTTCGAAATATTTTTGACTATTTTTTTCTTGCGAACACCCTTTAATTGAAATTCTTGATTAAAATGTCTAATAATGACTTGAAATTAATTACATAAGTGCAAAAGTACTCTCTTTTATATGATTTATCGAATAAAAATCATACATATAAAATAATGAGAGAAAATGCCTGGAAAGAGAAATCGTAATATCCTTAGGACTTTCTGGTAAGTTAATTTTTTACTTTACATTTATCTTTTACTCATGGAAAAAGTTGACGATTGGTTGTATAATGTGCAATAGTGTTATTAAATACAAACAAAATAAAAAGCATTTTATGTTTTCTTATACTTAGAAAAAAAATTCTGTAATTCCATCATAAAAAAAAATTGAGATGCACTTTTCAAAAACAAAAGTTTCTTAACTGGAATTGCTTTTTTAAACCCAGAATATAAAAAAAATGTTTTATATATCTTTGTAATAAAAGCGACTATTTCAAATTACTTTCTAGATTTATAGCATATGTACTATATATTCTAGGGTTAATTCATTTAGTATGTTTTGATATATTAAATAAAGATAAAATGTGTATTAAATATAGTGTATTTCAGTTTTATACTTGTACGAAAATATCGTGTATTTTATTAGATTTTGTTTTTACTACAGTTTTGTACTGAAAAATGCCATCCACTATATAGTTATCATCATAATTTCCTAGTTAGTTTTTAGACCTGTGGTTTTTTAAACCTATGTGTCAAGAGAGATTTTATCAAATGTGCCACAAGGATTTTTGACTAATAATTAAAAGTGCATGGATCGTGTAGCTTTGAAAACAGTATTTGTGCAATTGCTTCAAAAATATCTTTATTTATTTTCCCTGATTTTATTTAGTATTTTTTGCCCAGGTGTAATTGAGATAGATTTAAATAGGCTTTCGTATAATCAAAAGATTTGTTATGTAACTCACTCTTTAAATTTTTTTGTGAACTAATGAAAATATTTAATTTAGTTAGTGCCATAATGGTCAGATATTTATTAAAATTGGTCGCTAAATATTTTTCATAACATACATCTTTCACATTTTTTTATATTCAGATGAGCTACCAACAGAAAAAGATTGACACACTAATCTAGACTAATTGTGTTGAGCATATTAAGTGTGTGTTCATATGCATCACTAAAGCTGAATTCACACCAAGGCTGTCAGCGTCGAGCGTTAAGCGTCTAGCTAATCAGAGACTTCATCTCGGTCTAAAGGAAGTATCTGACTGGCTAGACGCTAGACACGCAACGTTTGTACGCCTGGGTGTGAATGAGCCTTAACAGTATATTTGGAGATAAATTTTGCATGGGGATCATATTTAGATCAGTTCTTTTTTCACATTATTTCATAGTACAGTTGAGTTAATACATGTAGAGCAATGTTTTAAAATTTTTTGCTTTGTATTAGGTGATTTGTGTAGGACCATATTTAAGATCCTAAAGGACAGATATCCTAAGGAAATGGCAAGAGTATAAGAGTATGACCAAGTGGAAGCGAAGCATAGGCAAGGGAAATGTGGCCTTTTTCAGAAATGCTGAGTTTCCTGGATCCCTACATGCGAAAAGGAAGGAATGCCTTTTTTATGACTGTCTTATTATTTTTAGAGTTATAAATAAGTTTTTTTATTATTATTAATTTGAAGTACTTGGTCAAACATCACCAACTCAACAAGCTTGCCAATTATTGTTCCTCTCATTGAGGAACGAATAGAATTTGGGAAGAGGTAGGAATTATTCACGAGGCAGAAATTGTTCACGAGGCAGGAACTATTCAAGAGGTAGGAATTGTACAAGAAAATAACAGTTTTAATCTGCCAGAAATATCTGTGCCTACACCTGCAAGTATGTTTTATATTTTTCAAAACATGTTTGAAATTAGATTTTTTTAAAAAATATATATATTTGGTTTATTTTAAAGATCAATAAACATTTAAAAGTAGTATATTTTGAAAATTCTTTGATACTAATGCATTGAATAAAGTTACGATTGTTCTCCACTCTCCCAATTTATATAAATGTACAGCATTTACTTAATTTTATGCAAATTTATAGATGGTTGCCCTGTTTTGCACATATATGTATAAACATTTCTAAATCGAATTCTACATAAATTGTAATAATTATTTTTTCATGCACAAAAAATAAAACATGTCTTAGAATGAGTTTTTTAAAAAGAAATTGAATACTTGAACTGTTTCAAGACTTCATTGTGGTTAAAAGAGCCATTTCCATTATCTAATGAAAATTAAAAATGCTAAATATGTGTAGTTTTAAAATAATTTTGGAAATATATTTTATTATTTAGCAAGTGGAAAACCAACACCAAATTTGAAGAAAAGAAAGAGAGCAAGGGAAGAGAGATTTAATTGATGCATCTCTGATGAAAATAGGAGATTAAACAGACCCAGAAAATCTCCTCTTAGAATTCTGTTCAAAAAGCAGTAAAAAATATCCGGCCGAAGCCAAAAATGAAGTCTTGTAATACATAGCAAATTATGTATTCCAAATGAATAAATAATATCTGTTTGCGCAAGCGCAACAGCACTGCCTGGACTGCGTATGCCCAGTAATTCTGATGTAACTGTAAAAAGAGTTGTGAGAAATAAATATACACCAGTCCACTAAAATCTGTGTTGTGATTGAGTCCTGAATATTCGACGGAATGAGCCATAATATTGGTCCGGTAGAATCCGGAGAAAAACCGCGTATAGTGATGAGTTAAAATTGTGCCTGAAAACTGAGGGAAGAAACTGAGTTTCCGAAGTATTCTTTGAGTCTTGAGAGTTCAGCGTAATTCATCAGTCGAAGTAAGAGCGATTTCCTTGCTTCTTATTTGATATCAAATTAATGTTATGTGTTAAAATGTCGACAATTTAAAGTCTTAAAAAGGAAGAGCTTTTGCTGGTCGCCCAGGAGCTGGGATTAGACATACCCTAGAATCCAAAAATTATAGTATTAAAAAATTTAATTGAGAGTAGTGAAATCTTTGAAACTGATAAGGAGTTTCTGCAAAGTGTAATTGATAGAGTTTTGACGGAAAAGAAAGCTAAAATTGAACAAGAAAAATTTAAATTAGAGTCTGAAAAGGCCAAGATTGAATTTGAAAAAATTAAATTAGAACAGTTAAAGAAAGAGCTTGAGTTAACTAATGCTAAATGTAAATTGTCCCCTGAGAGAAAGAAAAGTGAACATTTCGAATCTGTCCCATCTGATATTGAAAACTTAATTAAAAGTATCAAAACTCTAACAATACCTGTCCCTTCTAATACACAGGAGCCTAAAATTTGTTTTTTCAATCGTTAGAAAAAGCTTTTAAAACAAAAAATGTGGAGGATAAATTTAAAGCAGAGATTTTATTGAATTTGTTGGGAGAAAAAGTGGGCAATTTAATAATTTATGTTAAACAAGAGGAATTGGGTGATTATGAAAAAATCAAGCAGTTAGTGCTAAAACAATTTCAACCAACACCTCGAGTATTGCTTAATCAGTTTCGAAGGTCCCAAAAACTACCAAATGAGAACTATGTTCAGTTTGCTTCTAGAATTGAAGCAATGTTTGATTATTATTGTAAATTAAGAAACGTTAATGAGTTTAATGAGTTATGCCAGTTAATTGTTGCCGATCAAATAATTAATTCTCTTGATCAAGAATTGACCAGTTACATTGATTTAAAAATGTGCGAAAATTGGTACACACCAGATAAGCTGGGTCGTGAATTAGATTTGTTTATGTCACCTAAAGTTTCAAGTAGAAATGAAATAAATACGGGTTTCCGACAAAATAAATTCTTTAAGAGTGGCGTCGACAGAAAGGGGTTAAAGGGTGTAACTAGTGTTTTTTTGGTCCGATGTCAATGAAACAAAATGTTCATATTGCTGTGAAAATCATGCTATTCTTTTTTGTACAAAATTTAAACAACTTTCCGTTCATGATAGAATAGAGATAGTTAAAAAACAGCGACTATGCTTTATGTGTTTAAGGTATCCGACTACCCTAAAACCATGTTTTTTTTCAAAAATTGGCAAATTTTTTTTATGACTTTATGTTATAGACCATTTTATTAACTTAATAACAATACCAAGTACTTCATTTTCCCTCCACTAGAACAAAAACTACAAGCGTTTTAGTAAAAGCAAATGCCATAACTTTACACAAGATGTCAAACTTTAAAATGCGTTTTACTCGAAATGTGTTTTTTTCGAAAAACTCAAACGGGGACCAGGATTGCTCAAAAAGTTTTGAAAATAATTAGCTGAAATTTTTTGCTTATGTTCTGCATAACAATAGAAGTGTTTTGATCTTCAGATTTATCAATAACTGTTTTATTTCAAAATTTGCAGTTCTTTATGTGAATAAAGTCAATGTTTTTTTAAGCAATTTCGTATAATGACATAGATAAAGTGCTCTAGTTTTTGTAAAAATTAAAATATCTCTTATCGTGAAGATCACTTCAAACAGGAATAACAACGTAACACATCAAAATTGAAAAATTGAGAATTTGTTCATAAAATCTTTGTAGAGGGCGGGCCCCGTTTATGTAATTTTTTGTACATTTTTATTAGATTTTTCCCATTTTAATAATAATAATTTTTTTTTCTTTAACCAATTTTAGGATTTTTTTCTTAAAATATACTAAATAAAATATAAAATTTTTAAAAAGAACTCCATATCTCCTTTTTTTCAAAGAAAAGTTGTCGCAAGTAGTCGGATACCTTAAGAGTAGGTTGTATGGCGTCGAAGTGCAAAGAGAAACCCTGTAAATTATGCGCTGTAAAGAGGCACCATGTCTCGTTACATTTCCCGAAACAAAATACGAATTTTCAAACAAGCCATAGTAAGTCGAATGCTTTCCATCCATCAACCGAGTCGAGGTTAAATGCGAAAGCGCGAGAATTTAACCCTGCTTTTCCCTCTGGAGAGGTTTCGGAGAAAGATAGTAATGCGGTGTTTGCAATTAATCAAAAAAAGGGAACCACTAGTGTGCTTTTGAATTCCGTGAAGTGTTTTGTAAAATATTCATATGACGAGAAATGGAAAATAAGAGGTCTGCTTGACATCGGTTCTTTGACAAATCTAATTACGAAAAAATTCGTATAAAAATTAGGATTAAGGAAAGAAAAAGTAAATATTTTGGTCACGTGTTTAAATGACTCCTCTGTATGTGTTAAAAATTGTGTAACTACAGAAATCTCGAATTCCAATGGTAGTTATAAAAAGAGAATAAAAATGTTAGTTGTAAATAAAATTCCTGATTTAACTCCAGTTAAGGGGTCTCAGGGGTGTTAAATTTCTCTAGAGGTCTAAAACTATAAACGATTTTCAAACGCGTATAGTTCTTTTAAATTTAAATTAAATGATTCGAGTCTTTTACGTATTATTTAAAATAAAAATGGAGCTTCAGAAAAGTATAAAATGTTTAAAATATAATAATAATTTTAAAAGTCATTAGCATATGAAAATTTTATAGTAAATATTAAGTATTTTTTGCTTTGAGCACACTATTTTCTAAAATATTAGCCTCTGATGCATAAAACTTTATAGAATTATACAATGCATCATACTCTTTAAACCCTACCTAATTTTAGTATTATATATCATTTGTGTTTCAAAATATTTGTGAAATATTGCAATTTTTTAAATATTTTTTAAAAATGCATATTTTTTATTTATTAAAATATGTAAGTTATTATTCTATTTATATAAAAGTAGCTACAAAGTATTAAAAATACATTTGTCGTTATAAATCAACTTATAGCTAGTAATTAAACCTACTCTTTTAGAAAATAACATGACCGACGTAAAACTTAATAAATATTTCTTATAGAAAAATTTCTTATTTTCATATGCTTTTAATTTTTAAAATTTTGATTATATTTTAAACATTTTGTACTTTTCTGAAGCCCCATTTCTTTATAAGTAACGTGTAAAAGATTCGAATTATTTAACTTAAATTTAAAGAAATTATACCTGTTTGAAAATTGTTTATATTTTCAGACCTCCAGAGAAATTTAACACCCCTGTGACCCCTTAAAAATCTAAATGTGAAAGGATTAATTCCTGAAAATTTAAATTAACAGATGATTCCTTTTATGTGTCAGGTCCCATTGATTGTTTATTGGGTGCAGAAATTTTTTATGAATTATTGCGTAGTTGGCAAATTCGTTCTGAAAATTCCAATCTTATTTTCCAAAATACTGTGTTTGGGTTCGTGGCTTCAGGGAGCAATAGTTTTGCAAATACTGAAGCACGGGTTCATTGTGGATTAATTAAAGGAGATTTAAATCATACTTTTTAAAAATGTTTTGGGAGTTGGAAAACATTGAGGCAGAGAGAACTAAAAATGAAGAAGCAATTTTTTGTGAGGATCACTTCCTAAAAACGCATTCTAGAGATGATGAGGGTCGTTATGTGGTTAAAATGCCCCTTAAAAACGAACCAAATTGTTTAGGTGAGTTGAGGGACATAGCTCGAAAATGATTGAATGCTCTGTGGACTCGATTAATCAAAGATCCTCAATACCTTAAGTTGTATAGAGACTTCATACATGAGTTTGAGCAACTTGGTCTCATGAAAGAGGTTGTCGCCAAGAAAGACAACTCGGAGATTGCCTATTATATGCCACACAATGGCATCCTTAGACCAGAAAAGAGCACAACGAAGCTGAGGGTAGTTTTTAATGCTACCAATCCTACAAGTAATGGGTTATCGTTGAACTCCATACAATACAATGGAGGACTGGTTCAAAAGGACCTGTTTACAATTATGATTAAAATTATAGAGCATCCTTATGCCTTTACGGCAGATGTGAAGATGATCTACCGAATGATACTCATCCATGAGAGCCAACAGCCGTTGCTTAGAATTTTGCGGAAAGTATGCCCAGAGGATCCGGTGAAAACCTTTGAGATGAAAACAGTCACATATGGCACGGTGAGTGCACCCTTTTTAGCAACGAGAACTTTACTGCAGTTATCGAGAGATGAAAAGAAGAACTTTCCTTTGGCTGCACCTGTTCTTAGAGAAAACTTTTATATGGACGACGTTCTTTGTGGCGCTGCGTCTTTAATGGAAGCCAAGACCTTGAAGAACCAACTTTCTGGCATTTTGAAAAAGGGAGGAATGGAATTGCACAAGTGAGGTAGTAGTCATCCGGAACTGGCTTCAAACATCCTCGGACACTATGAATTCGAGAATCCAATTGAAACCAAGACGTTAGGAGTGTCCTGGAAATCACAAGAGGATTGTTTTATTTTCAAAATTGCAGTGGAGTTAAAACATTCCTACACCAAGAGATGTGTCCTTTCGACAATAGCTAGACTGTTTGATCCATTAGGACTATTAGGTCCAGTAGTCGCAAGAGCCAAGATCTTCATGCAGAGTCTTTGGAGTCTTAAAATCGACTGGATCGACGAGTTGCCTTCTGAGAGAGCCAAAGAGTGGCATCGTTTCCTAGAGGACTTCAACAGTGTAAGAGGTATCTGCATTGGTAGATGTATTGTGCATCCTCAAGCGACAAGGGTAGAACTTCACGGTTTTGCTGATGCTTCAGAGAAATGTTACGGAGCAGTGATAGATTGCCGTTCTCAATCGTCAGATGGTGCAAGAACAGTGAAGCTTGTAACAAGTAAAAGCAGAGTAGCGCCTGTGAAGAGTGTCACAATGCCGTGAATCGAGCTGTGTGCTGTCGTGTTTCTTGCAAAGCTGATGAAAAGAGTTGAGACTGCCCTACAAATGAACCCCCTCCCCCCGTGTACCTGTGGAGTGACTCGACTATTGTCTTGGCGTGGATCCAGAAGGAGTCTAACTTGTGCTTAAAACCTTCGTGGCAAATAGAGTTGCCACAATCCAACACCTGACTAACACAGAGCAGTGGCATCATGTTTCTTCGAAACAGAACCCAGCTGACCTCGTTTCAAAAGGTCTCGACCCGTCCAATCTTCCCAACAACTCTTTGTGGTGGAATGGACCTACGTTTTTAGCGACGAAAGATTTTCCGGAAAGGAATACTCTTTCATCAGTGACTGATAATGATGAATTTAAAAGTAACGCAAAGCACTGTGTTAATTTAAATCTAACAAACTCAACACACACACATTTATGACTGACCTGTTAAATATAAGTAATAAGTACACTAAAATAATTAGAATGTTAAGTTTTATTTTTAGGTTCATAGCAAATTGCCGAGGAGAAAAAAGGAGAGGACCTTTAGATGTCCAGGAAATCAACCAAGCGGAGATCACCTTAATCAGGATTGTGCAACTACAGGAGTTCAAAAGGGATATAAAGAAATGGAAAGAAAATAATAGAGTGTCTGCAGAAAGTCTTATAAAAAGTTTAAATCCCTTTTTTTAGATAAAGATGGTGTTTTGAGAGTTGGTGGTAGACTTTGTGTAATAGTGATTTGAACATTGAATGCAAATTTCCTGTAATATTACCTTGTAACCATAAATTAACGAATTTAATTGTAGAATATTTTCACTTAAAATACTTCCATCTAGGTCCACAGGCCTTACTATATCAAGTAAGACAGAGATTTTGGCCTCTTAGAGGACGTAATGTATGTAGGAAAATAGTACATGATTGTCTTGTATGTTTTAAAGTGAAACCTATAACTTGTGAACAAATAATGGGCAATTTGCCTAAAGAAAGAGTTAGGGAAAATTTTCCTTTTGATTGCAGTGGTATTGACTTTATTGGACCATTTTGGATCAAAAGCAACAAACAGCGTAAAAGTAGTTTGTATAAGTCATATGTTTCAATTTTTATGTGTTTTGTCACTAAAGCTGTACATTTTGAATTAGTGTCGGATTTAACAACTCAGACATTTATTGCCTCATTAAAGATGTATTGCTAGAAGAGGAAGACCCTCTCTAATATTTTCTGATAATGGTAAAACATTTATAGGAGCTAATGCCGAACTCAAGAGATTGTACAAGTTAGTGATAAATCCTGATCCTGAATTGGCTGGTTTTTTAGTAGATGAAAATATAAATTGGAAATTTCTCCCTCCCAGAGCACTAAATTTTGGCGGCTTATGGGAAGCTGGCGTAAAGTCGTTCAAATTTCATTTTAAACCTGAGGCAGGCAATTCTAGGTTTACTTAAGAAGAGTTTCTAACTATTATGACTCAAATTGAGGGAATTTTGAATTCCCGTCCTCTTAACCCTTTATCAACGGATATAGATGATTTGTCGGTTTTGACACTGGCACACTTTTTAATTGGAAGACCAATTACTTCCATTGGTGAACCAAATATTATACATGTAGAAACAAATAGATTAAACATATATCAGAAATTAACAAAAAATGTGCAGTCTATATGGAAAAGGTGGAGTAATAATTATTTAAGTAATCTTCAACAGAGATCTAAATGGAAATTTGAAAAGGATAACGCTAGAGTGGGTGATTTAGTCCTTATTAAAGAGGATAACTTAGCAGTCAATAAATGGCTAATGGGCAGATTGATCGAGGTATTTCCTGGAAAGGATAATCGAATTAGGGTTGTAACAATCAAGACTCAACATGGTGTTGTAAAAAGATCTATTTCTAAAATTTGTATCTTGCCCATGAGAGAATGAATTTCTTTTTCTTTTTGTATTACAAGATTTTACTTATTTTTAAGTTATTGTAATTAACCTATTAGTATTGGGTATATTTTAGTGAATTCTTTCTGATTTATAATTATTTTAATAGTTTTACATTTTAACATAACAATATTGTAAAAAACTATGAAACTTATTGAATGTTGTAACATTGCAATGCCGGGCGGAATGTTTGCGCAAGCGCAAAAGCGCTGCCTGGACTGCGCATGCCCAGTAATTCTGATGTAACTGTAAAAAGAGTTGTGAGAAATAAATATACACCAGTCCACTAAAAACTGTGTTATGATTGAGTCCTGAATATTCGATGGAGTGAGCCCTAACAATATCTTCAGTAAATTATTGTGATTAAATTCTTTATATCAGTGCTTCTCAAACTTTCAATATTTGCGACCCAATATTCAATTATAATTTTCATCGCGCCCCCCTTTCTTACAATAATAATGTATTAAATTCAGTAATACGGTACTTTGAATCTAAAGCTACAATACGACTTTGATCTCTTAAGTACCATCGGCGTACGTAAACCTTTCGTTCACCCAAAGCGTTAATTGCCCCTTACATATACACGGAGAAAAAAGATTTACTCAAAAATGAGTACGTAGATACACTCAATTTGAAATGACTATGATTGCATCAGATTTGACCGCATGCCTTGATTGAATTTGTGCTTCCTTACATATACTCAAAATCCCCAAAAATGTTAATTAATGCTTTCGGAAAAATTAAAAAAGATATTCAGGATTGCAGAAACTCTTTTAATATATCGGCTACATATTTTGATAATTGGGGCTTAACAACAAATTTAATTCTCATAAATCTTCCGAACTACTTTTTGTATCTACCACGCTACCCGCGGAAGAACACATGAGTACAAGATTGTTTTGATTTTTGAGTTAAATGTACTCATTTGTATTTCTTAAGTAACTGCCTTTGAACGAAAAATTTAATGGGATAAATATTCACCTTATTTTGGCGGATTAGTGTTATAAATGTAATATAATTTACTTGATTCATAATAAGTCATTTTGTTTAAATTATTCAGGCAAATAATTGTGTTTCTTTGGAATACTTTTAAGGTGACCAGATTTTTAAAATGAAAAGGAGAACGAAAAATTTAAGAAAAAGTTACAACGTAAATGTGTGAAACATTTTATTAATTCAAACAAAAATGCATTGTTTCGTTTCTCAATATATTTTATAATTTATCGGAAATTTCGAGCAAAATTACCTATCATCTTTACTATAAGTACTGCAACTAAAAAATATCAACATTCAATCTTGATTTCTGACTTGCCCATAAATTACGAACTGAAAAGACTCAACTGGTGCATTAGTTCCAAGGCAGCACAATGTAAATTAAAAAAGAATAACTAAATTTTCTTATGGGATGTGTTTATTTTTGAAATGGTTAAGTATTTCAATCCATCTTATCGATTTCAGCATGTTGATTTTCCAATTGTTTCAGTTTTATTATAATTTAAATATACATTCAGTCTGCAAACTGACCATTGTCAGTGATTTTAATATCAGGCATTTCTTTTGATAAAAAAAATGACAGTTTTCTATATCTGCCCAATTTACTTGTGATAAAGTCAAAAAACACAATTGAAAACTGTTATTTCCTGTGATATTTGTTTCAGACTATTCCTCGACATATTGGAAACATGTTTGGTTCATCTCTGAATACAGAGATTAACAGATCTGTTTTAAAGTATTGAAAAAAGGACACTTTTCGAGGAAGGACAGGATCTATAAAAGGAGAATGGTTGATCATTTTAATAATTTTAACGTTACTTTCATATTGAAGTCGAAAATGCCTTGCATGGTTTGAAAAAGGCAAGTTTACAAAATAAATTTTCGTTTTCAATTAGTAGTAATCTTTTTAGACTCTTTTATAAGCTTCACCTGTATGTAACGGAATCTTTGAACTATATTTTTACCCACTCTAAAAGGTCTGATTAATTCGAAATTTTGCACACTTTTCAAGGACTGATGACAATAGAATAATTTTGTTCCATTGTCCTGATAAGGATCATGACTATTAACAATTTCCCATTTCCAGATTTGGTGACTGAAAAATTGTTACAACTCTAAAGCGAAAACAATCATGTCAGTAATTTATTATTATAATATAAACAATTGCCCACTTTCTTTGAAAATGGAAATAAATAAATGATAGTTTAAAAAATTAAAAAAGCATGCTTTTATTGTAGATCGAACTAAAAAATGAAAAATAAATTACAGTTTAAAAAAACCAAAAAACACGCTTTTATAGTTAAACTAAAAAGTAAAAAATAATGCATAATGTAAGAATAAAATGATTAACGAGAAAATATATATTAATGTCATTGTGGTAAAAGCGTGGGGTGCTTTTGTTCTACATTTTTACACTAACTCGGCATTTCAGAATAGAACTAGTAAAAAATTATAACAATTGATATTGAGCACCCCACATTTTTATCACAATGACATTGTCTCGCTAATCATTTTATTCTTATATTAAGAATTATTTTTTCCTTTTTAGTTCCATTAACTATAAAAGTGTTTTTTATCTTTTTAAACTATAATTTTTAGGAGTCTAATTTCTTGTAAGTTTTAAAAAACCTTTTTAGCTTATTAGTAAATTTATGGAAAATGCATTAAAAGTTCTCATAAAAAATAATTTAAAGAGCTTCAACAATTTCAATATACTTTATGATTCCTTTCACTCTCATTTTCGAATATTGAAAGAATCAAAATTTACTGAATCAAAATTGCAGAATGAGCAAAATTAGTTAGTCAAATTGAATGTAATCTATATTTCAAGAATGCTTTTTATTTTTAGACATTACATATAAATATTCTTGATTAATAATATTTAACGACTATTTTGTTTTATTAATAATTGATTGACATTGTTTAAATTGGATTTATCAGTACTTACATATTATCACAACCTTTTGGCGACATTATATGAAATGAAGCATATGATTGGCAATTCAAAGCATATGACATATGCGAAAATGGTATTGCCAACAATTATTGCCATGTATAAAAGTACTAATTTATCTTATAACCCTGCATCACTCATGCGAAAAAAATGGCCTAAAGTTCTTGCGCAGGGTATCTCACACCCCCAAGGATGTTTACGTTCTGATTATACAATAAAATTTGTATAAAAAAGAAAGAAAAATAGGAAATACATTATGTTTATTACATTTTTCACTCTTAAATTTAATTTTTCTATTCTTTTTATAAGGGCATTCAGCACATTGTTTATACACTCCTTTAACCCTCTAACTGGATACCTTCCTCCTGAAAAGTTATTCCGAAAGCGTTTAACTCTTATTTTGCGATTCCCTTCATAAATGCAACACAGTTCTTTCCTTTCCCCCTTTTAGAAATTGGGAGGTCGAACGGGGACAATTTTACGACCCAGTTCGGTTTCTTTGTAAAGTAAGAACCAAGAGATCAATCGTTTACAGATAGCTGTTAAGTTGCCTTGGGCGTCTTTGCCTTCTTTGAAAGCGTAGTGGAATTCGGTGTTTCTTTCACCTATATGTTCAGTCACAGTAAAATTAAAAAAATGAAAGGTAAAAAAAAAGAGGAAAAAATGAAATAAATAGTATGTTAGAAGTTGAAAAATAATTATATTTTCTTCAAAGAAAATTTATTTTTCTGTCATTTTTTAAAAATTAAAAAAATATATATAGATATTTGGTATTGCGATTTGAACCAGAAAAAAGCATCCTGTATTCATTTTAGAATATGAGAGTAAGAAAACGCTAATTAAAATCATATAAAAGATATTTTTATGTTAACTGAATATTTTTCGGAAAAAATTTAAATTTTCCTTCCTAGTGTTCTCTTTCTCGAACTTCTTGTATTAAATAAAAATTCCTTTTCTACATCGGCATTTGTGATAGACATAACACACATTCAGTCAATAATTTTTAATTTTAATGGGGGATATACTTCTTCTCAAATGCGCATGACAGTACTTCTAATCATTCTCTACTCAAGTTAAATTTCTTATCTTTCTGTTTCTTTTATTACAAGGAAAAATGTCACACATCGATAACTACATTTTCACACAATTCAGCCATTACAAATTCTATTGTGAGAAAAGTTCTCCCTAATTAATTTTGTCTTTCAAAACAGTACACTTAAAACAATTTTGTTCAGTGAAGTTAACCGACAGTTCTCAACAATGTATTCATACCAAATTTTAAATACAAATTTAACACTTGAAAATGTATCCTGTATTAAATTTTTCAGTATACACAAATATTTTCTGCTGTAGGGAAGATATAGTATGAGATGTGGTGTGCGGTTGTGAAAGAATGTTTTCGTACGTGTAGACTATTTTTGAAAATTTAAATATCACTGGAGCTGATCATATAACTGCAAATGAGCCTTATTTTAGTGTGTGCTGGTATCAAAGTAAAACACTTTACAATATTAAACAGCCTATGGGTATATACTCAACATCAAACTATTCGCAAAATGGCTTTCAACTTCTATTCAAATTGTAAAGAAACTGAAATATAAATATATCTTACTGCAGTCAAAAATATTCATAATATGTAAATATCCTATTCCTCCACTTATTTCAGTACATTTTAAAAACTGTAGCTGAATGCAATTTTTTATATTTATAAACGAGGCATAAAAGCTCATACAGTCGTAAAAATGTCTTTATCATTTTTAAATACACTACTATAAAACGTATATGGATTGTAAGATCAGTCGTAAAATCCTAAAAGCTTTTAGAGGAGCTAAAAACATGCAATTTTGGATTGATAAAATGTTTAATATAACACACAAATATAAATGTTATTAAGCAAATACATTTGAAAAATCAAACTTCCTTCTGAAATAAACGTAATTGAAAGAAAAATGTTTAATTGCAAATGAGTGGAAATACATGTTTATCTAAGGGGTATTCCCAAAGTGAGGTAATCCTCAAACTTAAGACTCAAACTCAGAAGCACAACAATCCATGAGGGCCAGGAACTACTGTGCGCATCATAATACACGTGACCATTGGAAGCTGAGTTGCATGAACAGATGTCCCGATTTGGTGGTCTGTCTGAAGAGAGACCTTCAATGTTTAAGACCCGAAGCAAGCTTGGTACTCATTTATCGACCCAATGTAGCGGGGATGAAAGGCGGAGTCGACCTTGCGCAGCCCGATAATAGAACTCAGACCTGTGGTGTGGAAGCACTATACACTTCCACTCAATCCTATTCGGTGAAAAATAAAATTTAATGTTAGAATCTTATATAAATCCCAAATGAATGAGGGAGTCCAAACTTTTTTTTTTCATGTAAACTGTTTAGACGGAAATGGTTAATTATGAACATTTCACAAGTTGCATAAATTAAAATTAACCGTTATAGTTTACATAAATTTTTAAGGGTGCAAAAGGTGTATTTCGGCTGCACGAATTAATTTTAAAAGGAATACGGTTACGAAAAAGTAGTACAAATCTATCTAAAGTAGGGTTGGTTACTTTAGATATTGTCAAACACAACAATGTATTGGAAGCCAATTCCACAATTCGTTGTTTGAAAAATGTATGGAAAATTACAAGATTTATTTTTGCATTTGTAATTTATATATATATATATATAATTTTTCCTCGAAGCTTTAAAAGCTAGAGCGGCATCCATCAAAACCGCGGTTCTCTCTCTGTTTTTCCAGATCGCCCCTGACTAAGCCGGCTCTGCCATAGTAAGTGAAAATGCCGGATTTTGTTTGTCAAGATCATTTTATAGCAGACTGCATTTTCATGTATTTTCGATGGTCGTTTTATATTTTCTACATCAATATCTTAATGTCTGAATTTAAAATTATATAAAATTCTTGACATTCGCATCAATGACCATGATAATTTTTATTAGTATATGAATGTGTCATCAAACGATTACATGACTAATATTAACACATTATTTTAACCATTTAATTAATATTAAGTATAACATAACGTACTCAAATTTTCTGAACTTTAAAATAAATATTTCGAAAACTACTTCAGATATACTCAAAATTTTTTATTCCTACGCTTTAGCTTCTGAGTTTTGCTTCTATGTAAGAATTTATTGTAATTGTATATTCATCAATTTTTTTAGTATATTTTTTGCTCTTAGCATGCGGTTTTCAACTGAATTGTATGAAATCTTCGAAATATATTAAAAGATACCAAAGAAGCTATATATAATAAAATTTGAAATTTTTATTATACTCAAACAATTGCTAAAACTTATGGTAAATAATTTTTAACAGCGCGATGCATTTTTTTTTCTTCAAAATTTCAAATGGAATTTCTAACATAAAATTTCTAGCTTTATAAGGTCGAGATTTCAAAAAATATCCAGATTTTAATTACTTATTCAGTTAGCCTTTAAAAAAGATAAATGTTGAGAGGTATTTTGTATAAATAGATATTTTTGAACAACATATAATTCGAATGTTTTTCAATAGCTCGAATTTAAAATTGATTTTTATGTTTATTTATATGCATAAATGTCTACTGTAAATGTTTCCGTATATTTTTGATTACCATTTATTCAAACATTCAAGTTATAAAAAAAATGTGTGAAAATCTTCATTCATGTTGTCTTTGATGTAAACTGAAGTTCAAGCACTTAAAATTCAAATATAATTCGGTTTATTTAAACAATATATAACCAGGCACACACACACACACTGTACTTAAACTTCCCTGAACACTTAGGCCTGTAAATCTAAAAAAAACTAATAAATCTTAATTAGTTTTTTTTCGTTATTATTTTTATCAAAGTGTAAGAAAATGTTTCAAATGATTTGATGAAGTTTAAATTTATTCATTTTTAGTGGTTGGAAAATTGAAAAGGTTCCAAATTTTAAAGAGTTTAGTGTTTTATTAATTTTTTCGGTATCTTATAATAAAATAATCATGTTTCAAAAACTGAAAGCTTTGATTAAAATAAGAAAAATGAAGCTAAAGAATATACTTAAAAAAAGATAATTTGTCTAACTATATAAAATAGCAGATTGCACTGACACGCCCCAACTTGTTACAGTTTCAAATTAATATGAAACCAAAAGGGAATTGTAACATATTTTACTTATGCGTTGGGACTTTTGGAAACTTTTAAAATACAAGCTAGCAAACAAACACTTCTTGGGTTCTAAAGAAATTTCTCCCCGATTTTTACGATTGCCCCAGGGTCAAAACACGGGGTTCCCTGCGAGCCATAAAACTCCTGCTGTGTTGCTTCCTCCGTCCCTCATTATCTTTCAAGATGTTAAACCTTAAAAGGGGGAAATGATTTCAGAAAAGTGCGGCTAATCTGCTTTTGAAAACGTTACTTGAAGGCAGAAAAATCCGTGCAGTCCATTTTCGAAGCATCTTTACACTGACGAATTTTCCGTGCTTTCCAGTTAGAGGGTTAATCTAGTCGTGAGTGAGTGCGATTGTTTTCACGAGATCTTAATTTTTAAAAAAATCTTTATCTTATTAAAACTAAACATATAGGAGTAAACTTTGTTTTTTAAATTTAAAAAAAAT
Source organism: Trichonephila clavipes (assembly GCA_019973935.1). Taxonomy (NCBI): domain Eukaryota; kingdom Metazoa; phylum Arthropoda; class Arachnida; order Araneae; family Nephilidae; genus Trichonephila; species Trichonephila clavipes. Next base: position 4,568 of record BMAU01000703.1, on the reverse strand, counting down.
GTGGAATTTCTTTTTTATTTTCTCTTATTGTTCCGGCAATATTTTTTTCTTCTTCAAAAGTTCATCTGAAAGTGGATAAGATGTGTACCAGTTGTCTCCTTTAAAATTACGTTCTTCCCAAATGTTTTTGTTTCTCTCTATATAAAGCATTTATTTTCAACAGTGTCTCCCTCTTCTAAATTAGAATCGATTTCAGTAGAGGAATCATACTTGCTGTTATACATTTCATTCTTTCTAATAACCGTGAAAAGAATTTCTTCATCTGAAATCTTCCCTTTTCTAAGCCCCGTGATCATGCCTGTGTATGGAATTTGGAATGATTGTAAACCATAAATTTTTTGGGATATTTTATTAGAGAAAGGATTTTACATGCATTTTGAAACGGACTTAGGCTTAACAGAGAAAATCAACTGGTCCTAAAGGAAGGTAGAGAAAATTTAGGTACTTGCATATTATCGCAACAATGCCAACGTTCAGAATACTTTATCAAGTTAGCGACCCTGATCTTCTACGTGTTGTACATGCTTAACTGACACAACCACGTATTTAATTTCATATAATCTGGACAATAAAGTTGCGATAATATGTAAGTACCAAAAATTAATACAGCTTTGGTACAAAAACTCTTGTATGAAAGCATGTTACATACAAGTAAAAAACATAAGAAATCTGAGTAAGGAAGACCTGTGTACCTAGGGCCACCCCATTTTATTTGAATAATACTTAGTTCTAAATTTTATTACTCAGTTGGGTGAGTTGGAACACCAATTCCTACTTTGGCATTCATTTTGAAATTTTTCAGAAGAAAGTTGTGGTTAGTTATAAATGTAAAACATGTTTACATAGTCCGAAGTAAAGTTCTGTAGCTCATCTCTTTTTATTGTTGTACAAAGTAAGTCAAAAATTTTCTTTGAATTTTTTTTCTTGTACATAATTTTGTTTATAGCATTAAGTACTAAATAAGATTTTAAATAAATCCTCTCTCCATGTGGATTTTCTGCAGAAGACATTTTGTATAAAATTACCTAGTCTTGTACCTGGGGCCACATAGTTGCCTTGTACCTAGGTACAATTACAATTAATATTCTTTATGTTATTATTTCATTGAAAAAGTTTTCATGATAAAAAGAGGAAAATGGACTTAATTATCTGAACCATTTTGATTTAGTCAAGTTTTTTTTATTATTATTGGATGTTATTAAAATGAGAGGAGTGTATATTTTGTTCTGAAACTTTCAACATGCTTGATTTATAAAAAAATATCTTAGCTACCATTATTGTTATTTTTCAGGATTATTTTATTTATACAAACATAAGAATGCATTTAATTAACAAAAAAAACACCAATTTTTTATATAGTTATAAAAATAATATAATTCTAAATCAGATTTTTATGATATTTCAATTAAATTTTTCTCTTAATGAGCAATTATAAATTTCTAACTTTATTTAGATACCTAGAAATCCTGACTGAATAAAATGGTCAAAACCTAATGCAGATAATATAAGAATTATCAGATATTGAAGATTCTCACATTCCACTGATGATGCAAATTCTACAGTAACTGATAGTATTGAAAAGGGGGACTTTTGTTTAACAAAAATACAAGGCAGAAAAACTAAACATTTTTATATGGCAGAAGTAATGGATGTTAAAAAAGAACACAAGAGTGTTAAGTTTCTGAAGAATATTGCACGTTCAAATAAGTTTCTTTATGATAAAGAAGAAACTTATAAAACTGGCAACAGAAATATTCTGTTCAAACTATCTAAACCATAATCTGTTGATGCTTCAGAACGACAATGTATGCAGCTCACTTTTGGAACCAGTTTTTAAAATTAAATGTTGGATCAAATACGTGCAATTCATTAATAATTTGGCACATTGCAATTTAAATGGTTACATGATAAATCAATGTATTAGCTGATATTGTTTCTTTTATTAAATTCATGTGTGTATGTTTGTTTTCTATTGATTAGAGTGAAACCTAACTTTCAGGGAAAGGTACTACGAACAATGATATTGTACCTAGGGCCATTTGTGAATTTTTTAAAACCTTTTATTTCACAGAATTTAATATTTTAAGTTCTTATATTTACAATTGGATGATAGTTAGTATAATGATGAGTGCATATTAGTTTCACATTTTTAAACAGGCCAGGGGCTCTGTTTTTGTGCATTGAAAAAATATTGCCCTAGGTACACAGGTTCCCCTACTTATATATTATTGCAACCTATTGGCAACGTTATATGAAACGAAGCACCTGGTTGCCAATTCAGCATGTACAACACAGGAAATTGGAGGGAACTTATGAAATATCGCATCAATTGCCAACTCTATTAATAACTCACCAAGTTGGCAACCCCGATGACACACTGAAAATTGGCAACTAGGTGCTTCATTTCATATAATGTCGCCAATAAGACGTAAGTACCAATTGGAGTTGTCAATTCAGTGAATTATTAATAGAGTTGGCGATTGTTTTGATAATACGTAAGTACTGAAATCTGTTCAGTCTGACGTACATGAAACACCATAGTTTTAAAAAAAATGCTTTTATAGTTAATCATACTAAAAAGTAAATCTTAATATAAGAATGGGTTCAGTCCTAGGAGAGCCCACACCCTTGGAGAAATTATTTTGGTTGGTGATAATTGCACCATCTTGGTAACTCTACTTTTTGATACATTATGTATGGTAAACCTAACTATTTCTGGAATTTTTGTATTTTGTTAGCGGGCATATCGAATTATGTCATTTTGTTGTTGGGCCCCGGGCTGGAAGTATGGCGCGTATGTGAGCGGATATACCTTTGAATTTTGTACTTTGTTGAATGCGAAATGTAAGAAAAAATTGATTGAATGGTGTATGAAGGAAGGATTGATTGCTTTGAATTATCAATGTTCTAAATGTAATGAACGAATGGGATTATACGAACGAAAGAGTGCTGTTTTGGATGGAGATTTTGAATGGGTATGTTCGACCATAACCTCGCAGAATATTTATGGCCGCACTCCCGTGATTATTCTCTTAACAATGAGGCCTTCAAGGCTTTTTGTTAAAATCCGCTGTCATGCTGTAGCCTTCACTCGGAAAAGATCAGCAGTAAGAAAGTATAAGTGTTGTTTTTTTTTTCATCTTAAATACGTTTGATTAATTTTTGTATTGTTTACATATATTTTCATTACGATCCACCTTGTCCCGCTATATTCACTTGCCGCCATCTCATTCTGGCTTGGCGCTTTTTTGGTTTATTGCCAAGGGTGTAGGCTCTCCTAGGACTGAACCTAAGAACAAAATGGGTTCAGTCCTAGGAGAGCCTACACCCTTGGCAATAAACCAAAAAAGCGCCAAGCCAGAATGAGATGGCGGCAAGTGAATATAGCGGGACAAGGTGGATCGTAATGAAAATATATGTAAACAATACAAAAATTAATCAAACGTATTTAAGAGGAAAAAAAAACAGCACTTACTTTCTTAGAACAAAATGATTAACGAGAAAATTAATGTCATTGTGGTAAAAGGGTGGGGGACCTTGTACTACATTTTTACACTAACTTTGTATTACAGAATAGAACTATTAAGAAATTATAACAATTGATATCAAGCACCCCACGCTTTTAAATGCAGTTATTATTTTTCCATTTTCCCCGGATTCCAATTTCCATAGTTTTTCCTAGCATTTCTAAATACCTTGTGTTCTGTTTTTTTTAAATCCTGGCACCCATATTTTTCAAATTGGTTTTCTACAAAAAAGAACTTACATTTTTGCTTCATAATGTAATTCCTCTTTTGTCAGGAATAAGTCATTCTTTTAAACTATTTTCATGTTGAGTTCTTATTGCGAGACCATCATCTTAGATTGAAAACTATTGGATACCAAAATCATATTTGCAGCAATTTCAAAACCATGCCTTAAAGATATTCGGTGTGTAGTGTACTAATATATATATTGTTCCAATGTGTGGTATTTTTGAACAGTAGTTTTTATACATGTGAACTTCAAAAAAATACATGCCTTCATGTGTAATATTTAGAAAATCATACTTTTTAAACCTGTTATCGTGTTTTAGATAATGAATGGTTTATTCTTAATTTGCATTAATTTCATTTCTATTAGTAAGCAAATAATTCAATATATATTACATTAAAACAATGGAGTTGACTATAGTATCGATTGTATAGTGTTTATAAAAAATAACTTATACATGAAGGTATGTTGTTTGAAAAATCTCACTTATATTTTTTGAATGTATGATATGTATATGTCCAATTTCCAGAATAAATATTTCAAAAGTATGATTTTGGTTTGTTTTATTTTTCTTGTTTACAGTGAATTATTGAAAAACATTTTCTCCACTTCACGGCCAACAGAAACTTCACCCAATTTATTGCAAATATATATTTCATATATTTGGAAAACTTGCTCAATTTCTGATCTAAAAACCAATTAGGTTTTAAAAAAATTTAATTTTCTGAGTTTTGATTTTAAATTCGGTTTCATTTTAAAGCATTTTTGCATTCCTAGATTGAATTAATTAAAAATATTTTTAACACAATCCAATA